>CM060973.1:19755792-20309303 GCA_030765045.1 Tenodera sinensis | reverse complement strand
GACGGCGACGGCGACGGCGACGGCGACGGCGACGGCGACGGCGACGGCGACGGCGACGGCGACGCGACGGCGACTTTTTATTCTCTACTTTTGCAGTACCTGGGCTTGAACTCGGGACCTCTCGCTCCACAGTCGCTAACGCTTCCACTAGTCCATGCAGTCGATGTGAAGGTTGCTCGTTTGTCACAACATGGTAAGGCACATTCTGTTGTCCGCCGGCGTGTGACTTAGACTCTTCCGTCTCGGTCAATTCCCTCAGCTCGTCTGCACAGCGTAGTGCAAGCGTCACCGACTGTGGAGCGAGAGGTCCCGAGTTCAAGCCCAGCCGACTGCAAAAGTAAAAAAAGGTAAAAAAAAAAAAAATAGCACCACACCGGAACGGAGATGGAGACCACGACTGAGGACGAGACGACGAGACGGAAGCGGAGACCAGGAACGAGGAGAACCAGTCGTCGACAACAGAGGTGACGATAAGGGAAGCGGAGGCCAGGAACGAGGAGAACCAGTCGTCGACAACAGAGGTGACGATAACGGAAGAGAAGTAGACGACAAAGGAGGAGGACATGGAGTCGATGATTGAAAGGAACACTGCAGAGGAGAGGATGACACAACAACAACAAAAAAAAAAAAAAAAAAAAAAAATGAATTCTGTGCCAGTTTTATAGTGATCAGCTTGAAAATCGTAGACAAACTAGCTTAACAAATTAATGTGAACTCAGTTGCTATTGCATTAAATGCCCCCACTGTTACCTAGAAATTGGAGTGTTCTGAATTCTAGAATAATAGGACCCATTTTGTTTATTGAAACATTGCCTATTTACCAGCTTCTGCCAAGACCATTTCGCTAGTGATTCTAGGTTTTCTTGTGCAGTTAAGATTGCCTGTGAATGGGTTGCCATAAATTTTAATGACACTATATATATAATTTATAGGGCTAGGAACTTCATGCATTTGCATGTTTTTTCATAGGGGTTAAAAATGTATGCTTTTTTTATTAATAAAACCAGCTTCAAGTGCTAGATTAATTAACAGAAAGAGTTTTTGGGAGCAAGTGAGAAAAATGTAGGGAGTGAGAAAAGTTGTCAAATAGTTCAGCACATAAACACAGCAAAACATAAGGAGAATTTGATCAGAAAACTTGCAAACAAAGAACCTGTTCAAAAATAGCTAGTAGAGTGTTTAGGAAGTTGTTGTTGTTTTTCTAGTGCCTTGCATCTGGCAATGAAGCCATTAGCATTCGTGCCTTCCAATACTTTTGAACTGTAGTTTCTTCTGATCTTAATCCTTCACAGGTCTTCAAGTGTTCTTCATTCATTTCTGCTGGATCGTTACACAGGACACATATTGGTGAGGCTGAGATAACCTATTCTGTAGAGATGACTTGCCAAGCAGTCATGATTTGTCAATAGTCCGAAGGCTTGCAACAGCTGTTTTCCTTGGTCTCTGGGGGATTATATCTGGATTGGAAAGTAGTATAACCCATTTTTTATCTTTGGCATTTGTTTCTATTTCTTGTAGGTATAAATGACAAAAATTTTTAATGATCAAGCATTTTATTGAGGAATATGAGAAATTGAATTTAGACTTTTGTTTTATTATTGTGCCTTTCTTTGCAAGTGAGTCTGCAGCTTCATTCCCCATGACTCCACAGTGTGCTGGAATCCATTGCAGATGAACAGTCTTATTAACTTTTTGGAGTTGTGTTAACATTTTGTAGCATTCTCTAATTTTTGTTGACTTCTTTGTAGTATATGAACATATTCCCTGAATTGCAGCTTTAGAATCCGAAAGAATTACTGCCTTGTTAAATTTATTTAAGGGAAGATTTAATAATTGTCAGAGAGCAATGTGTATAGCCTCTATTTCTCCATCATAATTTGTTGTGTCTCTGCCAACAGAATGATAAAAGGAAAAATGTGAACACGTAACTCCAGCTCCAGTAAGGTTTTCCTTCGAGGATCCATCAGTATATATGTGCAGCATTCTTCTGTGGGATACCTAGTATTGATTGTTTCCAGCTAGAAGTTTTTGTATTTCTTTTGGTGTGTCTGATTTACTTATTTCCTCTATTAATTCCAAACTGAAGGTAGGTTGCAATAATTCCAATGGATTTTCTCTAATAAGTAGATTTTCTCTGGTGTTAGGAATGTTCAATTTGGATTTAATCTGTGTTACCTTTTCTAGGAAACTACTATGAGTTTTAAGGATTGAAGAGGGGAGGTTCTCTTCTGTCCATTTAGAGTTTGGCAGTCGTAACATTTTCTCGTGTTGGAGCAATGCTTGTTCTTCTATTTTTGTTGTTATTGATGGGGTCCGTGTTAAGGCAAGCATGGCATCAATAGGTGTGGATTTAACTGCTCCAGTGATTAGGCGAAGAGCCTGATTTTGTATTTGTTCAAGTTTATTGATGTTAGCATTTGCTGCTGTTATTAAAGCTTCAGAACAGTACAAGAGGTTTGGTTTAATATACATTTTGTATGTTGTGTTAAGGACTCTCCCTTGAGCAGCCCCATTTAGCACCAGCTAACCTTTTCAGGATTTGTAATTTCTTTTCAACCTTTTCTGAGATGTTTGTTATATGTTTTTTCCAACTTAGCTTTCTGTCGAAAGTGATGCCTAAGTATTTGGCATCATCAACTGCTTTGAGTGGTTTACCATTATAATTTATGCTAATATTAACTGGTTTGTATTTTAGTGTAAATAATTCATAATTTGTTTTTTCCACATTGATAGTCATGAGGTTTTTGGAGCTCCATTCATGTACTTTGTTTAGGGCTGTTTCTATTCTGTTTTTAATTAATTCAGGTTTTTTTGAAGAGCCTGAAGTCCAAATGACTACATCGTCAGCAAATAAAGCAATTTTGGTTTCTAAAGTTTTTATTATTGATGGAAGGTCATTTATATATATGTTAAAGAGTGTTGTGCTCAGAACAGCACCTTGTGGAAGTCCTCCGTGTGTTTGTTTATATTTGGAAATGTATGTATTATATTTTGTGGCACAAAATCTTTGTGAAATAAACTGAGTTATCCACTCAGGAAAGAATGGTGGCATCTAGACTTAACTGGTTCCTAGAATATTACAACTTAATAGTTCACAGACCGGCTTCAGACAGAATCATAGTACAGGTGAAAATGTACTCCTACTAAGCCAAGACATCAAGGAAGCTTTCGATAGAAAGGAGGATACCTTGGCAGTATTCATTGATTTTAAATCAGCATATGACTCAGTCTGGAGAAATAAATTAGTTGAGAAGTTGCAATCAATAGGTGTGAAAAGTGTTTAGGAAGTAGGGTTACACAATTTTCCTATGACTTGTGCTGATATTCCCTTGTTCAAAATTAATAATCCAACATTTACAAACTTTCTTGCCAAGTACACTCGACAACATGTGCTTGAAGAAAGTACACTGCCTAAGACTTATATAGGACAGTGTTACAATAACGCATTGTCAAATATACGAAATGAATTAGCGGATCAGCTTGTGTGGTTGTCTGTTGATGAAATCCCTGATTCTGAGTGCTGTTCTATTGCTAATATAATCGTGGGTGCTTTAAATAATGAACAAAAGACTACACCTTATCTTCTCAATGTGTGTGAATTGTCGGCCACTGACAACGTAACTGTGACCCAGTTTGTGATGGACTGTTTGAAATTACTATCGCCATGTGGGATCTAGTACCACTGGTTACTTTTGTTATTGATGCAGGTCCTTATATAGTAAAATCAGGACAAACTCTGAAAGCTATTTTTCTTAACTTAATTCATATAACTTGTTTGGCACACACTCTTCCTCACATTTATGAGACAATATGTGATTCTTTCCCATTGGTAGATAGATTTCTGTCCAGTACAAAGAGAATTTTTGTTAAATCTCCTAAAAGAGTTAAGTTGTTTAGATCAAGAGGCACCTAATATCCGACTTCCTCCTGCACCAGTGTTAACTCGATGGGGAACATGGGTCGATGCAGTTTTATATTATGCTGAGCACATAAATAGTCTAAGAGATTTGTTAATTCATTGGACTCTAAAGATGCTTCATCAATAGAAACTGTGCAAAATATTCTGTCAGGCACTGAGTTAAAAGAGGATCTTAGATTCATATCTGCCCATTTTTCTTTCTTACCAACAGCCATAACGGCATTGGAAGCTGTAGGATCTCCTTTGCATGAGTCACTTACTGTCTTTGAAAAAACAATATGTGATCTAAGTTGGATTCCTGGTAGCATAAGACAAAAAGTGAAAGAAAAAGTGAATTATATTTAATTATGTAATTTCAAAAAATTCTGGTTATAAACAGATGTGCGATATTCGAGACATCCTCAAAAGGAAACCATCTGTCACACCAAGAGATTTCACTCTCTCTGTGAAGCAGTTATCATTTAAATATGCCCCGCTAACATCTTGTGACGTGGAGAGAAGTTTTTCACGTTACAAAAGTGTTTTGTGAGACAACAGACGATGTTTTACAGTTGAAAATTTGTGCAAAATGTTTGCTAGTATAACTCCTAAATTGCAGTTCACAACAGTGGGACCAGTTCTGCTTCAACTCTAAGGAATAAGGTAACTTTATTTATTATTTATACTAACTCCCCTTGTCTACTGCAAGGTACATCAATCGTTTTAATTAAATAGTGCACATTTCTTGGCATATTTTCAAGTTTTTAAGAGCATATTTGCATACATATTTCAGTGTCTTTTAGGGCATGAACTTCCGAGCCCTAATAATTTATATCAAATTAGCTACTAAAGCTTCACTAACTATTTTTAAAGACAGTTATTGAAATTAAAAGGTTACTTAAAATGTATTAAAAATTCTATAAAGAGATTAAATTTTAGAAAAGTATGTAATGCAGCATATAGAAAATTGTGATCAAATAACTTTAAAAAATTAAATAATTTAAAGGAAATTGTTAAAGAGTATTTTAGGAATATTGAATATTAGTAGTTTGATAAATAGTTTATTCCAGATCAGGAAGCAAACCTAGAAGCTAAATTATGAAAATCATTACATATACTTATAAATTTTAAAAACAAATCTTTATTGAAGGGACACTTGGGTATAATGTATTTTGAAGTAGTGTCAATGATCCTGTAAATACAATGATTTTAAATTACCTCAAAAAGGGTAGGAGAAGCTTTTTCCCTAGTTTCATGCAAATTATCTTCTTCATCTGATTACCTTCTCTGTATGGAGGACTTACACCCCCTACGCCTGTGCCTAGGGTCAGATTCCTGTCATGGAGCAGATGAACCTATGGACCACACAGAGTGAAGACCCGGAAGCAGGTGGTCAGCCCAGCACCAGGTGTGAAAGTGAGGAAGAGGATGATATGAAATGCAGGCAAAATGGATAAATGGAAAGGTGATTATATCAGCGACATCAGGGCCAGAACGTGCAGATATCTTATAGAATAGGAAGCGCCAGGTTGTAGCAATAAGGGCTGGCGGACACTGATGCGGCATGGTAGTGTCCAAATGACTATACAGGGAGAATTACGTATGTCTTATGCATATGTACTTTATTTCTGCAGTACTGTTTATAGCATTTCTGCTAACTTAAATAACTGAAACGTCTTTATTAAATACTTAATGCAAACATTAATTCACAACTTGCATATGGATTAATTGCTGTCTATGAATTACAATCCACAAGTCAAGGAGGCTGATCTTTTGATCTGGTGATGCAGCATTTATTCTTTGTTGAGTGAAGAACTTTTAATCAGAAGGTTAGTTTTTCCAAGAGTATGAGCTATAGGATCATGTTGAATTTTATGTTATGTGTCCAGTTTTAGAAGATCAAAGATTTTGTGATCATAGTCCTGCTGGTTCAAGATTACAGTAGCATTGACTTCATGGGTGTCACAAAGGGGGAGGGGATGGGGAGCTGTGGTCCCCCCTTCAAAATTAATGAATTTAATGTGCAATCACTATTATATCAGGCACGGGGAAGAGGTGTGACAGGAATACAATAAAGTACTTACCCTCTCCAGTTACCCCTTTGCCAAATGCAGGCACCTCGCTTTTCCAGTTTGTTTATTTACAGATACACACATCTTTACACAGTAAGTTTCAAGGCATGCAGTGATGGAACCAAACAGAAATAGCATGTATTGGTTTCGATTATGTGATTGATATTACATTATGTACATTTTATTTTGGCATTGCAAACACAAAGCTTTATTTATTACTAGGAATACAAAAGCATTTATGTTCCCATTCTGCTTTGAAGTATATTTTACCTTGTTATTCAACATGATTCCACTACTGACACTATTTGAAGGACTGACTGATTCTCTGAAGCAGATACCAGCGGCAGCATGGCCTGATAGCTAACCAGTGTGTAGGAGAGCAGATGGGGTTAAAACTACATTTAGGGGAAATGACACATTGTGTCAGTTCTTCCCATCTATGTATTAGACTATTGTTCTAATTTTGAAGCAAAGAACAGTTTTTATTTAGCACAAATTAATGTGCTTATTTGCAAGAATACTATAGCTCATATCTTTTACAGTTTTTGGAACAGAATAATGAATTAATATTGTTTGATTGCAAACTTCCAACATATGATACTCCACCCTCCCTCCCTCCCTGAAAAAAAGGTCTGCCAATGCCCATGATTGCCCTTCTACAGAAACATGCTTTTTTTACAACTCCAGCATGTTAATATTCTAATATCCAGGCCTAGCATTTTAGTCAAGAGGGAATTGGAATTAGAAGCTATCTTATATCCTCCTTCATATGTCCAGAGGGAGAATAGCACTTTTCAATGGCAAAGAAGCAATCAAAACTGGTTGAGTGTTTCCCAAGCTTAGGTTATGTATAATTGTATGTCACAGGCTTTTATTGTAACCCATAATTTTGGGAAGATCCTGGACAGTTCATGAAAAGCAGATGTGCTATAAGCATGCACAAGTATACATTTTGCTGCAGTTTTTCATGAACTGATAGAGCTTGTTAGGTATACCATGTAACTCAAACTCTAACCTAACCTTTCACTATCATTGACTTTTAAAGGCCTGTTCAAATACTTATAGAATGAAGGCACATTATACACTGATTTTTCATGATATGCCTAAGATATTTGCAAAATGGAAGCGAAAAGTAAAGTAAACCCAAGCGCAACAGCCCATGAAGGGCCAAGGCTTGCTGCCCCACTGTGCGTCTCCCATCTCTGCTCACTACAGGCATCATTGGTGGGGTGCAGTACTGAAGGGTGTCACATGGTCAGTGTCCCAAGCCCTCCCGGTCAGCTATAGAACCTTCTCAGCCTGGGGCTGCTACTTCTCCATCAAGTAGCTCCTCAATTGGACCCCCCGGGACTTAACGAGGCTGAGTACACCCCATGCCAGACCTCCCAGTGGGTAAAATCCCCATGCTGGTACCAGGACTCGAACCCAAATCCTCCACGCCAGAGGCAAGCGCTCTACTAACTGCGCTACAGAGGTGGTCACAAAATGGAAGATTTAAGCAGGTCTAGAATATATACCCACACATGCAGATATAATATTCTATCTTTATAATATTTAATATAAATGTAGAAGCTGTGGCAGACAGCAAATTAAAAATATGAAACTACTGAAATTAATCTGAAGAAAAGTGGTAAAGAGCAAAAGAAGAAGAGCTTGATAAAAAGGTAAAAATTACTGTATATTGTTAGAAGTTTTACAAATTTATTATAAACAACATAACGTTATAATGTTCATTTAGTCATCAAAAGCATTTGTAAAGAAATCTAGTAAATAAATACCACTAAATACAAATCGATAAAAAATTATTACAAAAATCTATATAAATATTCCAGTTGTTTACTTTCAAGGATAAAATGGCAGTTTTCACTAAAGTCCTATGCAGAAAAAAAATTACAGTCAACTATAGAACAAGCTCGTCTGTACTAAGATACTGAAGATTGTTTTGGGTTTTGTTCTTTCCTGTTTGTCTTCTCCCTTCTTAAGTGAACAAGTTCATGACTATCGCCATTTTTGTCTGTTGCTGAACAGTCAGTCATTAAAGTTTTAGCTAATGTCTTTTTATCTGGCGAGTCATCTAAGGAAGTGTGTAGTCCTGAGGTGTGTGTGGTAGTTGAAGGCTTTACAGATACATGTACTGGTTCAATTTCTTCTGCCTTAATAGCCTTGTCAATTCTTGAAGTGCTAACTGGGCATTGAGGTTCTGCCTGCTGCTGAATATATTCAGTACTGTCTGTTTTACTTATTCGGATTTCAGGAATCTTTTCAGACCATGCTGAAGTTATAGAATCTTCACGTTCTCTGTTGTTTGAACTGATGGAAGATGATTTATGCCTTTGCCGCTTATTGTCATGTTGATGCACTGAAACAGTTGGGATTTCTTGTATTGATTCCTGTGCTCTTGATTTAGCTTTGTTCATCTTTAACTTTTCTTGAGTAAAGTCTTGTTGCTCTATTCCTTCCACAATAGGAAGACTTTCCTCATCTGATGTTCCTGATGACTTTCTTAGTGCTTTCTTCACAATCTTGGTCAGGAGCTCTGGAATTGAATAAAAAATCATGTTTATTCAGAAAAATAATTTTACACCCCACAAACCTTTTCTGCCTTGCTTGCTCTCATTAACATTCTCACTCTCAGTCTCAATCTATTTCATGTATATGCAATATAAACAAGACTAGAAGTACATATGAATAATACTCAACAGAGCAATACTCAACAGTCACACCTTTCACCAGAAAGGTTTCTCAACACATTTTTAAATCATACAATTGTTTTTTTTATGCTTATTTGCCATACATTTTAACAAACTCTCCTCAATATACTTTCTTTAAAGCTCAACTGGAGATGAAGGGTCTTTTTCAATACCAGAAACTATACACCCCTGAAATTCCTACAAAATTCTTTGCTTTGTTTTCTACAACTGCATAGTTCCCTTTGCTAAAGATGTATCTGTGCTTGGGTTAATGACCATCAACATAACTGTGTTCCTTGAATAAATGACACAAAGACTGCATGGTATTGACCCCCCAAAACCAGTAGCATTTTGGCAATTGACAGAGTGTTACTTGGTGCCAAACTTATCTTGTGCCAACATGACCTTTTCTAAAACTCTTATATGTACGTCAGTGTTTAACCTGAACTTTGCAGACTTCGTACACAGTGTTTTAGAGGAATATGCCAATACTGATGCTAGTGAACGTGAGACAGAAAATACTTTGGATTACAATTCTCATCATGAAACTGATTCAGAACAAGAAAGTGACCCTTAAGAGGAAGCCAAACACCAGGTATGATGGTGAGGAATTGGATGATATGATATTCAGGTGAAATCAGTGATTGGAAAGGCAATAATGGAGCAGTTGGTGGATTAAGTGATGGGGGAAACCAGAGAACCTGGAGGAAACCTGCCCTGATGCTGGACTTCGTCCACCATAAATACCACATGTGGGATCGAACCCTGGCCACCTAGGTGGTAGGCAAATGCTCTAACTGCTTGGCCACAATGATGCCATAATAAAGCTCTCTTTGTGTACAATTAATCATTATTCCATAGACATTGTTATTCCACAAGTTGAAATTTCAAAATTCTTTGACTGTTATTCTTCATAATTAAACATTGTTTATGAATTATAAACTAGTCAGTAGTCCAAAATAGTTGCTTTTTATAAAACATCTATTAGTGATTGCAGTATTTTTGATGAAATTAACTAAAATTCACAAAATCGTTCCTTTCTCTACTCCGGAAAATTCTGTACTTGTTAATCTTCATAACTATTACCGAGCAAAGCGACAATGACATGTGCTTATACATTGTTTTTGTAATTTCAGAGAAAGAAACAGCTGTATTATCTTACATAAATGTAACACCTCTACAACATTAAATTGTTAACAGAAATATATACAAACAAATACATAATACTATAACAATCTGTACATGAAAGATGCATGAAAATTAATCACATATATAAAATTAACAAGTGAGACAGAATATTAAAAGACCCCAAAAGAAAATTGTTTACGTGAATATTTGTTAAGAGTGTAATTTGTTTTTGATGTTGGTATGAGTTGGTTAAATGACGAAAACGTGTTACTAATGTTCATTGTTACGAACGATTAAGTTTTTTTAAAGACGTCATAAATATTTCCATATTTAATTTTAATATATATGTATAAATAAAAGTATTATATGTGTTCAGTCTTGATAGCAAAGGGAGAATGGTTAGGGATCGCTTCCCTAATAATATGGGAACTATTTGATGGACGCATGCGCGGATGTACGCGTGGCAGTCGGAATGATAGACTCGCAACTAGCGTCTATATGCTCAAGGTGATAAGACGTATTTTGGTAGGGTGTGTAGAACATTTACCAGACTTTCATCAAGCTTTTGTTCCACTTTTTGAAAAAGTGGAAAGACTTAAATAATCTAAAATGGTGCTAAGAGGATTTATTTAAATGTAAAATAGAGAAAAGGTGTTAATAAAATAATACAATGTGGTGAAGAAATATCGTGTGATTTTTCATTCCATCCGTTACCACGACTTGAGGGAAATAAGAGCCGCATCGCTCAAAATTGAAGCAACACTTCAATAAAAACAGCACCACAAGTTAATAAATTAAACATGGGAAAACCACTAAATTTGGGGACATGAAATTTAAGTACAGCCACAAGATTTAGGGAATTCATGCACAGCTTTATAGGCATGAAATATTTGTTTATGCAAGATGTGGTTTTGGAAATTTAGACACATCGATGAGGAAATCAGTTCCTATAGATCAAAATGTTCTGATTAAACATTAAACATTGCTTATTGAATTTATCAATCTTCTGCCTCTTCTGTTTTTTTTAACGTCTAGTCAAATAACATGCTTGCAGCTTATGGCATTGAGAGGGACATTTTTCTGTGGCATTTTTTCTTTGAGGTCTTATATCTTTTATTATATTGCTTGTGCTTCGTTGAGATATCAACCAGAGAAGCAAGAAACAAAGCAATCCTTGTGCAGCAATATCATATATTTTTCTCAAAAAATGGTAGATAATGCTCAGTCTTGCTACAATATTTGTAGGTTATTGTAGTCGCTGCATATTCAGGTTTTACATGTGAAATATGCCCTCAAAATTAGGATTATTTACGATGAAATAAGATTATACCTATTTTTTGAATGCCTACATACAGGATGTTAATGAACTACACCAAAATAATTTGAGACATTGTAGATGTGACTGAACCCTTACAGTAAACATAATGCAACATTATATTGAAAAGTATAAAAAGAAATTCTCCTTGTACAAATTCTCCCTATATTTATACTGTGGTGCTGTTTTTATTATAATGATGCTTCGTGTTTGAGCGATGTGGCTCTTATTTCTCTCAGGGTGTGGTAACGGATGGAATGAATAATCATACGATGTTTCTTCACCACAATGTATTATTTTATTAACACTTTTTCTCTATTTTACATTTAAATAAATCCTCTTAGCACCATTTTAGATTATTTAAGTCTTTCCACTTTTTCAAAAAGTGGAACAAAAGCTTGATGAAAGTCTGGTAAATGTTCTACAATGTTCACACGCTACCTAAACACGTCTTTTCACCTTGAATATACAAACGCTAGTGAAAAAAATCCAGCGTCACCTCACGTGATACTACCTTTCTCGTATACATCTGCGTATGCGTTCATCAAATAGTTCCCTCTTGTTAGGGAAGTGATCCCTAACCATTCTCCCTTCGCTTTCAATATTGAACACATATAGCTCTTTTATTTATACATATATATTAAAATTAAATATGGAAATATGTATGACGTCTTTAAACAAACTTAATTGTTTGTAACAATGAACATTAGTAACACGTTTTCGTCATTTAATCAACTCATACCAACATCAAAAAACAAATTACACTCTTAACAAATATTCACATAAACAATTTTCTTTTGGGGTCTTCTAATATTCTGTCTCAACTGGAATTAAAAATTGTATCAAAGTAACTTTAACATGTTTGTCTATTAGGTTGTATCGTAATATAGTTTTTGCTTTTAAATGAAAGGCTTTTTTCTAATACGTATGCAATAAACTCCTTTCTTGGTTGGCATTAAAATGTTATTACATTTCTGTGAATTTGCACAGTTTCTGAAATTTGTCAGTGTTACCAGCTTGCCATAGACAAATAATTTGATCATGTGTAGTTTACACGGTATGCTGTGAATCAAACAACAGTTGAGCTTAATGAGTAATGATTTACTTAGCGACCAGAAAAAAATCAATACTTTCCTTCCAGACCAATGTGCCATGGTTATAACCAAAGACCAGAACTTAGGCAGAATGCCTTTTTATATATGTCAAATCTATCTTCAATTTGAAAGCGAATCTGTATGAAGATTGAAATGCCAAAGTTTTATGTTGCCTTTTTCTGCCTTTTTAAATATGAATGCCTATTTTACGAAATAAATGCTTTTTATTACCATTACCTTTATTTCATTATTTATCTGAATAAACTTAGAAACATTTAAAAAATTCTACAATTCAAATTCTGTTGCAGTTGAAATGGATCCTACAATGATGCTATGTTATAGATTTGCTCCAATAACCTCTGTTGATGTTGAGAGGTCATTTTGACATATGAAACATGTGTTGTCTGACAGGAGACTTAACATGACCCCAAGAACTCAAAAAAACATTTGGTTGTCATGTACAATGAATACGGCATTGCAATACACAAACCTGTTTAAAAAGTATTTCATTTTTGTGTCAATTACAACACTAGCATTTTGTTTAAAATTTTGAACTATTCTTCTGCTTATTTTAGCTATTTATAGTGCCTTTTTGCCTGCCTATTTTAATGATTTATAATGCCTAGGCTTCCAGTCTCTGGTTATAACTACATCAAGCCAGTATCAGTATCCTGTCTGTCACAGGATAGCGGTAGGAGGGGAAGCTAAAAGGTCTCAATCATGATACCCTTGCATTTTACTGAATTTTTTTTCTGTACTAGAGAAAGTAAAAATGAAGTAAACAAACTTACCATTACGATTTGTCTCATTTTTAACATTTCCGTTGCCAAGAGTTGTGTTCTCAGCTTTTACTGAGGGAAGAATACTACGCCAGTGTTTATAGGGCATATCAGAACTATCTGCACAACTTCCTCCTCTTCGCCTGCGATGAACTAACTGAAACATCTTGCGACGTTCTTCTGTTCTTTCTCGTCTAAGTTGTATCTGAAGGAATTGAGAAATTTATTAACAACCACACCTACTTGGGGAGTTTGGTAAGGATTGTTACCAGAAAAATAGAGAAGTAAATTTTATTCTTCTTTCTCTTACTCTACAAGATTCAGCAATGATGCAGCACTGCTAGCAGAGGAGGAAAAGACTCTCAGCAAGATGCTAATGGTGGTAAATAATGGTAAGAAGTAGGATTAAGGGAAATGCAAAAAAGTATTAAATCAAGCTAATTTAAACAAAAGCAAGCCAGATAAACTTGAGCATTCAGGGTGAGGTAATGGAGCTAATGGAAAGTTTAAAATACTTGGGATGTGCCACAGGCAGTAACTTGTGTTGTTGAGAAAGCAGAGGGTAGGAGAACCTCTGGATCTTTGAAGGAAAAGATTAATGAAATAATTTGTATATAGTGTGATATTGCAGAGTGTGGAAACTTGGACAGTATTACAAAGGTGAAAAAAATGACCATTTGAAATATAAATAAGGCAACAAGCATATTAAAAAACAGGCAACTACCAATACCATGAGTAAAAGGCACATAAAAATCCAGATAAGGTTCCACATATAATAAAGTTTAACAACAAAAAGCACAGGGCAAAAAAGACACTATACCATTGCCAAGGAAACAAGCAGTAGCAAAATTTAGAATGGAAGTGACATATCTATGTACATTAAAAGCTTTTAATTCTGAGAGCTGCAGACTGTGCAATGATGTGAATTCAGTTATGGACAAGGAGCATTTGATACAATGCCCTACTGTCTTTTACACTTTGTGTTTTAAGTTACCCTAGAGATAGAAATTGCAGGGAGGGGGACTGAGAGGGCCACAAATTTCTACTAATAATTCTGTCCTGAAACACACTTTCATTTGTCCTCATTGAAAGATTGGCTATACACGAGGTGTTGCAGTCTTATTGAAAAAAGACAAAATCATGCTCCCTGTCTGTTAACTCTAAAAAGAGGGGAAAAATTGTATTCACATATGTATGGGCATCAACTCTTGACTCAGAAAAAATTGGTCCTATAACTCAGAATCTAATACTGTTCCTAAAGTATCCCTTCATGACAAAAAAATTGGTGAATGCTGTGCCATTATTGGAGAAACATTTCTCAGAGCTCCAATAAGTGATTTCTATCTACAGTGACTTAAAACAAAGTGTACAAGATAAACTCGCACAGCTGGGATAATTAAAAAACAGAATATATCCCTGTAAATTGCCAGCATTTTTCTATGTGAACTACGGCAAGTGATGGATAGTTTCCTAAAGAGGTGCCAAAAATGTGTGAAAGATGATGGTGGCCAGTTTCAGCATCTCCCTTCATAAAGTTGGTAAGTAAAGCCTTTAAAAGCAGTTTGAAAAGTGCTGTGCCTTTCTATGACAGCAGCAGATGGCAATGAGTGCAGAGGTTGTAGACGGTTCATAAGTTTTTGTCTCCTTAGTATTTTTCATGAATAAATCATTAGTTATTAGTATAATGGATGCTTATTTACCTTAAGATCATTGTTGGCTTCTCTTAGAGCTCCAGTTAGGGACAGAAGATAGTATATGACCAATATAAGAAGTAATAACAATGGTATTACTGTGCCAGGTGATGCTATATAATCCAGTGCTCTGTGAAGAGATGTTGGTAAAGCTTGCTGTAGACTTCTGGTGAAGATATGGTAGATACGAGTGTAGTCAGAAAATGGTCCACAGTGCCACGATGGCTTTATCCACACAATTGTATAGCCCACAGGTAAAACACAAAGGAACAGCATGGTCAGCAGTAGAGCAAAATAAAAATTATTGGAGCGTGATGCTCGGAACACTACCTGTTAACAATATAAAGTTTGTTATTAATTTGAAATTCAAGAATCTATTTTGAAAATTAAATACTCATTTCATTTTGCAATAAACCAGGTGTCCCAAAGTAATTTGGCCAAACAAAATATTTTTCTGATGCTACTATAACTGATGATTCATTTCTGGAAATGTTATAATATCTATGCAGTTTTCCTGAGCTAAAAAAACTTACGTTTTGTTTGAGAACTCTATAAACTTAATTTAGCAACAAGATGACGCTCCACCACTTTTCAGTTTATTAGCAAGGCAATACCTTGACAGGAACTTCAGTGAGTGGATCAGTGCAACTGATTGGCTACCAAGGTCATGTGATCTAACAGCATCAGACTTTTTAGTTTGCGGAAATTTGAAAAATAATGGAATATCTGAGAGCAGTCATCAAAGGAGAATGTGAAGAGCTAAACAATAAGAAAGACTTGTAATATGTGGTTAATAATGTAAAATATTATTCTGACAAAATGTACTGAAGTAAACGGAAGACATTTTGAGCAACTTTTGTACATTTTAAGTAATAAGTTTTCAGGAATTTAAATGATGGTGAAATTAACTGCACAAGCGTTGTTTCCTTGGTTTGTAGTTTGCTACTTTTCAATTAATTTTTATGAAGCTTTGTAATGGTGAATGCAAGTTCTAATGAGTGAATGCCGTGAGTCAAGTTTTGGAACTGTTTGCTTCACCTACGATGTAAATTAACTGTACATGCTTTGGAAGCTCTTGCTTCCATCATTTGCTGTAATTTGTCTGGTGGCATTGAGGTTTTCTTCCCTCTGGTCCCTGGTAGATGGCACGAAGAACTTATTATAGATGTCAAAACCTCAAAACCTGGAATCTATAGGATAAACTGCCAAGATTGCAATAGAGTATACGTTGGTAAGACCAAATAAAGTGCAATCATCTGTACCAAAGGACACATCCAGAACATTAAAAAGACAGACAAATCAGCTGTTGCAGCACACTTTTGACAAACCCACCATGAAATAGACACAACTGAATTGTTAACAGAAGTGAACCACCAGCTAGAACTCGCCATATGGGAGAAGATTTGCATTCAAAAACAGTCATAGAATTATGAACTTGGAAGTCCTGCCTCCAGACATCTATATTAAGTTCATCATGCCTCCTACGAAGGACCAAATAGAAGAACTCGCTGCCAGTCGAGTTACAGCATTTGGTAAAAGCAAGAGCTTCCAAAACATGTCCTGTTAATTTACACTATAAGTGAAGCAAACGTGTTTCAAAATTTTACTCATATCATTAATTTATTTTTCAATTTCTCATTTAGTGACTTTTGGAACACCTGTTCTAAGTTAGAAAAGATAAAAGTTTTTGCACAAACCTCATGAGGCACATTGCAGGTAAGCACTGCCCAGGAACGAAGATACATTAGCACGATAAGTTTTGCAAGGTTCAGAAGTGGTAATCCAGGTGAGAAAAACATGCCCATCCACACCATGCCTTGGTTATTTACCAAATGTAGAATGTTTTCTGCTATTTTGAAATCACCATACTGTGGGAACTGTTTCTCCAGGTCCCAACACCAACACCCATTTGCAAATCGAACAAAGAGAGCTCTGATGAAGTCCATTATAAGTGTAGATGTTACTGTAACCACCTAGAACAAAGATGAAAGTTTCTTCATCTAGAATGATTCATTACGTATTTAATGATGCACTTAAAGTAATTAACTGACAATATTGTACTTGTCTTATTACTTATTTTGAAATATATTTTTACTAAAGGTTTTCCTACTTTTAAACATAATGGGTTTTCTTCTAGTATAATCAGATGAAAAAAAATTCCAAGTTCTGAACTTTAGGAATTTGCACTTAAATGCAACGCAACATATCAAGTAATGTAGCCCTTGCTTTTCTCATAAATATGAGCACCTCTTCCCCTTGACTAAGAAATGATTCTCAGCTAATATAAGCCAAGCTTTTGAAATAATACTACAAGTACAAACAATTTATATAAATTCAATAAAGCTATGATGTATTGTAATATGTGCTTTATTCACTGAATAGAAGTTTGTTACAATTTCATGGCTTCATCAAGTAATCTAGCAAAACAATCCATTTAAATGTTATCTACAGTTGAACCCGCTTTATATGTAAATTTTTGTAAGTTGCGGCAAAATGTAATTTGGAAACATGTTAATAGAATATTATTTATACATAATGCATTTATACATAATTCACTGTTATATATATTAAATTTCAGTGAAATACAACTGAGTTTTACATAATTATAATGAGCATATGGCATACGCATCTTAAAAGAAAGTCGAGGCGTAGTTTCTTTATCTCTGTTAACAAAGACGTAAGCTGAGCAAGCGACTTTCGGCCAGAGAAACAAGAGATAAAGGTATTTATTGGTAGAGGGGGTAGCTTTTGGCACAACAATGTTGTAGTAACAAATGAAAAGTAAAGATAAAAATGTTTGGTATCTGGTGTTTACTGTTGAGCAGCGTTTTGTCTTTCAGTTCTCAATTGCTTTTAATTATCCATGGAGAACAGAAAAAGGAAATGTTATACTAGATCAAAAAGTAAAATTCATTCATAATTCATACATAATCCACATGAACCCAAAACCAAAATTACTTCAGACTTAGGAGTTGCTTATGCCACGCTATGTACAGTCATCAGTAACATAATGAGGTCTATGCACTTAATGCAAGAAAAGTGAAACAAGACAAATCAACTGTTTTCTTTAAAAGAGGACCAAATTCAAAATAATACTTTTTTTGTACACATCTTTGTTCATAAAATTTTACACATGTAGAACCACATATTGTTTTTTTTTAATTTAAGTACCTGGACGACCGAGCTTTGCTCAGCTTAGCTTTTCTTTTCTTTTTCCTTTTTTTTAATTGTGTGCATTTTTTTTTTGGGGGGGGGCGGGAGGAGAAGATACTTATTTAGATAAACTTGAAAAGCAAAATATTAACTAAATATAAATTTTCATCCTAATTATTGGAGCCGTTTCTGTGACGAGACCTTTAATATCCTGGCTTGTTTGTTGAAATTGGCCCATTAACAGAGAAATTATGGCCAAAAGGTTTAGAGTAATTGTGACTTATGCGTAAAATTGCATTTTTTTAGGAATGACACCTATATACAAGATAAACTTAATAAGCAGAACTTTGTCTGAATACAAAATTTGATCAAAATCATTAGAGCCATTTTCAAGCTGCGTGGAATATATATAAGAATTGCTCATTTAAATATATAAGATATGCATTATCAAAATCTCATTTTTAAGTAATTCTGAGTTACAAGTAATCTTCCCCATAATCCATTAATGGATATTTGCTGTTTATTTTCGTTGAAATTACATTTTAAATCTGGATTCCTATGTATAATATGGAATTAATCGTTTTTGTCATTCTGGCCGCTCTTATATGAAAGTTATTCCTATTTCTAGTGAAATGCTCATGTACAGTGCTCTTTGAATGAAACTAGTTAATATTCTTATGGTCTTCTCCTTAGCACAGTGTAGAACTGCGGCTCCAAGGTAGTGTTGTTGCCTAGAGCAAAATTATTGTTGTGCTCCTTCCAAATTTCCCATTCATTATTCACTGAGGATCTTGGATTGAGTGTGCTACTATCTTGTGAGAGGAGTTTGTGCTTTCTTTGGATCCAGCCAACTCAGGTGGACTTTCCAAGGTGCACAAGTTTTGTTACCAGAGAAAATACATTATCTGCAGGCAGAACTATTTTGTCTCTATGGTTGCAAGTACCTGACTGCAGCTGCTAAATGATTAGAAAAACAAAATCTTGAAAGGGAAAAACAATGGGATACTTTTACTTTTGTGAGGAAGCAGTTAGATGGCTTTGACAAAGACAAACCTTCAGAAAAATCTTGATATTGAGGAATTGCATCTGTAAAGTTGCCATTCCGAGTGAACACAAAGATTTCTGCACTAGTTTCTCAGAATGTTGAAAGAAATTTCAGCATCTACAAGATGTTTTATCTCCTAGTAGAAACATTTATTTTTAAAACTGTAGAAATGCTTAATGTCTTGAAGTACAACAGCTTCATGTTTTTTCCTTCTTCTGATGAGTGATGATTTGATGTACTTGTTTGTAACTCAATAAACTAGAATAGAAAAAATAGAATTTGTTGAATTTGTTGAATCAGTTGAATAAATCAGCACCTTTTGTCCTTTCCTTTTCACCTTATCCACTTTTTTCATCTGAAATTTACACCTAAAAATCCTAACCTAGTAATAACCCAACAAATATTATAAAATTTAGAGCTACTGATATGGCCACAATAGTTGAATAAAGAAATCTACATAATGAAAACAAACTAAAAAAAAACGTTTATAAGTACATTTGTGTGTTTACCAGATCCATCACAGTGAGTTTCACCAATTCTTGACCAAACATTGTTTCCCAACATAAACGTCTCAGCTTTATTCTGTTCTTTGAATCCATTTGATCTGCAGGAAACAACTCTGAAGTTGGGGCAGTAGACTGTGTAGCATCTAAAATGTAATAAGTTCAGTGTCAGACATGAATTCATGTATACAGAATAGAGATACATTTAATTTTATTTTTCCATTTATAGATTATTTGATAAGTACACAAAAAAAGCAAATTTAATAAAATGCACTGTTTAGGAGCATCTCTCAGTTTCTTATTTTACAGGGTATCGCAAGGGGTGAGACATAAGTACTGACCAATGAGTTGCTGCTGACAGTTGCAATACATGGCTAGAGCCATGGTGCTGTAATGAGGACAAGGAAATGGGAGGAGGGAAGGGTAGATAATCCTGGCCTCATAGACAAGCCTAATGTCTTATGGAAAAGGTTGCAAATATTGCTTGAAACAAGCACCATTTATTGAGTTAAACAATTCTGTTACTAGAAAAGCTTTAACTTTGTCCTTAGAATCACAAACACAAGTAAAGCTTTACAGTAAACATAATGCAATATTATACTGAAAAATATAAGACGTTTAATCCTTCTACAAATTCTCCCTTTATTTATATTGAAATTAAAATTTGTATTGAAGCTCTAAACATGTTTGTCTATTATATTATAATATAGTTTTTGCTTTCAAGTAAAAGGTTTCTTCTAACACCTATGCAATAAACCGCCTTTCTTGTGAGACATTAACATTTAATTACATTTCTGTGAATTTGCACAGTTTCTGAAATTTGTTGAACTGAATCACCAGCTAGCCATAGACCAATAATCTGGTCATGTATAACTTCTGATGTGCAATATGTAGTGAAAAGCAAGCATCAGTTGTAGCTTAATGACTAACAATTTAGTAAGCCATCAGATATAATCAATAATTCCCTTTCATGCCAACATGTCATTGGTTATAACTAAGCTTAGTAGGTGAGCTACCAAAAGAATGAAGTTGTGCACGCTTTGCATATACAGCAGACAAACACAGTGACCCATTAGTTGATGTAAACAAAACTGGCTATCGTGTCATATTCGAGGCATATAGTCAACATACTATGAAAAGTGGGGCACTGCAATACATTATATTTTCTAATACACTTTTAATCTGCATCATTTTTTCATCAAAGTTTGGTTACATAATACTGATGGAGGGTGGACTCAGTAGGGATGTGCTGCTGCATATATTTTTCATGAAACCACCTGAACTCTCTATTATTTAATGGCATATTGGCACTGCCTATCATTCTACATAAATCTACACGAAACGTAGAATGATTGTCCTGATTAACTTCACTTGTTGATGGCACTGGTATCTTACAGTTTAATTCAGTAAATTTTTTATGTCTGTTTGAACTACAGTGTCTTATAATGGATTTTTTTTGTACTTGTATGTCTTTTTTGCACAGTTTAACCTAATTTTGTCTGAATTAATAACGAAATATCACTACCAAACTCCTGAACTATATTGTTCAGTTTTATATTTATGAAGTTTTACATTGTTTTTTATTTACTTATTTATTTATTTGGTTGGACCATTAGTTTTAAATAAAATACTGAATCTGAGTTCAAATTTTAGGTTTAGAAAAAGAATTTGGCAATCCTTCATCTTTGCCATTTTCTCCTGTCAACAGCTGAAATTGATCTCATACATTTACTGTGTAAACACAATAGCAACAGCACTGACATAACTTCAATGGTCTATGACTAGAGAAGAGAGTGTACTGTACTATGTTTTGATGTGACTGTGTTGAACCACACTGTGCTGGCACATACACTTTGAATGCCGACAACTTGATTCCTGTTAAATGTAGCTGGATTACTAAGCCTATTTATAACTATGCCCAGCCAGAAGCATGAACACTGCCCAGTCATTGGAGAGGGGCAAAGAGAGGGAAAGAAGGGGAAGCTACAAAGATGTTGTTAAATAATCACGATTCCCTTGCATTTTACTAAATTTGCCTTCTGTACCTATCACCAAATATCAAGCGAGGGCAAAATAAAAGAATATTTCCAAAAGCTTATCTATAGCCTACAAGAAAATTATATGATTCTTACATAACAAGAAATTACTTCCCTTCAATGTTGAAAGGGCACAATATACTAATCAACTCCTAAAAAATAGCAAACCTCATCAATAAGCTCTTATTGGTATTATCATGTACATTATAAGATTTATATATGGTCTTTCAACATTGCTGCATAATTTTACCTCATAAAATAGTTTAAAATCTCCTTATAGTGGTGTTTGTTGATTAGAAATTAGAAGTTATGTGTAAATTGTAAAACTGTAATATTTTAAAAGCATGTAGAAGAAATGTATTGCTGTAAATGATTAATAGGACACAGATGTAAATACTTGCATTTCTGTCAATTTATTAGCTGGAAAATTTCCTACCTATTCCATCCTGTAGGTCACACAAACTTTGCTAATACAGAACAAAAGGAATTGAAAAATTGTCATGTGAATTTTCATAACTTTCTGTACATTTGAGACTTTCTTTGGACATTCTACTGTGCACAAAATGAGACAGTACAAATCCATGTATCCCAATGGCCACTTTACTGCAAGTATTGTGTAAAACCTTATAGCCCAGGACTTAAGTACTTGCGACTGTAAGTTGCCATTGTGATATATGGTGTCAAATTTGAGACTCCCTTGTGGTCTACTGTGAAAATATGAATCAGTTGGGGAGTTTGCATAGAGCAGAAGATCCCAGCTATGGCACTGAATTTTTCAGTTCTGATTTTACCCTTCAAAAATTTGATTTAAAAAAGGCCAAACTTGTAATTTCTAATCAAATGCAGATATACCTTAAAAAGACAAAATATATACTGGTTCTATTATTTCCAAACACCTCAATATACAGGTTTATCTACATAGCTTTTGATTTATTAACACCCAGTAAAAAAGGCTGTAGCTATAAGAAATACATGACTTACCAAAAGTTTCTTCAGTGATGTGCATTGTAGATGTAAGTGTGGGCTGCCAGTGTGTGCGGAATGGTGGAGTCTCACTTACATCAGAGTTGTCCATTGTTAACATATCTGTATGTTCTGTTACAGATTGAAACTGCCGTTCTGTCTCAACACTGGGTTTGGAAGTATCAGATATGGACTGCTGTGTTGATAATTGTGATTCAGACACAGCTGACTGATAGCTGGATGATTCCAAATATTTTGTCTCTGTTTCTAGCAAAGGTGACTTTGATTCAGAATGTGTAGTTTCCATTATTGTTGTGCTGAGAGAACTGCTTTCTTCCTGTACAGTATTCCAGGTAGAGATTTCAGTAACTGTAGTTTCTACACCTATAGAATCATATTCTGACTCATTTATTGCCTTCGTTGTTGTTGATTCTACATCTCTTTTGTCCCTTATTTTCTTTTGGTCATACTCCCATTCATCTTCATACGGCTGAGTATCATCATAATCAAATGCAGTGGAAGCTGTACCAGAAGTTAAGTCATATTTCAAGCTTGAGTTCACTGTTTCAGCTTCAGGTTCTTTGATTTGTTCAGTACTGATAATTTCCACTGTAGACAATATACTGGGCACAAAGTTCTGCATTGTTGGTAAAGGTGAAGAGCTGTTTTCACTGATATTTGAAATGTTATTTAATGCTGCTGTAGAAAACTTGTTTACTGTTTCTTCACCAACTAGAATTGACATTGTAGTGTCAGCTGTAGAGGAATCTCTTACTGTTGTCAGAATATTTTTTGTTACTTGAGGAGTGCTTGCAATGGATGTTGCTATCATAGTGAGAACAGCAGTAGTGTGCATTTGTTCTTCAGTGGAAGCACTCCATCTACTTTGTTGTGCTTCTGTTACTGGACTTAATGTAGTAGTGTTTGGTTTCCAGTTCTCTAGTTCTGTTGTCTAATAAAAAAAAAAATAAATTTACATGTTTTACTCATTAGTTTTCTTAGGAATTTGCAAACAAAAAATTTACTACTTACTTCTACGCTTCAGAATGATAACTGAATTTGATCAAGACAAGCATCATGTAAAGCAGCCATGTCCAAATGCTGAGCCAATCTTTTATACCTCCTGCATGACATGTTATATTTGGAAGGAGCAGGAGGAGTAAATTAACCTTTGTGCTGTCAAGTGGCATTACTTAAGTTACGTTTAAACGTTGTGTAAAACAAAGGCCTACTGTACATTCACAACACCGAAGAAATTTTAAGACATATTGTATCATAAACAATAGTCTTCAATTAACAATAAAGTAAGCATCAGATAGATTCTAGAACATTCCAAAATACAACTGTGACAGACTTAGCAATACATACACATTTCTATTCCTAACTCATTATCTCTATCTCATTAAAAGCCACAATTTTTTGTTTCTATTTCTTGTAGGTTCAACTTTATTTTTTTCTCCAATTGTAAAAAATTTTACAAGGATCGTCAAATTCTATGTACATACAATACAAGTTATTTACATAAATATGAGACTAGTTGAGAATATTGGGAAGTGCAATTTTTGTACTTTTGTTATCAATTTTTGTACTCTTCTACAGAGTAAAATGCCTTTTCTAATAGATAAGATTTAATATTCTTTAGTTTGATTTTTTCATTTGTTATCTGTTTAATTCTAGATGGTAGATGGTTGTACAGATCTTTGCTACTATTTTCTATGCACTTATTATTTAGACCACTTATAAGTCTATTTCTAAAATAATTTTCTTTTGTTCTAGTGTTATATTTATGGATATTGCTGTTTTTGTTTTGATTATAACTTTTTAATGTGAGTTTAGTACATTCATATATATATACAAAGAAGGCAACGTTAGAATATTTAGTTTTTTAAACACATTTCTACATGAATCTCTTTTTTCTATTCCTGCAATTAAGCGTACTGCTCTCTTTTGCAGCCTAAACAGCCTTAGAAGTAATGTTTTATGTGTTGTGCCCCATAATACCCATAATACCACTCCATATAGCTTCCAAATTCGCCATAATATCTGTTTTAGATATTTTTAGCTGTGCCAAGAGATGGAAATCTGATATTCTAGTTTTATTCTTACATTTTATTTACCTCATTTGAGAAATTAGTTGCTCATAAATATATGTTGAGGCAAGCATTGCCAATATATGACACTAAATACCCTAAGACAAGGATATTTAGGAGCAAATTCAAATACCTCAAATCCTAAATGCACTTTAAAAATACTTTTAACAACTGTGTCATTTTCCAATGTAACTAATTCTATCTGAAACTGCAACAATGCTGATTTTACTTCCATTGCCAAGGGTTGGCGAAAAGAAGAAAGTCACTTTCCAAGCTTTTAAAATCTGTGAATTGTAAATTAATACTTAAACCTGTTAGTTCAACAACAACAACAAAATTGTCCATCCGCTCCTCTTTGCAAGACATGGAGGGTTTAGACATGAACATCACTCCATTACAATCCACTATTGTTTGTTATGAGAATGGTAGCATTCATGGCAAGTGAAGGGAGGTACAAAGTCCACATGATGTGCAAGGAGAGTGAGCCAGGGTTGGCTCATGAGCCTGCATTTGGACATCGCTGCTGCAAGCTCTTCAACACATACCAATAATGTGAAATGAAAGCAATACCTACCATTATACTAATTTTTCCAAAAAGTGCAAAGATGAGGGTGTACAGGTTCAGCATATTCAGAACCATTATTCTGAAAGAGGACAGAATTAGGTAATATTTTTCTAAAATAATCTCTCCTAATCTACGTAAGTGCAAATAGGTACAAAGAATGCCTAAGATAATCTCACTGTACCTTTCCTCTATGTCACATCATTGTTATACAAAACCTTAACCATTTCAATGGTTACTTTATACTAAGGTGCAGAAATGGCCACTCCTTTTGCTACATAACCTTAACCAATAACCAAAACAAGGAATGCAAAATGGTGTAGAAACGAAATATATATTTATGCTATCGACCATATTGGCTAAAAGAAAAAGAGGTAGTGAGTGCATTCAGTTTGTCTTACAGACCTCTTCCATGATTGGTAGGTATGTCTTATCAGCTAGTGCAGGACATACCCTTGAAGGGTTTAAAATCTAAGGGGAAAATTTGATGATTGCTCAAGTTAGCAAAACGTATGTGTATGTGAAAAGATTTTCAGGGGATGCAAATTAAAGCTTGAATGGTATTCATTAAATGCACAGCAAGGCAGAACATAAGCAAATACAAACAGAACAGTAGCCTCACAGTAATATTAGTGTTTGTTGCTGTATAGAAGCAGAAATAAACAAATATATACATAAATAAGTGAATGAATAAATGATAAATGAATAAATAGACATAAATGAAGCAGCATGTTTTCCCTCTAAATCAAACTATAATTGGTTAATTTACCCTTACTAACTATTACTGGAGAGTACTGAGCTAGCAACGAGAGTGTAAACGTATGTTGAGAATGCTCCACGAGTAAGAGGAAAAAGAATGCAAAGGACATGACAAAGTGATAGCAGAACAGGGGGATATAGGAAAAATATTAGCAATGGAAGACAGGGCAGAGGGAAATAGAAGAAAACTAGTCAAGAAAGAAGAGGAAATACTTAAAAATACAGAAACAATAAAAGAAGAACTACAAAACATCAAAGAGAAAATGAAAAAATGGGAGGACAGAATCAAGAAATATAACTTGGTATTTGTCGGACTAGAAGAACAGACAGCCTTTGATCCAAGGCAAGAGATAAAGGAAGTGTTGGAGAAGAAGTTACAAATGACCACTAATAACTATGAAATGTGTGAAGCATTTAAATTCGGAAGAAGAAATGGAAGAAGGAACATTCTACCAAAATTTACTAGTAATACACAACCTACAACATACTGAAACAGACAAAAAATTCAAAGGAAAAAACATCTTGCTGCCAAATCCTCAATATGAAAAGCTAGCAACCTTGAAAGTGAAATTTGCACATCTTGATTCAGAATCTTACACAGATTACCATGTGATATCTATAAAGAAATTATATTATGCAACATTTTATTCTACTTATATTCATTTTATTACTCTCTCTACCACATGCCTAGAAGGTAGAGGAAGTATTGCACTCCATACAAAAATTTGATACTGAAGGTTGCATTATAAATTGAGCATAACACACACCATCTTTTTAAAAGTTTAATATACTCCTTAGTCTTAAATAATAAGCCAGAGACATGAATGTTTTATGTAGAGTAAGTGTAGAGAGAGAGAGAGAGATACAGTTGAATCTGTTTTACATGTAACCCAGTTCTAAGTAATTCATATTTATATATAAATTTTTGTAGGTACCAGCAAAATATAATTTAAAAACATGTTAATAGAATCTTATTTATATGTTATGCATTTATTTATAACTTGCTGTTATACATATTAAATTTCAGTGAAATACAACCAAATTTCACATAATTAAACCGAGCATATAGCATACGATAACTTAAAAGAAACTTGAGGCAAATTTTCCTTATCTCTGTTGACAAAGATGGAAACTGAGTGGGCAGGTGTTGCCTGCAGAAACAAAAGACAAACACTTGAGAGGTAGAATCAAGACTGAAAAATAAATCAGTAAGTTGGTTGGCACAAAGAAAAATTAAACAAAATTAAAGCATTTAAAAAATTGCCATTAAAAGACGAAAATATTTCCTGGCACAGTCATTGACTTTTGGCGCAACAATATTGTAGTAATAAATGAGAAGTAAAGTAGAAAATTTTCGGTACCTGGTATTTACCGATTAACAGTGGTTTTGTGTTTCAGTTCTCAATTGCTTTTGATCAGCCATGGAGAACAGAAAAACGAAACATTATACACCAAATCAGAAAGCAAAATTCATATGAGAGGTGAAAATTAATCCACATAAAACCAAAATCAAAACTGCTTCAGACTTAGGATTTGTTTATACCATGCTATGTATAGTCATCAGTAACAAAATGAGGTATGTACTTAGTACAAAAAAAGTGAAGCAAGACAAATTAACTGATTTCTTTAAAGTAGGGCCAAGATCAAAATAATGTATTCTTCATCTTTGTAAAATTTTACAAATGTAGGCATTGCCTTTTTTTTTTTTTTTTTTAAGAGTATGATGGATTATGAAAATCTCATTTGTATGTAATTCTGAGTTATATCAGGCAAATATGCATGCAAATTAACATAGCACTTATATTATTCCAGTTGGAATGGCTGCTGGTTTCCAGTAGCCACGGTAGTTGTATCTGTTTAAATAGAATTGTTGAAATAAATATTAAATACAAGTAATCTTCCCACTTTCCCTTGATATATACATAAACCACATTCAACTGTATTTCTCTTTCTCTCTTTTTAAATATTTTCTCTATCAAGGCTAATGCAAATTTTTACCTGGCAAGCTGAAGTCGAAGTTGTTTCCTTGGATGAAAACATTCAAAGAAGCCCAGAACTTCAAAAATAATTGGAAATATAAAGGTGATGGATGTAAGGACAATTGTAATCTCATTCTGGCGCCACCAGTTGGCATCATGTTCCACATCAGTAGAACGTTTCACAACTTCCACAACTGCATATGCTGAAGATGCCAAAAGTGCCAAAACTGTCAGATTCACAAGCACCCGTAGACCTATTATCTGCCAACTTTGAGAAAATGCGTTGATTATTAAACTTTAACTTTTTTAACTTTAACTACATTAGCTACATTAACTACATTAATTACTTGAACCACATTATCTACATTAAGTACATTAACTACAATAACTACTTTAATTACAATAACTACACTAACTGCATTACTAAACTAACTATATAACTACAGTAACTACTTTAATTACTTTAACTACAATAATTACTTTCTACATTAACTACTTTAACTACATTAATTACTTTAACTGTATTAACTACTTTAACTGTATTAACTACTTTAACTACATTAACTACTTTCAGCTACATTAACTACATTTAGCTACATTTACTAAATTAATTACTTTTAGCTACATTAACTACATCAGCTACATTAACTACATTAATTACTTTTAGCTACATTAACTAATTTTAGCTATATTAACTACAGTTAACTAATTTTAGCTACATTAGCTACTTTTAGCTACATTAACTACAATCACTACAAGAGCTACATTAACCACATTAACTACTTTAACTACATTATCTGCCTTTAGATACTTAAGCTACTTTAACTACATTAACTACATTAGCTACATTAACTACTTTAGCTACATTAACTACTTTAGCTACATTAGCTGCATAAACTACATTAGCAACATTAGCTGCATAAACTACATCAGCTACATTAGCTGCATAAACTACATTAGCTACTTTTAACTACATTAGCTACCTTTAGCTACTTTAGCTAGTTTAACTACATTAGCTACTTTAACTACATTAGCTACCTTTAGATACTTTACCTACTCTAACTACATAAACTACAATAGCTACATTAACTACAATCACTACAAGAGCTACATTAACTACTTTAACTACATTAGCTACTTCAACTACTTTAACTACATTAGCCAATTTAACTACATTAGCTACCTTTAGATATTTTAGCTACTTTAACCATATTAACATTAACCACATTAGCTACATTAACTACTTCAACTACATTAACTACATCAGCTACTTTAACTACATTAGCTACTTTAACTACATTAGCTACTTTAACTACATTAGCTACTTTAACTACATTAGCTACTTTAACTACATTAGCTACTTTAACTACATCAGCTACTTTAACTACATTAGCTACTTTAACTACATTAGCTACCTTTAGGTACTTTAGCTACCCTAACTACATTATCTACATTTAGATACTTCAGCTACTTTAACTACATTAGCTACATTAGCTATATTAACTACATTAACAACATCAACCACATTAGCTACTTTAACCACATTAGCTACTTTAACTACATTAGCTCCATTAACTACATTAGCTCCATTAACTACATTAGCTACTTTAACTACATTAGCTACTTTAACTACAATAGCTACATTAACTAAAATAGCTACATTAACTACATTTTCTACTTTTAGATACTTTAGCTACAAAAACTACAATAGCTACATTAACTAAATTGGCTACTTTTAACTACATTCCCTACATTAACTACATTAGCTACTTTTAACTACATTAGCTACTTTAACTACATTAGCTACTTTAACTACATTAGCTACTTTAACTACATTAGCTACTTTAACTACATTAGCTACTTTAACTACATTAGCTACTTTAACTACATTAGCTACTTTAACTACATTAGCTACTTTAACTACATTAGCTACTTTAACTACATTAGCTCCATTAACTACATTAGCTACCTTTAGATACTTTAGCTACTTTAGCTACATTAACTACATTAACTACATTAGCTACATTAACTACATTAGCTACTTTAACTACATTAGCTACTTTAACTACATTAGCTACTTTAACTACATTAGCTACTTTTAACTACATTAGCTACTTTAACTACATTAGCTACTTTAACTACATTAGCTACTTTAACTACATTAGCTACTTTAACTACATTAGCTACTTTAACTACATTAGCTACTTTAACTACATTAGCTACTTTAACTACATTAGCTACTTTAACTACATTAGCTACTTTAACTACATTAGCTACTTTAACTACATTAGCTACTTTAACTACATTAGCTACTTTAACTACATTAGCTACTTTAACTACATTAGCTACTTTAACTACATTAGCTACTTTAACTACATTAGCTACTTTAACTACATTAGCTACTTTAACTACATTAGCTACTTTAACTACATTAGCTACTTTAACTACATTAGCTACTTTAACTACATTAGCTACTTTAACTACATTATCTACCTTTAGATACTTTAGCTACTTTAACTACATTAACTACATTAGCTACTTTAACTACATCAGCTACTTTAACTACATTAGCTACTTTAAGTACATTATCTACCTTTAGATACTTTAGCTACTTTACTTACTTTAACTACATTAGCTCCATTAACTACATTAGCTCCATTAACTACATTAGCTCCATTAACTACATTAGCTCCATTAACTACATTAACTACATTAACTACATTAACCACATTAACTACTTTAACTACATTATCTACATTTAGATACTTACTACATTATCTACTTTTAGATACTTTAGCTACTTTAACTACATTTACTACAATAGCTACATTAACTACAATAGCTACATTAACTACATTAGCTGCATAAACTACATTAGCTGCATAAACTACATTAGCTACTTTTAACTACATTAGCTACATTAGCTATATTAACTACGTTAACTACTTTAACTACATTATCTACCTTTAGATACTTTAGCTATAACTACATTAACTACATTAGCTACTTTAACTACATTAGCTACTTTAACTACATTAGCTACCTTTAGATACTTTAGCTACATTTACTACAATAGCTACATTAACTACAATAGCTACATTAACTACATTAGCTGCATAAACTATATTAGCTACTTTTAACTACATTAGCTACATTAGCTATATTAACTACATTAACTACATCAGCTACATTAACTACATTATCTACATTTAGATACTTACTACATTATCTACTTTTAGATACATTAGCTACTTTAACTACATTAGCTACTTTAACTACATTAGCTACTTTAACTACATTAGCTACATTAACTACATTAGCTACATTAGCTACTTTAACTACATTAGCTACTTTAACTACATTAGCTACTTTAACTACATTAGCTACTTTAACTACATTAGCTGCTTTAATTACATTAGCTCCATTAACCACATTAGCTACTTTAACTACATTAACTACGTTAACTACTTTAACTACATTAACTACTTTAACTACATTATCTACATTTAGATACTTACTAGATTATCTACTTTTAGCTACATTAGCTACTTTAACTACATTAGCTACTTTAACTATATTATGTACCTTTAGATACTTTAGCTATCTTAACTACATTAACTACATTAGCAACTTTAACTACATTAGCTACTTTAACTACATTAGCTACTTTAACTACATTAGCTACTTTAACTACATTAACTACATTAGCTCTTTTAACTACATTAGCTCCATTAACTACATTAGCTACTTTAACTACGTTAACTACTTTAACTACATTATCTACATTTAGATACTTACTACATTATCTACTTTTAGATACTTTAGCTACTTTAACTACATTTACTACAATAGCTACATTAACTACAATAGCTACATTAACTACATTAGCTACTTTAACTACGTTAACTACTTTAACTACATTATCTACATTTAGATACTTACTACTTTATCTACTTTTAGATACTTTAGCTACTTTAACTACATTTACTACAATAGCTACATTAACTACAATAGCTACATTAACTACATTAGCTACTTTAACTACGTTAACTACTTTAACTACGTTAACTACTTTAACTACATTATCTACCTTTAGATACTTTAGCTACTTTAACTACATTAACTACATTAGCTACTTTAACTACATTAGCTCCATTAGCTACTTTAACTACGTTAACTACGTTAACTACTTTAACTACATTATCTACATTTAGATACTTACTACTTTATCTACTTTTAGATACTTTAGCTACTTTAACTACATTTACTACAATAGCTACATTAACTACATTTACTACAATAGCTACATTAACTACATTAGCTACTTTTAACTACATTAGCTACTTTTAACTACATTAGCTACTTTAAGCTACAATAACTACATTAACTACTTTTAGCTACATTGACCACATTATCTACTTTTAGCTACATTAAATACTTTTAGCTACATTAACTACATTAGCTACATTAACTGCATTATCTACTTTAACTACTTTAAGCTACATTAAATACTTTTAGCTACATTATCTACTTTTAGCTACATTAGCTACGTTAACTACATTAACTACAATAGCTGCACATTAACTACATTAGCTACATTAACTACATTAGCTACTTTTCGCTACAATAAGTACATTAACTAGATTAACTACTTTTAGCTACATTAACCACTTTTAGCTACTTCTCGCTACAATAACTACATTAACTAGATTAAATACTTTTAGCTACATTAGCTACATTAACTACATTATCTACTTTAACTACATTAACTACTTCAAGCTACATTAAATACTTTTAGCTACATTATCTACATTAGCTACTTTAACAACATTAACCACATTAGCTACTCTTAGCTACATTAGCTACATTAGCTAACTTTAGCTACATTAGCTACTTTTAGCTACATAAACTACGTTAACTACATTAGCTACTTTTAGCTACATTAACTACGTTAACTACATTATCTACCTTTAGATACTTTAGCTACTTTAACTACATTTACTACAATAGCTACATTAACTACAATCACTACAATAGCTACATTAGCTACATTAACCATATTAACTACTTTAACTACATTATCTACCTCTAGATACTTTAGCTACTTTAAACTACATTAACCACATTAGCTACTTTAACTACATTAGCTACTTTAACTTCATTAGCTACTTTAACTACATTAGCTACCTTTAGATACTTTAGCTACTTTAACTAATTAGCTACTTTAACTACATTATCTACCTTTAGATACTTTAGCTACTTTAACTACATTAACTACATCAGCTACATTAACTATATTAGCTACATGAACTACATTAGCTACATTAACCACATTAACTACTTTAACTACATTATCTACCTTTAGATACTTTAGCTACTTTAACTACATTAGCTACTTTAACTACATTAGCTACTTTAACTACATTATCTACTTTAACTGCATTATCTACTTTAACTGCATTATCTACTTTCACTACATTATCTACTTTAACTACATTATCTACCTTTAGATACTTTAGCTACTTTAACTACATTAGCTACTTTAACTACTTTCACTACATTAACTACATTAACTATAATAGCTACATTAACTACATTATCTACCTTAAGATATTGTAGCTACTTTAACTACATTAACTACATTATCTACTTTTAGATATTTTAGCTACTTTAACTACATTAGCTACATTTACTACAATAGCTACATTAACTACTTAAACTACATTAACTACATTAACTACTTTAACTACAATAGCTACACATTAACTACATTAGCTATATTAACTACATTAACTACATTAACTACTTTTAGCTATAGAAGCTAAATTAATTACATTAAATAATATTAGCTACATTAACTACAATAACTACTTTAGCTATATTAACTACATTAAATACTTCTAGCTACATTAACTGCTTTTAGCTACATTAACTACTTTTAGCTACATTAACTACTTTTAGCTACATTGCCTACATTATCTACTTTTAGCTACATTAGCTACATTAACTACAATAGCTACACATTAGCTACATTAACTACATTAACTACTTTTATCTATAGAAGTTAAATTAACTACATTAACTACTTTTAGTTAAATTAACTACATTAACTACTTTTAGTTACATTAACTACATTAACTACTTTTAGCTACATAAACTACTTTTAGCTACTTTAGCTACATTAACTACAATAGCTACACATTAACTACATGAGCTATATTAACTACATTAACTACATTAATTACTTTTAGCTATTGAAGCTAAATTAACTACATTAACTACTTTTAGCCACATTAACTACTTTTTGCTACATTAACTACATTAGCTACATTAGCTACATTAACTACTTTTAGCTACATTAACTACTTTTAGCTACATTAACTACTTTTTGCTACATTAACTACTTTTTGCTACATTAACTACATTAGCTACATTAGCTACATTAACTACTTTTAGCTACATTAACTACTTTTTACTACTAGGACAGAAGAGAACCTCTCCCCTTCAATCCTTAAAACTCATAGTTTCCTAGAAGAGGTAACACAGATTAAATCCAAATTGAACATTCCTAACACCAGAGAAAATCTACTTATAAGAGAAAATCCATTGGAATTATTGAATTAATAGAGGAAATAAGTAAATCAGACACACCAAAAGAAATACAAAAACTTCTAGCTCTGGAAACAATCAATACTAGGTATCCCACAGAAGAATGGCTGCACATATATACTGATGGATCCTCGAAGGAAAACCTTACTGGAGCTGGAGTTACATGTTCACATTTTTCCTTTTATCATTCTGTTGGCAGAGACACAACAAATTATGATGGAGAAATAGAGGCTATATACATTGCTCTCCGACAATTATTAAATCTTCCCTTAAATAAATTTAACAAGGCAGTAATTCTTTCAGATTCTAAAGCTGCAATTCAGGGAATATGTTCAAATACTACAAAGAAGTCAACAAAAATTAGAGAATGCTACAAAATGTTAACACAACTCCAAAAAGTTAATAAGACTGTTCATCTCCAATGGATTCCAGCACACTGTGGAGTCATGGGGAAAGAAGCTGCAGACTCACTTGCAAAGAAAGGCACAACAATAAAACAAAAGTCTAAATTCAATTTCTCATATTCCTCAATAAAACGCTTGATCATTAAAAATTTTTGTCATTCATACCTACAAGAAATAGAAACAAATGCCAAAGATAAAAAATGGATTACACTACTTTCCAATCCAGATATAATCCCCCAGAGACCAAGGAAAACAGCTGTTGCAGCCTTCCGACTATTGACAAATCATGACTGCTTAGCAGGTCATCTCTACAGAATAGGTATCTCAGCCTCATCAATATGTGTTCTGTGTAACGATCCAGCAGAAATGAATGAAGACCACTTGAAGAACTGTGAAGCATTAAGATCAGAAGAAACTACAGTTCAAAAGTATTGGAAAGCACAAATGCTAATGGCTTCATTGCCAGATGCAAGGCACTAGAAAACAACAACAACTACTTTTAGCTACATTAACTACTTTTAGCTACATTAACTTCTTTTAGCTACATTAACTTCTTTTAGTTACATTAACTACATTATCTACTTTTAGCTACATTAACTTCTTTTAGCTACATGGACTACATTATCTACTTTTAGCTACATTAGCTGCTTTAACTACATTAAATACAATAACTGCACATTAACTACATTAGCTACATTAGCTATATTAGCTACATTAACTACATTAACTAGTTTAGCTACACAAGTTACATTAACTACATTCGCTACACTAACTACTTTTAGCTACATTAACGACATTAACTACTTTTCGCTACAATAACTAAATTAACTAGATTAATTATTTTTAGCTACAATGTCTACATTATCCACTTTTAGCTACATTAGCTACTTTAACTACATTATGTACTTTTAGCTACTTTAACTACATTGACTACATTAGCTACATTAACTACATTAGCTACATTAACTACATTAGGCACATTAACCAAATTAACTACTTTTAGCTACATTAACTACATTATCTAGTTTTAGCTGTTTTAGCTACTTTAACTACATTGACTACAATAGCTACATTAGCTACATTAACTACATTAACTACATTAGCTACATTAACTACATTAGCTACATTAGCTACATTAAGCACATTAACCAAATTAACTACTTTTAGCTACATTAACTACATTTTCTACTTTTAGCTACTTTAACTACATTAATTACAATAGCTACATTAACTACATTAGCTACATTAGCTACATTAACCAAAACATAAAAATATGGTGCTCTCTAGAAAGCGGTTACTATTACTGCTATTGCTCTCTTCAATATAATCAGTGAAAAATATTGGAGAGCAAAAGGATTAATGACTTCATTGTCAGAAATCCAGCATTAGCTAATAACATTAACTACATTAACTACATTAGCTACTTTTAGCTGCATTAGCTACTTTTAGCTGCATTAGCTACTTTTAGCTACATTAGCTACTTTTAGCTACATTAGCTACTTTTAGCTACATTAGCTACTTTTAGCTACATTAGCTACTTTTAGCTACAACTACAATAGCTACTTTCGCTAGTATAGCTACTTTTAACTAATTTGACTACATTAACTACAATGATTACTTTACATTAGCTACAGTATGTACATTAACTGCTTTAACTACTTTAACTACATTAACTGCCCTATGGCTATTATACATAGACCAACCCTATGCCCGTCATGTTACTTCGGCCACATGTGGGGGCGGGCACTGTCCAAACTAAGATCATGGATGGCTATCAAGGCTCTGGCTAGGCTGATTTATATGGTGCCGGCCGACTAAGGAATTGGACATGTATTATAACTGAAAATGTGGAAAGGTCTTCAAAAGAGTTTAGTTTACGAGAGTGAGGTGTCGGATCCCCAGAACCAGTTGGGAATGGTGGTGTGAGGACAGGGCCCACCCGACCGTCAACCAGCAACTGCCATGTGTCTTCAGTAGGGAACCAGGCCGGGATGCAACATAATGCTACTGCAACAAATGAAGTGGAATGTCAAACTCTAGAACAAGTAACGGATTATGATCTCTTCAGAAGGCGACCTTTAATTGGACTATCTCCCCCTCAGCGTCAGAGTGCAACTGACAATATGAACTTGGTGATTATTTCTCAAAGTACTCTAGGTACAGTGCAAAGTGAATTAAGTCCAGTATGACTGAACGTGACAAGGAAAATATGATCAGGGAGACTAACAGGAAAAGATTGGAGACTCCCGAGAAACTAAGGAGTAAAGATGAACAAGATTTGTTTCTTGAAAAATCAGAGCAAGAACACCATATGCATCAGAACACTTGTTGATTACATGAAAAGTATACCTGGGACAATGAATTTCACATCCGAAATTTTGGAAGAGCTTGCAGAGAATGCAAAGATAAGAGTCAAAAAACTACTGATGCAAGCATTCAGACAATTGATAAGAAGATATTAGAAAGGCAATGGAAAACTGCAGAAATAAATAAGGAATTAAATAAGGATCTAAGCGAGAAAGAATGACAAAGGCTAACAGAAGAAATTTGGTCAGAAGAGGTGTATACAAACAGTCAGCTGATAAAAGGCGAGGTGCTATTGGAGGAAGACGAAGACCTAATCATCACTAAAGGGACAGATGATAAACAAGGGAAGCTGATGAATAAGCTTTTATACACAAACCCGCAGATTTTAAAAGCAATAAAAGAAGGTTGATTACAAGCAGGAAGAATGTTATGTAGCATAACAGCAAATGAGATAGTGGGAGAAGATGTAGATAACAAAAATGCAAGAGATGCATTTATATCATTTCTACTGACGATGGAGGCAGAACAACAGAAGATAAAGCCCATTTAATGATAAATATAGAAAAGATTCTGAATATAATGAGGAAGAATGAAAGAGCAAAAACTGCATGCATAACTACAAAGTCACAAGATGCCGCAGTTACCAGGAAAATTCTAGAATACTTCGGTAGGAGAAATCATATCCGAATATCAATGTACAGTAACAGAGAAGGGGAATGTGCAGTACAAGACGACCAAATGGAGGAAGTCAGAAGAAGAAAATCATTATATGAGGATACGATAATTATTAAGCCCATTGGGGAGAGGACATATGCTGATATTATCAAGAATGATAAAGAGCAAGTAAACACTGAAGGAGTAACCATTAATCAGAAAAGTAAAAATAGAGACAGAAATGTCCAACTGAAAATAAAAGGAAATCACGTAAATGAGAGAAACGCTTTTAAGCAGTTGTTAACAGCTAAACTAGCAAATAATATAAATAATATTTTTATTTAGCCTATTGACATAATACAAGTATGTTTCAGGCATCGTCAAGTTAAATATTTCAAGTTTCAATACAATACAGTAAGTTTCAAGGAAAAATACATTTACAATTATTTACAATTCATCTAGTCTATATAAACATTTATTTACAATATACTTTTTTAGCTCCCTTTTGAAATTTTCTCCATGCTTATCTTTTAGGGTACTTGGTAATCTATTATATAGCTTGGCACCATTCAGAAGTGGGTTGTGTTCAGTTGTGCTCTTATTTATGCAGGTCTGATGTATGTTGTTCTTGCCACGTGTGTTATAGTCATAATGCTGTTTGTTACAGTGTGTTGTATGCAAATTCTGTTTAATAATATACAGTATAACCTTATATACATATAATGAAATAACAGTAAATAGCTTGTTTTCTATAAAAGTATTGCAGCATGAAGTTTTATACCCCAATCCATACACTGCTCTTATATGCTTCTTTTGTAATACCAAGAGTCTATTTAAATTATGTACACTGGTGCATTCCCATACTTCAATTCCATATTGAAGGTAAGGATATATTATACCAAAATATGTTATTTTTAATGAAGCAGTATCCAAATATTTTGAGAGTCTCCTCAATAGATATAATCCTTTACTCACTCTGGTACACACATGGTCTATATGGGGATTAAATGAGAGGTTTTTATCCAAAATTATACCTAGGAAATTAATTTGCTGCACTATTTCAATGATACTGTTCCCTACTTTTACCACCAAAGGACTTTCTGAATTCAATCTTCCACACTGAAAATGTAATAACTTTGTTTTATCTATATTCATTTTTAAATTATTATGTTCTAGATATTTAAGTAGATCATTAAGAAAATCTGTAATAGAATTCTCCAGGAGATTCATGGCTTTGTGCCAATAAAGTGAAGTGGTGTCGTCAGCATAGGATACATTTTTGCAGTTTTCATAGTTGAGATAAGTCGTTTATATATGGTAGAAGTAAGATTGGCCCGAGTACCGATCCGTGTGGCACGCCATACTTAACTGTGTCATATGGCGACATATAACGCCTAATTGTTCCATTGTTGTTACAGGTTATCATTGTGCTTTGTTTACGATTTGTTAAATAGGATTTTAGTATGTCATGCATTTTGCTCCTTACACCGTAACTTTCTAATTTGTTCAATAATAAATTTATTTCAACGCTATCGAATGCTTTAGAGAGATCTAAGAATAGTCCTACTGTTTGTTCACCTTTGACCAATTTCGAGTAAATCTCTTGTATAAAATCCATGATAGCTGTACTCGTAGAGAAATTCTTTCTAAAGCCATGCTGCATTTTAACTAATATGTTATACGTATCTAAGAAGTTAACCAGTCTTGAATTTAGAACCTTTTCAAATACTGTACTGAATACAGAGGTAAGAGTATTGCAGAATATTCCAGAGGTTGAAGTACAGGCAAGAAAGAAAAGTTATGATTCTAGACATAAATGAGACTGTACATGAAGACGAAGCAATAAAAATAGTGAAACAAGAATTGTTTACAAAGGAGGATATTTTTTATTCAAAAGTGGCAGAAAGAGCAAATTTACAAGGTGTGAAATATGCGTTTCTAACTGTCAACATTGAAGCTGCTAATAGACTGATTAACAGAAAAAAAAATTGGAGACGGATGGTACAGATGGAGAATTAAGGTAGTAAGCAATCTAAAAATGTTACAAATGTCACAAGGTAGGCCATAAGGCGAAGAATTGCTCATTTGAAGAAGTGGTACAACTGTGTCATAATTGCGGTGACAAGGAGCATAAAATTAAAGAATACAAAAACCCAACAAAATGCTACTTATGTCAGTCAACCAAGCATAAGGGAGAGTTCATGTGATGCCCTGAATATAGAAAGCTTGTAGAAAAGCAGAAAATGGAGAAATGGAAGGTCTATACCAATCAAGCACGAAAATAATACAGGTAAATCTCCATAGTGGAAAACAAGCTATGGACCTTCTAATACATAAATGTGTATCACAGAGTGGATTTAGCCATAATAGCAGAACCAATTGTAAATAGCTCCACATGGCTAACCGATGAATATATAGATGCTGCCATTTATGTACCACCAAAAGGCTCCAAGATAACGAAAAGTGGTAAGGGCAAAGGATATATATGGGTGGAAACTGACAAGATGGTTACATTTTCATGTTATGTTTCCCCCACAAAAAATGAGCTGGAATTACAATTCTTCCTAGACAAAGTAAGTATCAGCATTATACAATAGATAACAAAAACAAAAAAAAAAAAATGATTTTGATTGGTGGAGATTTGAATGCAAAGGCTTTAAGCTGGGGATCACCAACTGAAGACAAGAAAGGCAGTACATTGGCTGAGTGGTGAAACCAAAATGATTACATCATCTTAAATGATGGGAAAAAACCTACTTTCAAGAGAAATAATGGATCTTCCTATATTGACATTACCATTTGTACTGCTGAAATAAACAAATTAGTCACTAAATGGTATGTGAAAGATGAGGAAAATCTGACTTACCATAAAAATATATATACTGTCTTGGAAAGGCCAGCCCCAATGATAAAACAGCAAGCGAAATCGTATCCAAAAGGCTGGATATATAAAGATGAGCATAAGGATGCTTTACTCGCCAAGCTTGAACTAGAAACATAACGTCTAGACCACACCTACCAGCCAAGTGAATTTGGAAGAATGATGGAAAATGTTTGCAATTATGCACTTAAAAAGAAATGTGTTAGCAAGAAACAAAGCAACCTATTGGTGGAGTGATAGTATTGGACAACTAAGGAAGAATAGTACTGATGCTAGAAAGAAAGTTACAAGGGCAAACGGGGAAAAATAGGAGGAATATGAATATGAAATGCAGGAGATATATAATCAATATCGTGAAAGCAGAAGAACACTTAAAAATGCTATTAAGGCGGCAAAAAAGACTGCATGCGAGCAACTATGTACAGAAATTGATAATGACACTTGGAAGAGATACCAGATAATTACAGGAAAATTTGGATTTCTATCTCCAGTGCGGCTAAAAGAAGAAGACAAACTAAAGATAGCGAAAACTTTATTTCCGGAGCATAAAATTAATATATATGCCAGAAATAAAGGTCAACAGAGAGTCAATACCTCTGTGTCTAAAAAATGAATTATAGAAGCCAGTAGACGCATAGAAGGAGGAAAGGCAGCAGGTCCTGATGGAATCCCACGAGAGGTTTTAAAGATTATTGCAACACAGAAACCTAATATTCTAGAAGAAAAAATAAATTAACAAATAATTAAAGGGATTTTCCCCAAAGAATGGAAAATAGCTAGACTAATACTAATATTTCTCTAAAATATTAACCCCTAACATGCTGACCTGTCATGGCATGTAATACTTCCTTACATGGTAATCAGAGGGTATGGTCAGTGAATTTATTTTGATAATTCTCCTGGTCAGGTCGGTGAGACCTGTAAACCAATGACAGGTGTGGTCCTCCAGACATTCTGGGGGTTGTGAGAGAGCGATGTGACTGCCAAAAAATAAAAATATGGTGCTCTCTAAAAAGCTATTACTATTACTGCTATTGCTCTTTTCAATATCAAATTATTAAATATGACTGGAGGGGTAAAATGTTCCGGAGTTAAAATAGTCCCCCATTCGGATCACCGGGCGGGGACTACTTCTCGAGAACTAAAACATTATATTAATAGAATATCTAACATCAGACTTCTACAATGGAACGCAGCTGGTCTCACCCAAGCAAAAAGAGTAGAATTCAATAAAATTGCATTTGACTATGGCATAGATATATTTTTCATACAAGAAGCAAATCTAACAAGTGATCAACTTAAATACTTCAATTTTACTGGTTTTCTGCTACACCTGCTATCCCAAAAATAGACAGATAAGTAGTGGAATATTACTTGGAGTCAAAAAGGGTATTAAATCCTCCTTTGAAATTGTTAAAGAAATGGATAACACAGATAAAAGTGAATTAATAAAGCTAAATTTTTGGGATAACAAAACATCTACATGTCTAGAGTATTTACAATCCCCCAGGTTTGAACCAGATCCCTCACTTATTGACCAATTAAATAAAACAATTGTAATTGGGGATTTCAATGCCTAATCCAAAAGATGGGGTTATGAAAAAGTGGATTCTGCAGGGAAGATAGTGGAAGAATTTTTGAATACCACAACTTTTGAACTGATTTATAGTAAAGAAGATCACACAACCTTCATACATTACTCTGGATCAGGCAGTAACCCAGACCATTTGTTAGCTACAACAGATACTGTTTCAAAAATTAAAAAACAAGTTGTAGAAGACCAAGTTCTGGTCACAGAGCAGTAATTACTGATATAAAACTAGATAATACAAATAACAGTCAACGTCACACGAATCTGTATTGGAACTTAAAAAAAGTAGATTGGTTTAAATATAAAACTGAACTGGAACATAAATTTAAAGAACAAACAAACTCACAGCTACATAACCAACCAGATCATTTGAGCAAAAATTTCTGTAAAGTCATCCTAGAAACTGCAAAAAAGCATATTCCTTGTGGCAGGATTAAAAATTTCAAACCCTTTTGGAACCCCCAGTTAGAAGAACTGAAAAAGCAAATAGATATAGCTAGAAATACAGCTGAACAAACAAAAAACATATCGGATACACTATTATGGCGGAAGAAATGTCCCTCACTAAAAAAATAAATTAATACTGCTAAAAAGAATCACTTTAATAATTTTTTTAGAAAAAATGGATTATAGGACAGATGGTAACAAAGCCCATAAGTTCATAAAAAATGTCAAGCACAGGAAAGAGAACTACAGCACACCTATCATACACAACAATAAAATATTAGTAAATGATGCAGTCATAGCCGAAACATTCAATAAATATTATGCTAATTCACATAAAGTAACAAGAAATAATAAAAAGGAATGTAAAGAATGTAAGAAAGATTTGAAACAAGAAAGAAAATGTGATCCTAGCACTCAATGCAATATCTTTTTTCAAAATTTTAATATGCAAGAACTGAACATTGCAATAAACAATCTAAAAAACAAAAAGTCTCCTGGACCAGATCACATACATCCAGAGTTATTAAAAAAACTTGGTAAAACAACAAAACAACTACTAAAACTCTACAATCTATCCTGGAAAACCACTGTACCTGCTGAATGGCGAAAAGCAATAATTGTCCCACTCTTGAAAAAAGATAAAACAGCATCAGAAATAAAAAATTATAGACCAATAGCACTTACTAGCATAATAGCAAAAGTGATGGAAAGAAGGGTCTCAAACAGGATAAATTGGTTTCTAGAATCACAAAATTTAATATCCCCATATCAAGCTGGATTCAGAGAGTTTCACTCTACAAATGAACAAGTCTTACTTCTCAGTCAAGAAATCAAAGACTCCTTCAATAGGAAAGAAGATAATTTATCAGTTTTTATTGATTTCCAAAGTGCATATGATTCTATATGCAGAACAAAACTACTAAACAAAGTAAAAAAAATAGGGATACAAGGCCCAATGTTTTCATGGCTTTGTCATTTCCTAACACAATGCTTTATTGCTACCAAATATGGAAGAAACATATCTAAATGCTAACAAGTACACCATGGCTTACCACAAGGTACAGTGCTCAGCACTACACTTTTTAATATATTTATTAACGATCTGCCACAACAAATACAAGAATCAGGTGTGAAGTGTGCACTATTTGCTGATGACTTAGTAATGTGAACTTCAAAACCAAAAAGCAAAAGTACAGAACTAGAAAAACCATGCAACAATCCTTAACCAAGCTACAAAAATGGACCAAAGAAAATTTAATGACTGTAAATACAACAAAATCAAACTACCAAATCTTTTCAATAAGAAAAAAACCACTAAAAATAAAACTAAATTTTGAGGGTCAACAATTTCCAGAAACAAAGGAAGCAAAGTATTTAGAGGTTACATTTGATACCAAACTTACATGGACCAAACAAATAGAAAATGTAATACAAAGAGCAGAGAGGTGCCTTTCACTGTTAAAACGTCTAACAGGAATGAAGTGGGGATGTTCCAGATCAACTCTTAACACAACATACAATGTACGAGTATATATAAAGCCATTATTTACTTACTGCAGTGAAGTTCTTATAACAGCAAATACAAAAAAAATTCAAATCTTTCAAAACCGAAGTCTGAGACTAACTAAAGGTGCTATCAAAACCATACCAACACCAGCTATGGAAATACTAACCAACCAATACCCCACTGATTATGAAATAGAAAAAGCAGCTCTTACTCAACACGAAAAGTTGATCAGACTCCCATTCAATACATGGAAGAATAGAAATTTTACACATACACTAAAGACTCAGGAGAGCTTTCTCTCCAAAATTCAAGACATCAAGAAGAGTATATACCTTCCTAATTCAAAGGAAAACTTCATATCTAAAGTCAATCGGACACAAACATTAAACATCACATATATACACCTTATAGAAGTTAAAAAAAGTGATACTCCAACTAGTGTTCTAAAATTATTGGCATTAGAGACAATCCATACTAGATTTCCAATGACAGGTGTGGTCCTCCAGACATTCTGGGGGCTGTGAGAGAGCGATGTGACCGCGAAAACATAAAAATATGGTGCTCTCTAGAAGGCGGTTACTATTACTGCTATTGCTCTCTTCAATATCATCAGTGAAAAATATTGGAGAGCAAGAGGATTAATGACTTCATCGTCAGAAATCCAGCATTAGCTAACAACAACAGATTTCCAGAACACGAATGGCTCCATAGTTATACTGATGGATCATTGATATCAAACCGAGATGGAGCATGGGCTGGAGTCACTTGTCACCTCTTTTCCTATTACAAACCTTTAAGTCATGGAACTACGAACTTTGATGGAGAAATTGAAACAATTCTAATGGCCCTACAAAATCTTTTGTACAGAATTTCACATTTTCAGCGAGCAGTTATTCTCTCAGATTCCAGGGCAGCAATTATAGCAATTACTTCCAAATTGTCCCCAAAAAACCAAACAATCATAGAATGTTGGAAAATCCTTACCCATCTAACAGCACTTCAAAAACACCTAGTCTTCCAATGGATACCAGCTCACTGTGGACTGAGTGGTAATGAGAAAGCTGATTTTCTTGCAAAAAAGGGTACCAGCAGTGTACAGAAATCTATAGTTGATCTACCATTTTATGCAGCTAGAAGATTAGTCAACTCTGAATACAAAAAAGATTATTGAACAATATTACTATGAAAAATCAAAGAATAAACGATGGTAACTACCAAACATTCAAACAGTAATACCTGAGTATCCTCGAAAAACAGCAGTTGCAAGCTTCAGGTTGATTACAGGACATGACTGTCTGGCAAAACATTTAAACAGAATTGGGATATATTCTTCCCCACTCTATCCTCTATGTGATATGCAAGAGGAAATGGATTGAGACCACCTTTAAATATGCCCGGTCACTTCTGGTGCCCCATCCATCAGTGAAAAATATTGGAGAGCAAGAGGACTGATGACTTCATTGTCAGAAATCCAGCATTAGCTAACAACAACATATTACTTGAGAAACCCAGGAAAGCAGTTGGAGGTATTACCTATAGACCATTGGTTTGATAAACGTTATTGGGAAACTCTTTGAGCAAATAATAAATAAAAGACTTGTACAGGAGATCAAAACCAAAGAGGGATTCTCAGAAAGACAATTCCGTTTTAGAAAATTCTATCAACACTAGATGCCCTTGAGACCATAAAGAGTCACACAAAATTAGAATTAGAAGAAAAGAACATATATGCCATTATGATCACGCTCGATGTAAAAAATGCTTTCAACTCAGCACCATGGCTGGGGATAATAAACTAATTAAAAAGAAGGAATTAATCTCCGTATTCAATTAAACTTCTATGCAGTTATTTGGAGGATAGAAAAATCCATGTAGGAGAAAAGTTGAGCCTGGACATGAGCTGTGGCGTTCCACAAGGCCCCATACTAGGACCAATTTTATGGAATGTATAGTATGACGAGGTATTAAAATTGGACTTGCCAACAGGAGTCAAAACCATAGAATATGCAGACAATCTGGCTATGGTAATACTGGGTAAATGGAAAGGAGAGGTGGAAGAAAATGGATATATGGATGCTCCAGAAAGGACTGCCATTAGCTCCAGAGAAGACCAAAATTGTCACTTAGAGGGATGGACAACAATAAAGGAAATAAAAATACATTTTGGAAATCAGGAAATTAAATCTAAACCATATATAAAATACTTAGGAATACAAATGGGACATAATGAGTATGTGGGTGCACATTAGATATGTTACAAGCAAAGCTGAAAAAATTATTGCAATGTTGGGAAAATTAATGCCAAACATTGGAGGACCTAAAACAATTAAAAGGAGGATATTGGGAAGTGAGATAAACTCAATTATATTGTACAGCACACCTGTTTGGAACACCTGCTTACAGAAAAATACTTGCAGAAAATTTATAGAAAGGGTCCAGCAAAGGTAGCCATAAGAATTGCTTTTGCTTATAGAATAGTCTCCACAAAAGCAATCCAAGTTATTGCAGGTTCTATACCCATACATCTATTGGCTATAGAATTTACATACGGCACAGAAAACAGGAAAACTCAAAAGAAACTAGCAAGAAAAGATACCATGAAAAAGTGGCAACAAGAGTGGGAAATAGAAATTGGAGTGGCACAATGGACAAACAGGCTCATACCGCAGATAAAACCATGGATTAACAGAAAACACGGAGCACTTGGCTTCTATCTAACCCAGTTCCTGTCAGGACACGGGAGGTTTAAAACCTACTAGCACAAAATGGATATTCTAAACAGTAATGATTGCTTATATTGTGGAGAAATAGATACCCCAGAGCACACCGTACTTTGTTGCTGTAAATGGGAATATATAAGAAGTGAATGCAGAAGAAAGATAAGAGTAAACCTGATAGCTGATATTGAAAAAATGCTAGACAGCAAAACTAACTGGGAAATAATTCAACAAATGATTGTACTATTATGAAAGGAAAGGAAACAGATGAAAATAGAAGAAAACGATTGCAACCTGCGAAGTTATGCTGAGAGGTAGTTCCACAGAGCTGCAATGATATGCTGGAGGGGTTTTAGTGGGCAGGAGTCTCACAGTTGCCAGCGAGACTGGCCTGCATAATGCATTTTACCTTCAAGAAAATAAAACTACATTACCCACTTTACCCACAATAACTATACTAACCCCAATAACTACATTAACTACTTTACCTGCTTTAACTACGATAACTAGATTAACTACTTTACCTACATTAGCTACATTAACTAATTTAACTATGCTACCTACATTACCTACTTCAACTACTTCAACTACTTCAACTACATTAGCTACATTAACTACTTTAACTACATTAACTACATTAACTACATTAACTACATTAACTACATTAACTACATTAACTACATTAACTACATTAACTACATTAACTACATTAACTACATTAGCTACTTTCACTACTTTAACTACATTAACAACATTAACTACTTTAACTACATTAGCTACTTTAACTACATTAGCTACTTTAACTACTTTAGCTACTTTAACTACATTAGCTACTTTAACTACTTTAACTACTTTAGCTACATTAACTACATTAACTACATTAACTACATTAACTACTTTAACTACATTAACTACATTAACTACATTAACTACATTAACTACATTAACTACATTAACTACATTAACTACATTAACTACATTAACTACATTAACTACTTTAGCTACTTTAGCTACTTTAGCTACTTTAGCTACTTTAGCTACATTAACTACATTAGGTACTTTAACTACATTAATTACATTAACTACATTAACTACATTAACTTCTTTAGCTACATTAACTACATTAACTACATTAACTACTTTAACTACATTAGCTACTTTAACTACATTAATTACATTAACTAGATTAACTACATTAACTACATTGACTACATTAACTACTTTAACTACTTTAACTACATTAGCTACTTTAACTACATTAACTACATTAACTACATTAACTACATTAACTACATTAACTACATTAACTACATTAACTACATTAACTACATTAACTACTTTAGCTACTTTAGCTACATTAACTACATTAGGTACTTTAACTACATTAACTACATTAACTACATTAACTACATTAACTACATTAACTACATTAACTACATTAACTACATTAACTACTTTAACTACATTAACTACATTGACTACATTGACTACATTGGCTACATTGACTACATTAACTACATTAACTACATTAGGTACTTTAACTACATTAACTACATTAACTACATTAACTACATTAACTACATTAACTACATTAACTACATTAACTACATTAACTACATTAGGTACTTTAACTACATTAACTACATTAACTACATTGACTACATTAACTACTTTAACTACTTTAACTACATTAGCTACTTTAACTACTTTAGCTACTTTAACTACTTTAGCTACTTTAACTACATTAGCTACTTTAACTACTTTAACTACATTAACTACTTTAGCTACTTTAGCTACTTTAACTACATTAGCTACTTTAACTACATTAGCTACTTTAACTACTTTAGCTACTTTAACTACATTAGCTACTTTAACTACATTAGCTACTTTAACTACTTTAACTACATTAACTACTTTAGCTACTTTAGCTACTTTAGCTACTTTAACTACATTAACTACATTAACTACATTAACTACATTAGCTAATTTAACTGCTTTAACTACATTAACTACTTTAGCTACTTTAAATACTTTAACTACATTAGCTACTTTGACTACTTTAGCTACTTTGACTACATTAGCTACTTTAACTACATTAACTACATTAACTACTTTAGCTACATTAACTACTTTCGCTACATTAACTACATTGACTACATTAACTACATTGACTACATTGACTACATTAACTACATTGACTACATTGACTACATTAGCTACTTTAACTACATTAGCTACTTTAACTACATTAGCTACATTAACTGCTTTAGCTACATTAACTACTTTAGCTACATTAACTACTTTAGCTACTTTAACTACATTAACTACATTAACTACATTAGCTACTTTAACTACTTTAGCTACTTTAACTACATTAACTACATTAACTACATTAACTACATTAACTACTTTAACTACTTTAGCTACTTTAACTACATTAGCTACATTAACTACATTAACTACATTAGCTACATTAACTACATTAACTACATTAGCTACTTTAACTACATTAGCTACTTTAACTACTTTAGCTACATTAACTACTTTAGCTACTTTAACTACATTAACTACATTAACTACTTTAGCTACTTTAACTACATTAGCTACATTAACTACATTAACTACATTAGCTACTTTAACTACATTAGCTACTTTAACTACTTTAGCTACATTAACTACATTAACTACTTTAACTACATTAGCTACATTAACTACTTTAACTACTTTAACTACATTAACTACTTTAGCTACTTTAACTACATTAACTACATTAACTACTTTAACTACTTTAGCTACATTAACTACTTTAGCTACTGTAACTACATTAGCTACATTAACTACTTTAGCTACTTTAACTACATTAACTACATTAACTACATTAGCTACATTAACTACATTAGCTACTTTAACTACTTTAGCTACTTTAACTACATTAGCTACATTAACTACATTAGCTACTTTAACTACTTTAGCTACATTAACTACTTTAGCTACTTTAACTACATTAGCTACTTTAACTACTTTAGCTACATTAACTACTTTAGCTACTTTAACTACATTAACTACATTAACTACTTTAACTACATTAACTACTTTAGCTACTTTAACTACATTAACTACATTAACTACATTAACTACTTTAACTACTTTAACTACATTAACTACATTAACTACTTTAGCTACTTTAACTACATTAACTACATTAACTACATTAGCTACTTTGACTACTTTAGCTACTTTAACTACTTTAACTACATTAGCTACATTAACTACATTAACTACATTAGCTACTTTAACTACATTAACTACATTAACTACATTAGCTACTTTAACTACATTAACTACATTAACTACATTAACTACTTTAGCTACTTTAACTACATTAACTACATTAACTACATTAACTACATTAGCTACATTAACTACATTAGCTACTTTGACTACTTTAGCTACTTTAACTACATTAACTACATTAGCTACTTTGACTACTTTAGCTACTTTGACTACTTTAGCTACATTAACTACATTAGCTACTTTAGCTACTTTAACTACATTAGCTACATTAACTACATTAGCTACTTTAACTACATTAGCTACATTAACTACTTTAGCTACTTTAACTACATTAACTACATTAACTACATTAACTACATAAACTACATTAACTACATTAACTACATTAACTACATTAACTACATTAACTACTTTAACTACTTTAGCTACATTAACTACATTAACTACATTAACTACATTAACTACATTGACTACTTTGGCTACTTTAACTACATTAGCTACATTAACTACTTTAGCTACTTTAGCTACTTTAGCTACATTAACTACTTTAGCTACTTTAGCTACATTAACTACATTAACTACATTAACTACATTAACTACATTAGCTACTTTGACTACTTTAGCTACTTTAACTACATTAGCTACATTAACTACTTTAACTACATTAACTACATTAACTACATTAGCTACATTAGCTACATTAACTACATTAACTACATTAACTACATTAACTACATTAACTACATTAGCTACATTAACTACATTAGCTACATTAACTACAGTAGCTACTTTAACTACATGAGCTACATTAACTACATTAGCTACTTTAACTACATTAACTACATTAACTACATTAACTACATTAACTACTTTAGCTACATTAACTACTTTAACTACATTAACTACTTTAGCTACATTAACTACTTTAACTACATTAACTGCATTAGCAACTTTAACTACATTAACTGCATTAGCAACTTTAACTACTGTAGCTACTTTAACTACATTAACTACTGTAGCTACATTAACTACATTAACTACATTAACTACATTAACTACATTAACTACATTAACTACATTAACTACATTAACTACATTAACTACATTAACTACATTAACTACATTAACTACATTAACTACATTAACTACATTAACTACATTAACTACATTAACTACATTAACTACATTAACTACATTAACTACACTAACTACACTAACTACACTAACTACACTAACTACACTAACTACACTAACTACACTAACTACACTAACTACATTAACTACTTTAACTACTTTAACTACTTTAACTACTTTAACTACTTTAACTACTTTAACTACATTAACTACATTAACTACTTTAGCTACTTTAGCTACTTTAGCTACTTTAACTACACTAACTACTTTAGCTACTTTAACAACCTTAACTACATTAACTACATTAGCTAATTTAACTGCTTTAACTACTTTAGCTACATTAGCTACATTAGCTACATTAACTACATTAACTACATTAACTACATTAACTACATTAACTACTTTAACTACTTTAACTACTTTAGCTACATTAACTACTTTAGCTACATTAACTACTTTAGCTACATTAACTACATTAGCTACATTAACTACATTAGCTACATTAACTACATTAGCTACATTAACTACATTAGCTACTTTAACTACATTAACTACATTAACTACATTAACTACATTATCTACATTAACTACTTTAGCTACATTAGCTACATTAACTACAGTAGCTACTTTAACTACATGAGCTACATTAACTGCTTTAACTACATTAACTACATTAACTACTTTAGCTACATTAGCTACATTAACTACATTAACTACATTAGGTACTTTAACTACATTAACTACATTACCTACTTTAACTACATCAACTACTTTAACTACATCAACTACTTTAACTACTTTAACTACATCAACTACTTTAACTACATCAACTACATCAACTACTTTAACTACATTAACTACATTTACTTTAACTACATTAACTACATTCACTTTAACTACTTTAACTACTTTAACTATAACTACTTTAACTACATTAACTACATTAGGTACTTTAGCTACATTAACTACATTAACTACATTAACTACATTAACTACATTAGGTACTTTAGCTACATTAACTACATTAGCTACATTAGCTACTTTAACTACATCAGCTACTTTAAATACATCAGCTACATCAGCTACTTTAACTACATCAGCTACATCAGCTACATCAGCTACATCAGCTACATCAACTACTTTAACTACTTTAACTACTTTAACTACTTTAACTACTTTAACTACTTTAACTACTTTAACTACTTTAACTACTTTAACTACTTTAACTACTTTAACTACTTTAACTACTTTAACTACTTTAACTACTTTAACTACTTTAACTACTTTAACTACATTAACTACATTAACTACTTTAGCTACATTAAATTCATTAACTAAACTAACTACATTAATTACCTTTACTATATTAACTACATTAGCTACTTTAAATACATTAACTACATCAGTTACACTAACTACTGTAACTGTATTAGCTACTATAAATACACTAATTCCATTAATTAGTTTATTAATTACATGAACTACATGAACTGCTTTAGCTACATTAACTACTTTAACTACGTTAACTACTTTAACTACTTTAACTACTTTAACTACTTTAACTACTTTAACTACATTAACTACATTAACTGCCCTACAAAGAGCAACCCTACGTTGGCATGTTACTTAAGTCACATGTAGGGCGAGCAACATCTAAACTAACATCTTGGATGGCTAACAGGCCTGTGGCTAGGCTGATTTATATGGTGCCGTCCGGCTAAGAAATTGGACATGTATTATAATTGAAAGTATAGAAACGTCTTCAAAGGAGTTTAGTTTACGGGACAGGGGCGTCGGACCCCCAGCACCAGTCTGGAATGGTTGTGTGAGGGCAGGCCCCACCCAACTGTAAACCAGCTACTGCCATGTGTCTATGGTAGGGAACCAGCCCAGGATGCAAGATAATGCTACTGGAACAAATGAAGTGGAATGTCAAACACTAGAACAAGGAACAGATCGCATTGAAGGGGCTTATGATCCCTTCAGAACATGACCTTTAACTTCACGATCTTCCCCTCAGCGTTGGATAACAACTCGAATATGACTTTGGTCATTGTTTCTCAAAGTAAGAGCAAAAATTGCATGCATAACTACAAAGTCACAGATGTGGGAGTTACCAGGAAAATTCTGCAATCCTTCGGGAGGAGAAATGATATCCAAATACCAATGTACAGTAAAAGAGAAGGGGAATGTGCAATACAGGATGACCAAATGGAGGAAGTCAGAAGAAGAAAAACATTATATGAGGATACGTGAATTATTAAGCCCATTGGGGAGAGGACATATGCTGATATTATCAAGAACGTTAAAGAAAAAGTAAATATTAAAGGAGTAACCATTAATCAGAAAAGTAAAAATAAATTATGTAAATGAGTGAAACGCTTTTAAGCAGTTGTTAACAGCTAAACTAGCAAATATTGCAGAGGTTGAAATACAGGCAAGAAAGAAAACACATAGAAACTGATTATCTGGGCTCGTGGGCCATGGTCTAATAAGGAAACTGAGTAGACCATGGCCCACAAGCCCAGATAATCAGTTTCTACATAATGACACCGGCCGTGAAAGCCTACGCAGTTTCATCAAGAAAGAAAACCGTTATAATTCTAGACATAGGTGAGACTGTACAAGAAGACGAAGTAATAAAAATACTGAAACAAGAATTGAACACAAATGAGGAGATTTTTAATTTAAAAGTGGCAGAAAGAGCAAATTTACAAGGTGTGAAATTTGCGTTTCTAACTGCCAACATTGAAGCTGCTAATAGACTGATTAACAGAAAAAAAAATTGGAGACAGATGGGACAGATGCAGAATTAAGGTAGTAAGCAATCTAAAAAGATGTTACAAATGTCATAAGGTAGGCCATATGGCGAAGAATTGGTCATTTGAAGAAGTGGTACAACTGTGTCATAAATGCGGTGACAAGGAGCATAAAATTAAACAATACAAAAACCCGACAAAATGCTACTTATGTCAGTCAACCAAGCATAAGGCAGAGTTCATGTGATGCCCTGAATATAGAAAGCTTGTAGAAAAGCAGAAAATGGAGAAACGGGAGGTGTATACCAATCAAGCACGGAAATACAGGTAAATCTTGATAGAGGAAAACAAGCTATGGACCTTCTAATACATAAATGTGTATCAGATAGAGTGGATTTAGCCATAATAGCAGAACCAAATGTAAATATGGCTAAGATGAGCTCCACATGGCTAACCGATGAATATAAAGATGCTGCCATTTATGTACCACCAAATGGCTCCAAGATAACAAAAAGTGGCAAGGGCAAGGGATATATATGGGTGGAAACTGACAAGATGGTTACATTTTCATGTTATGTTTCCCCCACAAAAAATGAGCTGGAATTACAATTCTTCCCAGACAAAGTAAGTCTCAGCATTATACAATAGATAACAAAAACAAAAAAAAATGATTTTGATTGGTGGAGATTTGAATGCAAAGGCTTTAAGCTGGGGATCACCAACTGAAGACAAGAAAGGCAGTACATTGGCTGAGTGGTGAAACCAAAATGATTACATCATCTTAAATGATGGGAAAAAACCTACTTTCAAGAGAAATAATGGATCTTCCTATATTGACATTACTATTTGTACTGCTGAGATAAACAAATTAGTCACTAAATGGTATGTGAAAGATGAGGAAAATCTGACTTACCATAAAAATATATATACTGTCTTGGGAAGGCCAGCCCCAATGATAAAACAGCAAGCGAAATCGTATCCAAAAGCCTGGATATATAAAGAAGAGTATACGGATGCTTTACTCGCCAAGTTTGAACTAGAAATATGACGTCTAGACTACACCTACCAGCCAAGTGAATTTGGAAGAATGATGGAAAATGCTTGCAATTATGCATTTAAAAAGAAATGTGCTAGCAAGAAACATAAAGCAGCCTACTGGTGGAGTGATAGCATTGCACAACTAAGGAAGAATAGTACTGATGTTAGAAGGAAAGTTGCAAGAGCAAATGGAAAAAATTGGAGGAATGAACATGAAATGCAGGAGATATATAATAAATATCGTGAAAGCAGAAGAACACTTAAAAATGCTATTAAGGCACCAACAAAGACCGCATGGGAGCAACTATGTACAGAAATTGATAATGACACTTGGGGGAAGGGATACCAGATAGTTACAGGAAAATTTGGATTTCGATCTCCAGTGCGGGTAAAAGAAGAAGACAAACTAAAGATAGCGAAAACTTTATTTCCGGAGCATAAAATTAATATATAGCCAGAAATAAAGGTCAACAGAGAGTCAATACCTCTGTGTCTAAAAAATGAATTATAGAAGCCGGTAGACGAATAGAAGGAGGAAAGGCAGCAGGTCCCGATGGAATCCCACGAGAGGTTTTGAAGATTATTGCAAGACAGAAACCTAATATTCTAGAAGCAAAAATAAATTAACAAATAATTAAAGGGATTTTCCCCAAAGATTGGAAAATAGCTAGACTAATATTAATATTTCTCTAAAATATTAACCCCTAACATGCTGACCTGTCAAGGCATGTAACACTTCCTCTGATTGGTAATCAGAGGGTATGGTCAGTGAATTTATTTTGATAACTCTCCCGGTCAGGTCGGTGAGACCTGTAAACCAATGATAGGTGTGGTCCTCCAGACATTCTGGAGGTTGTGAGAGAGCGATGTGACCACCAAAACATAAAAATATGGTGCTCTCTAAAAAGCTATTACTATTACTGCTATTGCCCTTTTCAATATCAAATTATTAATTATGACTGGAGGGGTAAAATGTTCCGGAGTTAAAATAGTCCCCCATTCGGATCACCGGGCGGGGACTACTTCTCGAGAACTAAAACATTATATTAATTGAAGATCTAACATCAGACTTCTACAATGGAACGCAGTTGGTCTCACCCAAGCAAAAAGAGTAGAACTCAATAAAATTGCATTTGACTATGGCATAGATATATTTTTCATACAAGAAGCAATTCTAACAAGTGATCAACTTAAATACTTCAATTTTACTGGTTTTCTGCTACACCTGCTATCCCAAAAATAGACAGATAAGTAGTGGAATATTACTTGGAGTCAAAAAGGGTATTAAATACTCCTTTGAAATTGTTAAAGAAATGGATAACACAGATAAAAGTAAATTAATAAAGCTAAATTTTTGGGATAACAAAACATCTACATGTCTACAGTATTTACAATCCCCCAGGTTTGAACCAGATCTCTCACTTATTGACCAATTAAATAAAACAATCGTAATTGGGGATTTCAATGCCCATTCCAAAAGATGGGGTTATGAAAAAGTGGATTCTGCAGGGAAGATAGTGGAAGAATTTTTGAATACCACAACTTTTGAACTGATTTATAGTAAAGAAGATCACACAACCTTCATACATTACTCTGGATCAGGCAGTAACCCAGACCATTTGTTAGCTACAACAGATACTGTTTCAAAAATTAAAAAACAAGTTGTAGAAGACCAAGTTCTGGTCACAGAGCAGTAATTACTGATATAAAACTAGATAATACAAATAACAGTCAACGTCACACGAATCTGTATTGGAACTTCAAAAAAGTAGATTGGTTTAAATATAAAACTGAACTGGAACATAAATTTAAAGAACAAACACCACTCACAGCTACATAACCAACCAGATCATTTGAACAAAAATTTCTGTAAAGTCATCCTAGAAACTGCAAAAAAGCATATTCCTCGTGGCAGGATTAAAAATTTCAAACCCTTTTGGAACCCCCAGTTAGAAGAACTGAGAAAGCAAAGGGATATAGCTAGAAATACAGCTGAACAAACAAAAAACATATTGGATACACTATTATGGCGGAAGAAATGTGCCTCACTAAAAAAATAAATTAATACTGCTAAAAAGAATCACTTTAATAATTTTTTTAGAAAAAATGGATTATAGGACAGATGGTAACAAAGCCCATAAGTTCATAAAAAATGTCAAGCACAGGAAAGAGAACTACAGCACACCTATCATACACAACAATAAAATATTAGTAAATGATGCAGTCATAGCCGAAACATTCAATAAATATTATGCTAATTCACATAAAATAACAAGAAATAATAAAAAGGAATGTAAAGAATTTAAGAAAGATTTGAAACAAGAAAGAAAATGTGATCCTAGCACTCAATGCAATATCTTTTTTCAAAATTTTAATATGCAAGAACTGAACATTGCAATAAATAATCTAAAAAACAAAAAGTCTCCTGGACCAGATCACATACATCCAGAGTTATTAAAAAAACTTGGTAAAACAACAAAACAACTACTAAAACTCTACAATCTATCCTGGAAAACCACTGTACCTGCTGAATGGCGAAAAGCAATAATTGTCCCACTCTTGAAAAAAGATAAAACAGCATCAGAAATAAAAAATTATAGACCATTAGCACTTACCAGCATAATAGCAAAAGTGATGGAAAGAAGGGTCTCAAACAGGATAAATTGGTTTCTAGAATCACAAAATTTAATATCCCCATATCAAGCTGGATTCAGAGAGTTTCACTCTACAAATGAACAAGTCTTACTTCTCAGTCAAGAAATCAAAGACTCCTTCAATAGGAAAGAAGATAATTTATCAGTTTTTATTGATTTCCAAAGTGCATATGATTCTATATGCAGAACAAAACTACTAAACAAAGTAAAAAAAATAGGGATACAAGGCCCAATGTTTTCATGGCTTTGTCATTTCCTAACACAATGCTTTATTGCTACCAGATATGGAAGAAATATATCTTAATGCAAAAAAGTACACCATGGCTTACCACAAGGTGCAGTGCTCAGCACTACACTTTTTAATATATTTATTAACGATCTGCCACAACAAATACAAGAATCAGGCGTGAAGTGTGCACTATTTGGTGATGACTTAGTAATGTGAACTTCAAAACCAAAAAGCAAAAGTACAGAACTAGAAAAACCATGCAACAATCCTTAACCAAGCTACAAAAATGGACCAAAGAAAATTTAATGACTGTAAATACAACAAAATCAAACTACCAAATCTTTTCAATAAGAAAAAAACCACTAAAAATAAAACTAAATTTTGAGGGTCAACAATTTCCAGAAACAAAGGAAGCAAAGTATTTAGAGGTTACATTTGATACCAAACTTACATGGACCAAACAAATAGAAAATGTAATACAAAGAGCAGAGAGGTGCCTTTCACTGTTAAAACGTCTAACAGGAATGAAGTGGGGATGTTCCAGATCAACTCTTAACACAACATACAATGTACAAGTATATATAAAGCCATTATTTACTTACTGCAGTGAAGTTCTTATAACAGCAAATACAAAAAAAATTCAAATCTTTCAAAACCGAAGTCTGAGACTAACTAAAGGTGCTATCAAAACCATACCAACACCAGCTATGGAAATACTAACCAACCAATACCCCACTGATTATGAAATAGAAAAAGCAGCTCTTACTCAACACGAAAAGTTGATCAGACTCCCATTCAATACATGGAAGAATAGAAATTTTACACATACACTAAAGACTCAGGAGAGCTTTCTCTCCAAAATTCAAGACATCAAGAAGAGTATATACCTTCCTAATTCAAAGGAAAACTTCATATCTAAAGTCAATCGGACACAAACATTAAACATCACATATATACACCTTATAGAAGTTAAAAAAAGTGATACTCCAACTAGTGTTCTAAAATTATTGGCATTAGAGACAATCCATACTAGATTTCCAATGACAGGTGTGGTCCTCCAGACATTCTGGGGGCTGTGAGAGAGCGATGTGACCGCGAAAACATAAAAATATGGTGCTCTCTAGAAGGCGGTTACTATTACTGCTATTGCTCTCTTCAATATCATCAGTGAAAAATATTGGAGAGCAAGAGGATTAATGACTTCATCGTCAGAAATCCAGCATTAGCTAACAACAACAGATTTCCAGAACACGAATGGCTCCATAGTTATACTGATGGATCATTGATATCAAACCGAGATGGAGCATGGGCTGGAGTCACTTGTCACCTCTTTTCCTATTACAAACCTTTAAGTCATGGAACTACGAACTTTGATGGAGAAATTGAAACAATTCTAATGGCCCTACAAAATCTTTTGTACAGAATTTCACATTTTCAGCGAGCAGTTATTCTCTCAGATTCCAGGGCAGCAATTATAGCAATTACTTCCAAATTGTCCCCAAAAAACCAAACAATCATAGAATGTTGGAAAATCCTTACCCATCTAACAGCACTTCAAAAACACCTAGTCTTCCAATGGATACCAGCTCACTGTGGACTGAGTGGTAATGAGAAAGCTGATTTTCTTGCAAAAAAGGGTACCAGCAGTGTACAGAAATCTATAGTTGATCTACCATTTTATGCAGCTAGAAGATTAGTCAACTCTGAATACAAAAAAGATTATTGAACAATATTACTATGAAAAATCAAAGAATAAACGATGGTAACTACCAAACATTCAAACAGTAATACCTGAGTATCCTCGAAAAACAGCAGTTGCAAGCTTCAGGTTGATTACAGGACATGACTGTCTGGCAAAACATTTAAACAGAATTGGGATATATTCTTCCCCACTCTGTACTCTATGTGATCTGCAAGAGGAAATGGATCGAGACCACCTTCAGATATGCCCGGCCACTTCTAATGCCCCATCCATCAGTGAAAAATATTGGAGAGCAAGAGGATTAATGACTTCATTGTCAGAAAAATCAGCATTAGCTAACAACATATTACTTGAGAAACCCAGGAAAGCAGTTGGAGGTATTACCTATAGACCATTGGTTTGATAAACGTTATTGGGAAACTCTTTGAGCAAATAATAAATAAAAGACTTGTACAGGAGATCAAAACCAAAGAGGGATTCTCAGAAAGACAATTCCGTTTTAGAAAATTCTATCAACACTAGATGCCCTTGAGACCATAAAGAGTCACACAAAATTAGAATTAGAAGAAAAGAACATATATGCCATTATGATCACGCTCGATGTAAAAAATGCTTTCAACTCAGCACCATGGCTGGGCATAATAAACGAATTAAAAAGAAGGAATTAATCTCCGTATTCAATTAAACTTCTATGCAGTTATTTGGAGGATAGAAAAATCCATGTAGGAGAAAAGTTGAGCCTGGACATGAGCTGTGGCGTCCCACAAGGCTCCATACTAGGAGAAATTTTATGGAATGTATATTATGACGAGGCATTAAAATTGGACTTGCCAACAGGAGTCAAAACCATAGAATACGCAGACAATCTGGCTATGGTAATACTGGGTAAATCCAAAGGAGAGGTGGAAGAAAATGGATATATGGGTGCTCCAGAAATGACTGCCATTAGCTCCAGAGCAGACCGAAATTGTTATCTTAGAGGGAAGGACAACAATAAAGGAAATAAAATACATTTTGGAAATCAGGAAATTAAATCTAAACCTTATATAAAATACTTAGGAATACAAATGGGACATAATGAGTATGTGGGTGCACATTAGATATGTTACAAGCAAAGCTGAAAAAATTATTGCAATGTTAAGAAAATTAATGCCAAACATTGGAGGACCTAAAACAATTAAAAGGAGGATATTGGGAAGTGTGATCAATTCAATTATATTGTACTACCCACCTGTTTGGAACACCTGGTTACAGAAATATACTTGCAGAAAACTGATAGAAAGTATCCAGCGAAATGTAGCTATAAGAATTGTTTTGCTTATAGAACGGTCTCCACAAAAGCAATCCAAGTTATTGGGGTTACTATGCCCATACATCTATTGGCCATAGAATTTATATACAACACAGAAAACAGGAAAACTCAAAAGAAACTAGCAAGAAAAGGTACCATGAAAAAGTGGCAACAAGAGTGGGAAATAGAAATTGGAGTGGCACAATGGACAAACAGGCTCATACCGCAGATAAAACCATGGATTAACAGAAAACACGGAGCACTTGGCTTCTATCTAACCCAGTTCCTGTCAGGACACGGGAGGTTTAAAACCTACTTGCACAAAATGGATATTCTAAACAGTAATGATTGCTTATATTGTGGAGAAATAGATATCCCAGAGCACACCGTACTTTGTTGCTGTAAATGGAAATATATAAGAAATTAATGCACAAGAAAGATAAGAGTAAACCTGATAGCTGATATTGAAAAAATGCTAGACAGCAAAACTAACTGGGAAATAATTCAACAAATGATTGTACTATTATGAAAGGAAAGGAAACAGATGAAAATAGAAGAAAACGGTTGCAACCTGCGAAGTTATGCTGAGAGGTAGTTCCACAGAGCTGCAATGATATGCTGGAGGGGTTTTAGTGGGCAGGAGTCTCACAGTTGCCAGCGAGACTGGCCTGCATAATGCATTTTACCTCCAAGAAAATAAAACTACATTACCCACTTTACCTACAATAACTATACTAACCCCAATAACTACATTAACTACTTTACCTGCTTTAACTACGATAACTAGATTAACTAATTTAACTATGCTACCTACATTACCTACTTCAACTACTTCAACTACTTCAACTACATTAGCTACATTACCTGCTGTAACTACATTAGCTACATTACCTGCTGTAACTACATTAGCTACATTAACTACATTAACCACATTAACTACATTAGCTACATTAACTACATTAACTACATTAGCTACATTAACTACTTTAACTACTTTAACTACATTAACTACTTTAGCTACATTAGCTACTTTAACTACATTAACTACTTTAACTACACTAAATACTTTTACTACTTTAACTACTTTAACTACTTTAACTATTTTAACTACATTAACTACATTAGCTACTTTAATTACTTTAACTACATTAACTACATTAACTACTTTAACTACTTTAACTACTTTAACTACTTTAACTACACTAAATACTTTTACTACATTAACTACATTAACTACTTTAACTACTTCAACTACATTAACTACATTAACTACATTAACTACATTAACTACATTAACTACATTAACTACTTTAACTACTTTAACTACACTAAATACTTTAACTACATTAACTACATTAACTACATTAACTACATTAACTACATTAACTACATTAACTACATTAACTACATTAACTACTTTAACTACTTTAACTACTTTAACTACTTTAACTACTTTAACTACTTTAACTACTTTAACTACATTAACTACATTAGCTACTTTAATTACTTTAACTACATTAACTACATTAACTACTTTAACTACTTTAACTACTTTAACTACATTAGCTACTTTAACTACATTAACTACATTACCTACTTTAACTACTTTAGCTACTTTAACTACATTAACTACACTAGCTACTTTAACTACTTTAGCTACACTAGCTACTTTAACTACTTTAGCTACATTAACTACTTTAGCTACATTAACTACATTAGCTACATTAGCTACATTAGCTACATTAACTACATTAACTACATTAACTACTTTAACTACTTTAACTACTTTAACTACATTAACTACATTAGCTACTTTAACTACATTAACTACTTTAACTACATTAGCTACATTAACTACTTTAACTACATTAGCTACTTTAACTACATCACCTACACTAGCTACTTTAACTACCATTAGCTACTTTAACTACATTAACTACATTAGCTACTTTAACTACATTAACTACATTAGCTACTTTAACTACATTAGCTACATTAACTACATTAACTACTTTAGCTACATTAACTACTTTAACTACATTAACTACTTTAGCTACATTAACTACTTTAGCTACATTAACTACTTTAGCTACATTAGCTACATTAGCTACATTAACTACATTAACTACATTAACTACATTAACTACATTAGCTACATTAGCTACATTAACTACATTAGCTACATTAACTACATTAACTACATTAACTACTTGAACTACATTAACTACATTAGCTACATTAGCTACATTAACTACATTAACTACATTAACTACATTAGCTACATTAACTACATTAGCTACATTAACTACATTAACTACTTGAACTACATTAACTACATTAGCTACATTAACTACATTAACTACATTAACTACATTAACTACATTAACTACTTGAACTACATTAGCTACATTAGCTACATTAGCTACATTAACTACATTAACTACATTAGCTACATTAACTACTTTAGCTACATTAACTACATTAACTACATTAGCTACATTAGCTACATTAACTACATTAGCTACATTAACTACTTTAGCTACATTAACTACATTAACTACATTAGCTACATTAGCTACATTAACTACATTAACTACATTAACTACATTAACTACATTAACTACATTAACTACATTAACTACTTGAACTACATTAACTACATTAACTACATTAACTACATTAACTACATTAACTACATTAGCTACATTAGCTACATTAGCTACATTAACTACATTAACTACTTGAACTACATTAACTACATTAACTACATTAACTACATTAACTACATTAACTACATTAACTACATTAACTACATTAACTACATTAACTACTTGAACTACATTAACTACATTAACTACTTGAACTACATTAACTACATTAACTACATTAACTACATTAACTACATTAACTACTTGAACTACATTAACTACATTAACTACATTAACTACATTAACTACTTGAACTACATTAACTACTTGAACTACATTAACTACATTAACTACATTAACTACATTAGCTACATTAGCTACATTAGCTACTTTAACTACTTTAGCTACATTAGCTACATTAACTACATTAACTACATTAACTACTTGAACTACATTAACTACATTAACTACATTAACTACATTAACTACATTAGCTACATTAGCTACATTAGCTACATTAGCTACATTAACTACATTAACTACATTAACTACTTGAACTACATTAACTACTTGAACTACATTAACTACATTAACTACATTAACTACATTAGCTACATTAGCTACATTAGCTACTTTAACTACTTTAGCTACATTAGCTACATTAACTACATTAACTACATTAAATACTTGAACTACATTAACTACATTAACTACATTAACTACTTTAACTACTTTAGCTACATTAACTACTTTAGCTACATTAACTACTTTAGCTACATTAGCTACATTAGCTACATTAGCTACATTAGCTACATTAGCTACATTAACTACATTAACTACATTAGCTACATTAACTACATTAGCTACATTAACTACATTAACTACATTAACTACATTAACTACTTGAACTACATTAACTTCATTAGCTACATTAGCTACATTAACTACATTAACTACATTAACTACATTAACTACATTAGCTACATTAACTACATTAACTACTTGAACTACATTAACTACATTAGCTACATTAGCTACATTAACTACATTAGCTACATTAACTACATTAACTACATTAACTACATTAACTACATTAACTACATTAACTACATTAACTACTTGAACTACATTAGCTACATTAGCTACATTAGCTACATTAACTACATTAACTACATTAGCTACATTAACTACTTTAGCTACATTAACTACATTAGCTACATTAGCTACATTAACTACATTAACTACATTAGCTACATTAACTACTTTAGCTACATTAACTACATTAGCTACATTAGCTACATTAGCTACATTAACTACATTAACTACATTAACTACATTAGCTACATTAACTACATTAACTACTTTAACTACATTAACTACTTGAACTACTTGAACTACATTAACTACATTAACTACATTAACTACATTAACTACATTAACTACATTAACTACATTAACTACATTAACTACATTAACTACATTAACTACATTAACTACATTAACTACTTGAACTACATTAACTACATTAACTACATTAACTACTTGAACTACATTAACTACATTAACTACATTAACTACATTAACTACATTAACTACATTAACTACATTAACTACATTAACTACATTAACTACATTAACTACATTAACTACATTAACTACTTGAACTACTTGAACTACATTAACTACATTAACTACATTAACTACATTAACTACATTAACTACATTAACTACATTAGCTACATTAGCTACATTAGCTACATTAGCTACATTAGCTACATTAACTACATTAACTACATTAACTACTTGAACTACATTAACTACTTGAACTACATTAACTACATTAACTACATTAACTACATTAACTACATTAGCTACATTAGCTACATTAGCTACATTAGCTACTTTAACTACTTTAGCTACATTAGCTACATTAACTACATTAACTACATTAAATACTTGAACTACATTAAGTACATTAACTACATTAACTACTTTAACTACTTTAGCTACATTAGCTACACTAACTACTTTAACTACACTAACTACTTTAACTACACTAACTACATTAACTACATTAACTACTTTAACTACTTTAACTACTTGAACTACATTAACTACATTAACTACATTAACTACTTTAACTACTTTAGCTACATTAGCTACACTAACTACTTTAACTACACTAACTACTTTAACTACACTAACTACGTTAACTACGTTAACTACTTTAACTACTTTAACTACTTTAACTACATTAACTACATTAACTGCCCTACAAAGAGCAACCCTACGTTGGCATGTTACTTAAGTCACATGTAGGGCGAGCAACATCTAAACTAACATCTTGGATGGCTAACAGGGCTGTGGCTAGGCTGATTTATATGGTGCCGTCCGGCTAAGAAATTGGACCTGTATTATAATTGAAAATATAGAAACGTCTTCAAAGGAGTTTAGTTTACGGGACAGGGGCGTCAGATCCCCAGCACCAGTCTGGAATGGTTGTGTGAGGGCAGGCCCCACCCAACTGTAAACCAGCTACTGTCATGTGTCTATGGTAGGGAACCAGCCCAGGATGCAAGATAATGCTACTGGAACAAATGAAGTGGAATGTCAAACAGTAGAACAAGGAACAGATCGCATTGAAGGGGCTTATGATCCCTTCAGAACATGACCATTAACTTCACGATCTCCCCCTCAGCGTTGGATAACAACTCGCAATATGACTTTGGTCATTGTTTCTCACAGTAAGAGCAAAAATTTCATGCGTAACTACAAAGTCACAAGATGTGGGAGTTACCAGGAAAATTCTGCAATCCTTCGGGAGGAGAAATGATATCCAAATACCAATGTACAGTAAAAGAGAAGGGGAATGTGCAATACAGGACCACCAAATGGAGGAAGTCAGAAGAAGAAAAACATTATATGAGGATACGTGAATTATTAAGCCCATTGGGGAGAGGACATATGCTGATATTATCAAGAACGTTAAAGAAAAAGTAAATATTAAAGGAGTAACCATTAATCAGAAAAGTAAAAATAAATTATGTAAATGAGTGAAACGCTTTTAAGCAGTTGTTAACAGCTAAACTAGCAAATATTGCAGAGGTTGAAATACAGGCAAGAAAGAAAACATATAGAAACTGATTATCTGGGCTCGTGGGCCATGGTCCAATAAGGAAACTGACTAGACCATGACCCACAAGCCCAGATAATCAGTTTCTACATAATGACACCGGCCGTGAAAGCCTACGCAGTTTCATCAAGAAAGAAAACGGTTATGATTCTAGACATAGGTGAGACTGTACAAGAAGATGAAGTAATAAAAATACTGAAACAAGAATTGAACACAAATGAGGAGATTTTTAACTTAAAAGTGGCAGAAAGAGCAAATTTACAAGGTGTGAAATTTGCGTTTCTAACTGTCAACATCGAACCTGCTAATAGACTGATTAACAGAAAAAAAAATTGGAGACAGATGGGACAGATGCAGAATTAAGGTAGTAAGCAATCTAAAAAGATGTTACAAATGTCATAAGGTAGGCCATATGGCGAAGAATTGCTCATTTGAAGAAGTGGTACAACTGTGTCATAAATGCGGTGACAAGGAGCATAAAATTAAAGAATGCAAAAACCCAACTAAATGCCATTTATGTCAGTCAACCAAGCATAAGGCAGAATCCATCCGATGCCCTGAATATAAAAAGCTTGTAGAAAAGCAGAAAATGGAGAAACGGGAGGTGTATACCAATCAAGCACGGAAATACAGGTAAATCTTGATAGAGGAAAATAAGCTATGGACCCTCTAATACATAAATGTGTATCAGATAGAGTGGATTTAGCCATAATAGCAGAACCAAATGTAAATATGGCTAAGATGAGCTCCAAATGACTAACCGATGAATATATACATACTGCCATTTATGTACCACCAAATGGCTCCAAGATAACGAAAAGTGGTAAGGGCAAAGGATATATATGGGTGGAAACTGACAAGATGATTATATTCTCGTGTTTTGTTTCCCCCACAAAAAATGAGGAGGAATTAGAATTCTTCTTAGACCAAGCAAGTCTTAGAACCGTGCAGCAAGATAACAAAAAAATGACTAATTGGTGGAGACTTTAATGCAAAGGCTTTATGCTGGGGATCACCTACTGAAGACAAGAAAGGCAGTACATTAGCTGAGTGGGTAAACCAAAATGATTACATCATCTTAAATTATGGAAAAAAAACCTACCTTTGAGAGAAATAATGGATGGTCCTATACTGACATTACTATTTGTACTGCTGAGGCAAACAAATTAGTCACTAAAAGTTATGTGGACAATGAGGAAAACCTGAGTTACCATAAAAATATATATACTGTCTTGGAAAGGCTAGCCCCAATGATAAAACAAGCGAAATCATATCCAAAAAGCTGGATATATAAAGAAGAGCATAAGTATGCTCTACTCGCCAAGTTTGAACTAGAAATAGGATGTCCAGACTACACCTCCCAGCCAAGTGAATTTGGAAGAAGGCTGGAAAATGTTTGCAATTATGCATTTAAAAAGAAATGTGCTAGCAAGAAACATAAAGCAGCCTACTTGTGGAGTGATAGCATTGCACAACTAAGGAAGAATAGTACTGATGTTAGAAGGAAAGTTGCAAGAGCAAATGGAAAAAATTGAAGGAATGAACATGAAATATATAATAAATATCGTGAAAGCAGAAGAACACTTAAAAATGCTATTAAGGCACCAACAAAGACCACATGGGAGCAACTATGTACAGAAATTGATAATGACATTTGGGGGAAGGGATACCAGATAGTTACAGGAAAATTTGGATTCCAATCTGCAATACGACTAGAAGACAAAGACCAACTAAAGATAGCGAAAACTTTACTTCCAGAACATAAAATGAATATATGGCCAGAAATAAAGGTCAACAGAGAGGAAATACCTCTGTGTCAAAAAAAAATGAGATTATAGAAGCCGGTAGACGAATAAAAGGAGGAAAGACAGCAGGACCTGATGGAATCCCACCAGAGGTTTTAAAGATTATTGCAACACAGAAACCTAATATTCTAGAAGAAATAACAAATGAACAAATAATTAAAGGGATTTTCCCCAAAGAATGGAAAATAGCTAGACTAATATTAATTGAAAAACCCAGGAAAGGAGTTGGAGGTATTATCTATAGACCAATGTGTTTGATAAATGTTATTGGGAAACTCTGAGCAAATAATAAATAAAAGACTTGTATAGGAGATCAAAACCAAAGAGGGATTCTCAGAAAGACAATTCCGTTTTAGAAAGGGTCTATCAACACTAGATGCCCTTGAGACCATAAAGAGTCATATAAAATTAGAATTAGAAGAAAAGAAGAACATATATGCCATTATGGTCAAGCTCGATGTAAAAAATGCTTTCAATTCAGCACCATGGCTGGGCATAATAAACGAATTAAAAATAAGGAAAATAGCTCCTTATTTAATTAAACTTTTGTTGTTGTTAGCTAATGCTGGATTTCTGACAATGAAGTCATTAATCCTCTTGCTCTCCAATATTTTTCACTGATATTGAAGAGAGCAATAGCAGTAATAGTAACCGCTTTTTAGAGAGCACCATATTTTTATGTTTTGGCGGTCACATTGCTCTCTCACAACCCCCAGAATGTCTGGAGGACCACATCTGTCATTGGTTTACAGGTCTCACTGACCTGACCGGGAGAATTATCAAAATAAATTCACAGACCATATCCTCTGATCACCAATCAGAGGAAGTAATACATGCCATGACTGGTCAGCATGTTAGGGGTTAAGATTTTATAGAGAAATGGAGAGGTTGGAAAAACAAAGACTCCCTAGCCCTCGGGAACCCTAATAGCATCGGGGTCGGAAGAGAACAAGAGATGACCAAGGTAAGGTCAGATAGAAAAGTTACAGTGAGGAGTAAAACACCAGTAAGTGGAAGTAATGTTCTGCTCAGCTTGGGTACCTTGTGGTCGCTATTCACATATCCCTTAGACGGAGACCCCTGAGTCAACTTTAAGAATATAGTATATTCAATAATAATGGTAATGTTATTGCTACATTTTTAATTTAATTGCTCAATCCAGAGCTAACCTTTAACGTTGCACAGAATGAAATAAACGTCACATTTTTAAAGGCAATCAGGAAGAATTACAGTAGCAAAGTACATATATTTTGAAGTTTTCAAAAACAAATTATCTATTTACATGCAACATTGACTTGTAACAGGAAAAACGCCTCTCTACAATATTCACCACATCAGCATTGGTTGTTTCATCCATGGAAACCCAGATCCTATCAGCAATGCCATGGCATATTCTATTTAAAACACCTTAACAGCCAGTCAGTACTTCTTGCAAAGTCTTGTTGCATTTAGAGTGTGCCGATTATTGTATTTCTGCAGATATCATTGAACATAGATCCCTGTTAAAATCTTAACTTTGATTATCATAGACGGTGATGAAATTCCCTGGAACAGGAGCTGTTCACAGTTCTCTTATGTAACTTTTCGAGTCAAGCTAATTCTATGTCTTGCTCTGTTGCATTGTTGTTGAACATTAAATCTCTTTTTAGCTTCTATTTCAGTCTTGCACAGCTTACAGAATAGAATAGTGCCACTGCACTGAAATATTTATCTCCAAACTCACGCACAAATACCTGTAATTTTTCATTTATCGAACTGTTAGTTTTAGGCATGATGAACTGAGAGTATTTGAGGTCACACACATACAATGAAATCTGCCTGGTAAATGAGGGCTGGTTGTATATCTGCCATCAAGTATCTTAGAGACTGAAACTTTAGATTTCTGAGAATTTTAATTATGAAAACAATTATTGACCTGGGCAGAAAACTTGACAACAGCCACATAGTACACTGTCCGCGCTTTCTTTGCATCTGTCACTTCCTACAAGTCTGTTTCTATACAGCTTACTCTCCAAATTCACAGAAACATATATTTCTAAGGACAATTGTAAGAAATATTACAGACAAGAGTAATTTTCAAAACTCGATAGATGCACAAAATGCGTTTCTGAGAAAAACTGTTTTTTCTATTTATTGGCAATAATAATTGGTTACCACAGCAACTGTATAAATCATTCAATTCTCCTTCCTGACACTGTCTCACTGAATGTAAAAAGAAACAAATAGCATAGTTTAACAGGTGCAAATTTGGGGTTTGAAAATGCGAAGTTTTTTCAAAAGTCGATAGATGCTGATAAACTTTTCTGCATTAGTGAGAAATTAACACATGAAATTTCCTTATTTTTATCATTTATTGTTTTTGTTGCTTTTTATTTGTGCATTTATTATACTTTTATTTATTTTCACCTCTTTATAACACATAATGTATTATACAACCAACATATTAATGTTTATAAGGATTATTTTATTAGGTATAAACTTGGAAACTAAGAGCTGCTAAATTCATAATAAGAATATATTTTGTTTTATTTATATAACAAACATATTGAATACACACAAAGAAATTTCAAACAATATGAATAAGTAAGCTTTCACCTTTATTAGTGCTTGTGAGTCTGTACATGGTTCTTAGTTTGTTTCTCTTTTCCACATCTGCCTCTGTCTTAATCTTCATCAGTCCCATTGAACATGTGTCAGTGTGTAGTGTACGGAATGAAAGATTGAAGAAGTTGTAAAATATGTTTTTATATTTTGATAATGAGCAGACTGGTAGATTTCTTAATCTTCTTTCGTTGCAGAAGTTGGTCCACATTTTTCTGATATTAAGTTCTGGAGGTATATATCCTCTCCTTGATTTTGCTCTTCCATAGTGGTTTTCTCTACATCTGTGCATCATAATATCTTGCTTTATAGCAGCAGTAATGCCCTTCTGTAATACTCCTGTTCTGTCACCTCTTCTGGTTTCCTTTGGCGCATTCCCAGATAAGTGAAATTTTCCAGCCAGGAGAGATAATCTAACTTTTGACACCCCTGTGATTCCTTGGAAACTATAGTTTTAGGATTTTGTGGAGTGCACTCGAGATCATGGAACATGTAATTGCTGGAGTATGAGCTGTCCTTGACTTGCATTTTGATTTCGTTTCCTTGTTTTTGTAATTCCTACCTCCCGCGCATTCTATAACTGGTACAGTTTCACAATCTGAGCTCCTGTCCATTGTGCATAGTACAGTGCAGTGTCTCAACTAAGAATAAAAATGCCATGTAAGTATAACAAAGCTTGTAGAAGCACCTGCCTGCTTGCAAGGGGTCCTGGGTTCGATTCCCGGCAGGGGGTAGGAATTTTTCTCCAACCAAGATTATTCTTCATCCTTCCCCGAGTCTGGAGGTATGAATGAAAGTGTGAATGTGCGTGAGTGAATTCAGCGTATAAGAACCCCCAAAGACTGAAAAACCCACTGTTAAACGAGTAACACCATTGTCAATAGGCAAGGTCGACGATATGACCTCTGCGGTTAAAGACGCGATATAAATGGAACAAAAAGCTTGCAGAAATGAATGTGAAATCCAAGCGCACAACCTGAATTCGCAGTTATTTTCAACGATGCAGCAGTGTACAAAGCTTGAGTATTCCAAGAATCGCAACAGTGAGATGGCAGTCAATGCAAACATGCGTTTCATAGAATTGAGGTTGCTACATTTTGGATTATAAAATCATAAAATTGCATCTATCGACCTTTGCTTTAACTGAACAAGTGCATATATCGAGTTTTGAGAAAACTGCTAATATTCCCTAGCTCCTACACAGGACAAGAGTCAAATTTTGCAAAATCTGATTTCACAGAACGATGCAGAAGGTGAAAATTATGCCGATAGTATATATAACTCAATTTCGTAAAATTTTGCATCTATTGAGTTTTGAAAAAATGCTCCTGAATTAGAAGATGTGAAAAAAGTGGTCTAGGGGATGACTGCAAGCACATATGTGAAACTGGAATAGAAATATGAAAATGTGACAAAATGCAAAAATTTAAGAGAAAATATTACTTGTTCAGTGACTGATATTTGAATTGCGGTCGAAAGGTTGGCTAGCCTGTTTTGATGGTTGCCAAGAGAGGTAACTATGTACTATGTAAACAACGTTGTAGAATAAATGATCAAAAAGGATACAGTCCATTTTATTACCATGACGGTAACATTTGGTCCTCCGGGCCGGATACTGCTATAGATTGCCAGCAAACCGTACAGTAATTGAAAATATTGATACGCACTTGTAATTTACATAATGGAAATCATCTTATTTTCTTCACGCCGGCATCAAGAGGGAAATCGAAGCGGCCGGAGTAATTACTAATGCAACATCAGCACCAGGCAAGAGTGATTGTATAAAAGGTTAGCCATTATCTAGTTACTAGCTATTTAGCCTACCTTGACTGGCTTTCTGTATTAGTAACATTGACTCATTGCATTATATCTTCTATAATTAGTTCCATACCATTCCTTTGTTCACTTTTCATTGCTGTCCTTCACTCGATATTTTATTATAACACTTTGGTGGAAGAAACTGGATCATATTTATTGCTGTGCGACTAATATTATGGAAGAGCAAACTAAGAAGCTATTAATTACAAAACGAGCCGTGGCGAAAGCAAGTCTTACTCGCCTTGCCAAATTTGTTAATGAATTTCAAACTGGCTTAGAAATTTATTCAATTGAGGTAAGAGTCAAGGAATTGCCTAAAATTAGGGATAAATTTGAAGAGGCACAATCTCAATTAGAATTGTTTGAAGATCTCGAGAGTCATTCTGCTGACAGAGGAAGTTTAGAATTGATGTACTTTAGCTTAGAAGCAACGATGGCTAAATTATTAGCTCAAAGTGCAGATGGAAATGTTGTTGTTTTCTAGTGCCTTGCATCTGGCAATGAAGCCATTAGCATTCGTGCTTTCCAATACTTTTGAACTGTAGTTTCTTCTGATCTTAATGCTTCACAGTTCTTCAAGTGGTCTTCGTTCATTTCTGCTGGATCGTTACACAGGACACATATTGGTGAGGCTGAGATACCTATTCAGTTGAGATGACTTGCCAAGCAGTCATGATTTGTCAATAGTCGGAAGGCTGCAACAGCTGTTTTCCTTGGTCTCTGGGGGATTATATCTGGATTGGAAAGTAGTGTAATCCATTTTTTATCTTTGGCATTTGTTTCTATTTCTTGTAGATATGAATGACAAAAATTTTTTATGATCAAGCGTTTTATTGAGGAATATGAGAAATTGAATTTAGACTTTTGTTTTATTGTTGTGCCTTTCTTTGCAAGTGAGTCTGCAGCTTCGTTCCCCATGACTCCACAGTGTGCTGGAATCCATTGGAGATGAACAGTCTTATTAACTTTTTGGAGTTGTGTTAACATTTTGTAGCATTCTCTAATTTTTGTTGACTTCTTTGTAGTATTTGAACATATTCCCTGAATTGCAGCTTTAGAATCTGAAAGAATTACTGCCTTGTTAAATTTATTTAAGGGAAGATTTAATAATTGTCGGAGAGCAATGTATATAGCCTCTATTTCTCCATCATAATTTGTTGTGTCTCTGCCAACAGAATGATAAAAGGAAAAATGTGAACACGTAACTCCAGCTCCAGTAAGGTTTTCCTTCGAGGATCCATCAGTATATATGTGCAGCCATTCTTCTGTGGGATACCTAGTATTGATTGTTTCCAGAGCTAGAAGTTTTTGTATTTCTTTTGGTGAGTCTGATTTACTTATTTCCTCTATTAATTCCAAATTGAAGGTAGGTTGCAATAATTCCAATGGATTTTCTCTTATAAGTAGATTTTCTCTGGTGTTAGGAATGTTCAATTTGGATTTAATCTGTGTTACCTTTTCTAGGAAAGTACTATGAGTTTTAAGGATTGAATGGGGGAGGTTCTCTTCTTTCCATTTAGAGTTTGGCAGTCAAAACATTTTCTCGTGTTGGAGCAATGCTTGTTCTTCTATTTTTGTTGTTATTGATGGGGTCCGTGTTAAGGCAAGCATGGCATCAATAGGTGTGGATTTAACTGCTCCAGTGATTAGGCGAAGAGCCTGATTTTGTATTTGTTCAAGTTTATGTGTTAACATGTCAAATGTTAACACACAGAAAATTGTAAATCACAAACACAAATCCAGTTTTCAACAGGCTTATGCTGTTACAGCCTTAAACTGTGCATATTGTAATTCTTCACATGCCTTATCAAAATGTAAGGCATTTTTTCAGGCTCCTGTATTAGAACGCAGAGCTTTTGTTAAGGATGCCAACCTGTGTTTTAACTGCTTACTCTCTGGTAAATCATCGAATTGTTGCACCTGTGGTAAAAGGCACCACACTTTAGTACATTTTGATGCTTCCAAACAGCAATACAGTTCCAGTAACAATGAAGGTTATTCAAGTTATGATCCCTTGCACACAGATAATGGTGTAAATAATTACTGTGCATTGAAATTTGAACCTTGTAAACACATTTTGTTGTCTACAGCATTGATTAAGGTTAAAAATCACAAGGGTATTTGGCAGACGTGTAGAGCTTTGCTAGATACCGGTTCTCAGTCATGTTTCATATCAGAGGCCTGCGCTCAGAGGTTAAGACTTAAACGACATCATGATCCTAAACCTGTTCAAGGAATTGGCAATACAGTTTCAGAAACCAAACATGGAATTTGTATCAAAATTGGATCATTTGTAACTGACTTTGTTATGTCAGTAGATTGCTTAATTTTACCCAAGGTGACAGAAAATCTGCCTGCAGAGAAAATTGACTGCAGTAATTGGAAATTACCTAGGAATATTTCATTTGCTGATCCTAAATTTCATGAGCCTGGAAAGATAGATATTCTGTTGGGAGCAGAAGTCTGTTCATACATTCAGGGCCAAGGTAAATTACATTGTGATAATAATCATCCTGTTTTAATGGAAACAGAGTTTGGTTGGGTACTTGCAGGAAAATATTCAGACTATGGAAGATCCTGTAATATTCCACGGCGGCCGGTAGTATGTTTCGCTAAGACTGAAGTCAGTATACAGCACCAATTGCAGAAATTCTGGGAGATTGAGGAATTGAATCACACTCCAAAAACAATGGATGATAAAGCATGCGAGGCTCATTTCACAACAAGAGATTCGTCAGGAAGATTTGTGGTTCGACTTCCATTTAAAGAAGATCCTAAGAAGTTAGACGAGTCCAAGATGATGGCCGCAAGAAGATTACACCAGTTAGAAAGAAAACTAATCAAGAACCAAACATTGAAGGAAGATTATGTGCATTTTTTACAAGAATATGAAGCACTGGGTTACATGCAAGTGGCAAGACCCACTACAAGACTTTGTTATTATATGCCTCATCATGCAGTACTTAAGACAGACAGCTCAACTACGAAGACAAGAGTAGTTTTTGACTGTTCTGCAGCTTCCAAGAATGGAATTTCAGTGAATGATTTATTGTATGTTGGTCCTACTATTCAACAGGACATTTGCTCTATCATCCTAAGATTTAGGACACATGAAGTAGCATTTACTGCTGATGTTGCCAAAATGTATAGACAAATTTGGTTACATCCAGATGATCAAGTATATCAAAGAATACTGTGGAGAAGCAACCCTACAGCTCCAGTACAAGAGTATCAGCTGAGACTGTAACGTATGGTATGGCTTGTTCTCCATTTCTAGCTATTCGTTGCCTGCAGCAATTGGCTCATGATGAAGCACATAAGGTTCCAAAGGCTGCTGCAATTGCATTGAATGATTTTTATGTTGATGATTGTATTTCAGGATGTGCAACCTTACCTGAGGCACAAAAACTTCAGAAGGAATTAGTAGCCATGTTATCAAAGGGTGGATTTTTGTTGCGTAAGTGGTCCAGCAATTATTCTGAGTTTTTAACTAACATTACACCAGACCAAAGAGAAACTAGTTTACCATTACAGCTTGACAAAAATGGAGTGAAAACACTTGGACTACTATGGCATTCTACTGAGGACAAGTTTCAGATTGCAAGAAGTCTTAAAATTAACTGCTACGCACAAGCATTTACAAAAAGAGTAGTATTGTCAATAGTTTCTGGTATATTTGATCCCTTAGGCCTCATAAGCCCTATTGTTATAATATGCAAGATGTTTCTACAGAGGTTATGGCAAGAGAAATTAATGTGGGACCAACCTATATCAGAGGAATTGGCTACAGATTGGAAGAAGCTCCACAACCAACTTCATTTGATTGATAACATTCGCATAGATCGCAAAGTAGTTGGTTATGATTCTGTAGGCAATATAGAGTTACATGGTTTTTGCGATGCTTCAGAAAAGGCATATGGCGGATGCATATATGTCCATTCATCAAATAAGAAAGGAGTTACATGTGTAAAACTTCTTTGTGCCAAGTCTCGAGTTGCACCACTAAAGAAATTATCACTTCCACGTTTAGAATTATGTGGTGCATTGCTTCTTGCTCGTCTATTGGAAAAAGTCAAAAAGGCACTGAACTTATCATTTAAGCACGTATACTTGTGGACAGATTCTACTGTGGTATTGTCATGGTTATCAGCACCTTCAACACAATGGAAAACTTTTGTAGCTAAGAGTTTCTGAGATTCAAGATATTTCTGAAAATGCAGTATGGAGACATGTTCCTTCACAACACAACCCAGCAGATTTGATATCAAGGGGTGTGTTTCCCGAGAATCTTATAAATGACAAATTATGGTGGGATGGACCAACTTGGTTACATGAAGAACCAAAGGTGTGGCCTGTATTGGGTAGCATTTCAAACCCTCAGGAAGCTCCAGAGTTAAGATTCAAAACAACTTGTCATGTTGCAACTATTACTGACGATGGAATAATCACACGATTCTCCAGCCTATCCAGGTTGCAATACACTGTAGCATATGTATATAGATTTTGTAAGAAGAATTGTGTTAAACCAAAGGCAGAAAGAATAACTGGATCTCTCACACTTACAGAGATTCAAGATTCATTGAGTAAATGCATTCAAATTGCACAGCAATCAGTATTTAGCGTAGAAGTGCAGCAACTAGCAATGAAACAGGCAGTTAATATTAACAGTCGCTTGAGATCTTTAAATCCTTTTCTCGACAGTAGAGGATTACTTAGAGTTGGTGGACGGTTAGAACACTCTAACCTAACGTATGATCAAAAGCATCCTCTAATTTTGCCACGTCATAATTTAACCAATCTGATTATACAGCATGAACACAAATGATTGTTGCATGCAGGTTGTCAACTTTTATTGGCTTCTCTTAGGGAAAGATATTGGATATTAAATGGCAGAAACACTGTTAGACATTTGATTCATAATTGCATAATATGTTATAAGCTAAAGGCAGAAACAGCAAAACAGTTAATGGGACAACTACCGCGTGCACGAGTGGAAGCAGCTAAACCATTCTTGAATTGTGGCATTGATTATGCAGGGCCATTTTACATGAAGTCTAGCACTCGCAGAACAATGACAAAGGTAGTGTTATGTGTCTTTATTTGTTTGTTTTACTACCAGAGCAGTGCACTTAGAAGTTGTGAGTAACTTGTCTACAGAAGCATTTATTGCAGCATTAAAGAGATTTGTATCTCAGCGTGGCATATACCAGAATATTTATTGTGACAATGGCACAAATTTTAAAGGAGCAAGAAGGGAGTTGAAAGAATTACAAGAGCTCCTTAACTCTCAGCAGACTAAGGAAGAAATACAGAGATTTGCAAATTATGAAGGTATAATTTGGCACTTCATACCACCTAGAGCACCACATTTTGGCGGCCTGTGGGAAGCAGGTGTAAAATCTTTTAAATACCACCTTAGACGTGTTATGGGCGCATCATGTCCTACTTATGAAGAATTCCATACCCTAACCTGTCAGATAGAAGCTTGTCTGAATTCCAGACCCTTAGTTCCTCTCTCATCTGATCCCAATGATCTTAAAGTTCTGACTCCTGGTCATTTCTTAATTGGTACAGCTTTAACCAGTTTACCCCAGCCAGATTTCGGTAGTGCTAAACTTAGCTTGCTAACTGGGTGGGAGAAATTACAGCAACAACTTCAGGAATTCTGGTCCAGATGGTCACATGAATATTTGCATCATCTTCAGCAGCGATCTAAGTGGAACAGTCCACATGCAAATGTCAAGCAGGGTGCAGTCGTCATAGTGAAAGAAGACAACCTTCCTCCACTCTGCTGGAAGCTGGCAGTGGTTGAGGGACTACATCCAGGAGCAGATGGGTTAGTGCGAGTTGCAACAATTTGCACAGCAACTGGGGTATTTAAGAGACCTATTGTTAAACTGTGTCCTCTTCCTCAAGAGACAGACATAATTTAATACATGCACTGATATTGTTTTATCATTAATTCATTGTATTTTGCTCTTACAATTGTTGATGAAGAAATAAGACTTATTTCTTGGCGGCCGGTATGTTCAGTGACTGATATTTGAATTGCGGTCAAAAGGTTGGCTAGCCTGTTTTAATGGTTGCCAAGAGAGGTAACTATGTACTATGTAAACAACGTTGTAGAATAAATGATCAAAAAGGATACAGTCCATTTTATTACCATGACGGTAACATTACTATAATATGAAAAATGACAAGAAAATGACAAAAAATGTTATAAAAGCCAAAATACAACTTTTTATGACCTATCATAATTGCATAATTTTAATCACCATAGATAAAATCATGCTTCACTTATATATGGAAAAAACTATAAAGAAAAACTGACATTTCATAAACATCTGGGTCCTGCTCATCACAAACATTATCACCACTACCATCATCATTTCTCTACCTATTCTTATGGTATACCAACCCTAGTAAATCTTGAAAGTCTGCAGAACTAGAAACAAATATGTATTAAATCTGATTGAAATAGCTGTTTTTATTACTTGCTGACTTAAGTTGAGCGCCCTTAAACCAAACTAAAACTTGCTGACTTTCTGCTATATGTGTGTTTATTTAAGCCATTTAGCAACAAGTAACTGAAATGAGCAAGGATAACTTCAAATAGGTAACGCAAATGTAGCATTGGTTCATGAGTGCCTCACACACAGCAGGTTGACTGTTTCTTAATGTTATTATAAAATGTGCATATTTTCCAATGTTTATATGTTGTTGTGATTTCACAGGCTTTTGGATAAAGTTCAAGGACATGTGCCCTTCATTGTCCTCTCATTCATCATTTGAATTATTGAAGCAATGGGAAATGCTGCTTTTCTTACTGCCAGCTTTGCTATTATTGCAAAGGAATTCCCTGACAATATTGCCACTTCTTTTGTGAGTAAACCATTCAAATATACCCCCATTATTATAACATATTAAATGCACATTTTTAATTTTATTAGGAGAGTTGTTACATAAACTACTCTGTATAATATGTTCTATTATTATACTTACATGAAAAAGTAAGCTTTCACCTTTATTAGTGCTTGTGAGTCTGTACATGGTTCTTAGTTCGTTTCTCTTTTCCACGTCTGCCTCTGTCTTAATCTTCATCAGTCCCATTGATAGAAGAGGATAGAAAAATCCATGGCGGAGAAAAGTTGCACCTGGACATGAGCAGTGGCATCCCACAAGGCTCCATACAAGGACCAACTTTATGGAATGTATATTATGACAAGGTGTTAAAATTGGACTTACCAACAGGAGTCAAAACCATAGGATATGCAGACAATCTGGCTATGGTAATACTGGGTAAATCCAAAGGAGAGGTGGAAGAAAAAATCTTGGTGTATGAAGAAAATGGATATATAGATGCTCCAGAAAGGACTGCGATTAGCACCAGAGAAGACAGAAATTGTCATCTTAGAGTGAAGGAGAACAATAAAGGAAATAAAAATACATTTTGGAAATCAGGAGATTAAATCTAAACCGTACATAAAATACTTAGGAATACAAATGGGACATAATATGAGTATGTGGGCGCACATTAGATATGTTACAGGCAAGGCAGAAAAAACAGTTGCAATGCTGGGAAGATTAATCCCAAACATTGGAGGACCTAAAACAATTAAAAGGAGGATATTGGGAAGTGAGATAAACTCAATTATATTGTACAGCACACCTGTTTGGAACACCTGCTTACAGAAAAATACTTGCAGAAAATTTATAGAAAGGGTCCAGCAAAGGTAGCCATAAGAATTGCTTGTGCTTATAGAATAGTCTCCACAAAAGCAATCCAAGTTATTGCAGGTTCTATACCCATACATCTATTGGCTATAGAATTTACATACGGCACAGAAAACAGGAAAACTCAAAAGAAAATAGCAAGAAAGGACACCATGAATAAGTGGCAACAAGAGTGGCAAAAAGAAACTGGAGTGGCACAATGGACAAAGAGGCTCATACCGAAGATAAAACAATGGATCAACAGAAATCACGGAGCACTTGGCTTCTATCTAACCCAGTTCCTGTCAGGACATGGGAGGTTTAAAACCTACTTGCACAAAATGGATATTCTAAACAGTAATGATTGCTTATATTGTGGAGAAATAGATACCCCAGAGCACACCGTACTCTGTTGCTGTAAATGGGATGATCTAAGAAATGAATCCACTAGAAAGATAAGAGCAAACCTGACACCTGAAAATATAATTGGAAAAATGCTAGAGAGCAAAACAATCTGGGAAATAATTCTAAAAATGATTCCAACTATTATGAAAGGAAAGGAAACAGATGAAAATAAAAGAAAACATAGATAATAAGCGGTTGCAGCCTGCGAAGTAATGCCAACAGATCTGCAGTGATACGCTGGAGGGGTTTTAGTGGGCAGGAGTCTCACAGTTACCAGTGAGACTGGCCTGTATAAGGCATTTCCCCTCCAAGAAAATAAAACTACATTAACCACATTAACTACTTCAACTACTTCAACTACTTCAACTACTTCAACTACTTCAACTACTTCAACTACTTCAACTACATTACCTACATTACCCACTTTAAATACTGTAACTACTGTAACTACTGTAACTACTGTAACTACTTTACCTACTTTACCTACTTTACCTACTTTACCTACTTTACCTACTTTACCTACTTTAACTACTTTAACTACTTTAACTACTTTAACTACTTTAACTACTTTAACTACTTTACCTACTTTAACTACTTTAACTACTTTAGCTATAACTACAATAACTATAATGACTACTTTACATTAGCTATAGTATTACATTAACCACTTTAACTACATTAACTGCCCTACAAAGACCAACCCTATGTGCGGCATGTTACTTCAGCCATGTGTGGGGCGGGCAATGTCCAAACTAAGATCTTGGCTAGGCTGATTTATATGGTGCCAACCGGCTAAAAAATTGGACATGTATTATAATTGAAAATATGGAAAGGTCTTCAAAAGAGTTTAGTTTATGGGACAGGGGCGTCGGCTGGGATGCAAGATAATCCTACTGGAACAAATGAAGTGGAATGTCAAACACTAGAACAAGGAACAGATCACCTCGAAGGGTATTATGATCCCTTCAGAAGACCTTTAATTGGATGATCTCACCCTCAGGGTCGGAATACAACTGGCAATATGAACTTGGTCATTGTTTCTCAAAGTACTCTAGGTACAGTGCAAAGTGAATTAAGTGAACCCAGTACGACTGAATCTGACAAGGAAAATATAATCAAGGAGACTAAAAGGAAACGATTGGAGACTCCTGAGAAACTGAGGTGTAGAGAAGAACAAGATTTGTTTCTTCAAAAAGCAGAGCAAGAACACCATATGCATCAGGAGTTCATGCAAAAAATGGCGAAGGAAATCGCACTACTGAGCAAGGTAATAAAACATATTCCAAATACCAAAAAGGAAATAAAGGACTTCATTAGAACACTTGTGGATTACATGAAAAGAATACCTGGGACAATGAATTTCATACCCAAAAGTTTGGAAGAGCTTGCAGAGAATGCAAAGATAAGAGTCAAAGAAACTACTGATGCAAGCATTCAGACAATTGATGAGAAGATATTAGAAAGTCAATGGAAAACTGCGGGAATAAATAAGGAATTAAGTAAGGATCTAAGCGAGGAAGAATTACAAAGACTAACAGAAGAAATTTGGCCGCAAGAGGTGTATACAAACAGCCAGCTGATAAAAGGCGAGTCGCTAAAGGATGAAGACGACCTAGTCATCACTAAAGGGACAGATGATAAAGAAGGGAAGCTTATCAATAAGCTTTTATACACAAACCCGCAGATTTTAAAAGCAATAAAAGAATGTAGACTACAAGCAGGAAGAATGTTATGTAGCATAACAGCAAATGAGATAGTGGGACAAGATGTGGAGAAAAAAAAATGCAAGAGATTCATTTATATCATTGCTACTGAAGTTGGAGGCAGAACAACAGAAGATAAAGCCCATTTAATGATAAATCTAGAAAATATCCTTAATATAATGAGGAAGAATGAAAGAGCAAAAACTGCATGTGTAACTACAAAGCCACAAGATGCGCGGTTGCCAGGAAAATTCTGGTATACTGCGGGAGGAGAAATGATATCCAAATATCAATGTACAGTAAGAGAAGGAGAATGTGCAATACAGGACCACCAAATGGAGGAAGTCAGAAGAAGAAAATCATTATATGAGGATACGTTAATTATTAAGCCCATTGGGGAGAGGACACATACTGATATTATAAAGAATGTGGTGCTGTTTTTGCAATTATTTTTACTGAATGTGCTGTGCTATGAGACTCGTTTTCTATCTAAGTCGTGGTAACGGATGGAATGAAACATCACACAATGTTTCTTCACCACAATGTAATATTTTATTAACACTTCATTGATACTTTACATTAAGTAATTCCTCTCAGCACCATTCCAAATGCTTAAAAACCTTTCCACTTTTTCACTTAGTGGAACTTATGCTTGATGAAAGTTTGGTGAAAGTTCCATGTTCACACTACATAAATATGTCTTTTCAGCTCGAACACACACACGCGAGTGAACAGTTTTTGGCGTCGTTTGACGTGACACCACCTTTTTCATATTCATCCGCGTATGCGTCCACCAAATAGTTCTTTCTCGTTAGGGAAGCGATCCCTAATCATCCTCCCCTACTTTTATTATGGAACACCTATAATTCTAATATTTATACATATATATTAAAATCACATATGGAAAGATTTATGACGTCTTTGGGCAAACTTAGTTGTTCGTAACAATGAACCTCATCAATATGTTTTCATCATTTAACTATCTCATACCAACATCAAAAAATGAATTACACTTTTAACAAACATTCACATGAACGATTTTCTTTTGGGGTCTTCTAATATTCTGTCTCAAATGTTAAAGAACAACTAAATATTAAATGAGTAACCATTAATCAGAAAAGCAAAAAATTCATACAGAAATGTCCAACTGAAAATAAAAGGACATTACATAAATGAGAGAAACACTTTTAAGCAGTTGTTAACAGCTAAACTAGCAAATATTGCAGAGGTTGAAATACAGGCAAGAAAGAAAACATATAGAAACTGATTATCTGGGCTCGTGGGCCATGGTCTAATAAGGAAACTGAGTAGACCATGGCCCACAAGCCCAGTTAATCAGTTTCTACATAATGACACCGGACGTGAAAGCCTACGCAGTTTCATCAAGAAAGAAAACGGTTATGATTCTAGACGTAGGTGAGACTGTACAAGAAGACGAAGTAATAAAAATACTGAAACAAGAATTGAACACAAATGAGGAGATTTTTAACTTAAAAGTGGCAGAAAGAGCAAATTTACAAGGTGTGAAATTTGCGTTTCTAACTGTCAACATCGAACCTGCTAATAGACTGATTAACAGAAAAAAAAATTGGAGACAGATGGGACAGATGCAGAATTAAGGTAGTAAGCAATCTAAAAAGATGTTACAAATGTCATAAGGTAGGCCATATGGCGAAGAATTGCTCATTTGAAGAAGTGGTACAACTGTGTCATAATTGCAGTGACAAGGAGCATAAAACTAAAGAATGTAAAAACCCAACTAAATGCCATTTATGTCAGTCAACCAAGCATAATGCAGAATTCATGTGATGCCCTGAATATAAAAAGCTTGTAGAAAAGCAGAAAATGGAGAAACAGAAGGTCTATACCAATCAAGTATGAAAATAATACAGTTAAATCTCGATAGAGCAAAACAAGCTATGGACCTTCTAATACATAAATGTGTATCATGTAAATTGGATTTAGGCATAATAGCAGAGCCAAAAGTCAATATGGCTAAGTTAAGCTCTGCATGGCTAACCGATGAATATATAGATACTGCCATTTATGTACCACCAAAAGGCTCCAAGATAACGAAAAGTGGTAAGGGCAAAGGTTACATATAGGTGGAAACTGACAAGATGATTATATTCTCGTGTTATGTTTCCCCACAAAAAATGAGCAGGAACTACAATTCTTCTTAGACCAAGTAAGTCTTAGCATCATGCAGCAAGATAACAAAAAAATAATTTTAATTGGTGGAGACTTTAATGCAAAGGCTTTATGCTGGGGATCACCTACTGAAGACAAGAAAGGCAGTAAATTGGCTGAGTGGGTAAACCAAAACGATTACATCATCTTAAATGATGGGGAAAAAACCTACTTTCAAGAGAAATAATGGATCTTCCTATATTGACATTACTATTTGTACTGCTGAGGTAAACAAATTAGTCACTAAATGGTATGTGGACGATGTGGAAAACCTGATTTACCATAAAAATATATATACTGTAACTTTGGTTGGTGTGGGTGTGAAGTAAAGAAGACAGATGTAGTCGAGATAAAGAAACACTTTTATTTCCGTAAACAGTAACTTTGTACACTCGTTGCAACAACAAGAAAGTCTTTTCCGATTTTCCAACAGCACGGCTCCGAACTCGTAACACAAAGAACTAACTCTTCTCCGTCGGCACAACGCTTCACCCTTCACATACGTCTGTCCTCTCCGTCGGCACGACTATTCAACCTTCACATACGTCTGACTGACTCCTGTCGCACTTTACCGCTATTTATATCTCCCAGGCACTATTCTGGAAAGTTCAGTTATTCGGTGGAATACAAAGAGGAAGATTCCAGAAGCTTCTATCCTTTTCTCTCTTTCGGCAAGCGCCCCAACAATGCGGCCATTCTCTGTCTCTTTCCTTCGGCTCCTTTGCGGTAGTGCCGACAATAATGCGATGGGTGACACTGCGGTTGTCGGCAATTAGATGCGGCGGGCGCGGTGACACTGCTCCCTCCTCAGAGCTGGTCGTCCCGACCAGCACTATCACTGCGGCATCTCCCTTGCGCCCCGGTGGACTAACCCATCGAACCTCTTCTCCAGGAGGCACGATCCTAGGTATCGCTGTTGGATAGTGTCCCTTGGTCCGGGTAGGACGATGTATGCCATCCTGCTTCGAAATTCTGCAACGGTACCGCCGGTCTTGACGGTCCCTCGTCCAGTTGCCCTTGTTCCTGGTGTGTTGACGGGCCATCCTGCACACTTGGAAACGGCTCACTGGGTACCATGTCCGCCGACCTCTCTGGCGCACCTTCGCAGTCACCTTGCTTCCGATGGGTCCGGCAACAAACCCCGCCACATCCGCGCGAGTCGCGTCCACCGCTGCACTCGTGTTCACTCGTGCTCGGCACGGCCTCTCCTGTATCCTGCCGTCCAAGATGATGTCCACCATTCTTCCGTTCACGGCACTATGCGTCAGGTGATTGGATGGTTCCGACGGTCCCCCCATGTCACACGCCAAGTCGGATCTCGCGTGTTGCTCGTTTGCTTGTGCGCTTCCCTGCTGATCGTCCTCCACGTCATATCCTGGTTGGTTACGTACCCGACACACTCCTCCAGAGGATCCTCGATGACGTCCCTGAACTGCCCCTTTGTCTTCCCCGAGACGTACACTTTCGTTATCTGAAACGGGCGCAACTGTCGCCTCGGTCACTAGGTGCTCCCTCCCCGGGTCTGTGCTATTCCGTCTGCCCCTGGCTTCCAGTACTTTGACGCTCTCGTCAACTCTTACTACCAGGGCGCCAAGACGTTCCCCGTCGTCCTCCACGACGTCGACATGCTGGCAGAGGTCTTCCACCTTTTCGCCGAGTTGTTCCACGTCTTCCGTCATGCCAATCAGTTCGCCGAGTTGTTCCACGTCTTTCGTCACGCCAATCCGTTCGCCGAGTTGTTCCACGTCTTCCGTCACGCCAATCCGTTCGCCGAGTTGTTCCACGTCTTCCCTCGCGCCAATCAGTTCGCCGAGTTGTTCCACGTCTTCCCTCATATCATCCGAAACGGGCGCAACTGTCGCCTCGGCCACTAGGTGCTCCCTCCCCGGCTCCGCGCTATTCCGTCTGCCCCTGGCATCCAGTACTTTGACGCTCTCGTCAACTCTTACTACCAGGGCGCCAAGACGTTCCCCGTCGTCCTCCACGACGTCCACGTGCTGGCAGAGGTCTTCCACCTTTTCGCCGAGTTCTTCCACGCCTTCCGTCACGCCAATCAGTTCGCCGTCAATTTTCGCCGATAGCTCCGTCTTCATCTCTTTCAGCTCGGCAGCGAGGTTGTTTCTCGTCTTTATTTCTTCTTTCAGCTCGGCAAAGAGGTTGTCGTTTGCCGTCTTCATTTTGGCAGCGAGGTTGTCGTTTCTCGTCTTCATTTTGGCAGCGAGGTTGTTGGTTGCCGTCTTCATCTTGGACATTTCTGTCTTCATTTCGGCGAATAATTCTTTCATCATTGCCATCATCCTGGTTTCCGAATCTCCCTCCATCTTGGTTCTAACGTTGCAACTTCTAACGACGATGTAACGAAACTAGAAGCAATTCGACGAATCCCACTTCTGACACCAGTGTAACTTTTTGGTTGGTGTGGGTGTGAAGTAAAGAAGACAGATGTAGTCGAGATAAAGAAACACTTTTATTTCCGTAAACAGTAACTTTGTACACTCGTTGCAACAACAAGAAAGTCTTTTCCGATTTTCCAACAGCACGGCTCCGAACTCGTAACACAAAGAACTAACTCTTCTCCGTCGGCACAACGCTTCACCCTTCACATACGTCTGTCCTCTCCGTCGGCACGACTACTCAACCTTCACATACGTCTGACTGACTCCTGTCGCACTTTACCGCTATTTATATCTCCCAGGCACTATTCTGGAAAGTTCAGTTATTCGGTGGAATACAAAGAGGAAGATTCCAGAAGCTTCTATCCTTTTCTCTCTTTCGGCAAGCGCCCCAACAATGCGGCCATTCTCTGTCTCTTTCCTTCGGCCCCTTTGCGGTAGTGCCGACAATAATGCGATGGGTGACACTGCGGTTGTCGGCAATTAGATGCGGCGGGCGCGGTGACAATACTGTCTTGGAAACGCCAGCCCCAATGATAAAACAACAAGCGAAATGTATCCAACAGGCTGGATATATAAAAAAGAGTATACGGATGCTTTACTCGCCAAGCTAGAACTAGAAACATGACGTCCAGACTATACCTACCAGCCAAGTGAATTTGGAAGAATGATGGAAAATGTTTGCAATTATGCACTTAAAAAGAAATGTGTTAGCAAGAAACAAAGCAACCTATTGGTGGAGTGATAGCATTGGACAACTAAGGAAGAATAGTACTGATGCTAGAAAGAAAGTTACAAGGGCAAACGGGGAAAAATAGGAGGAATATGAATATGAAATGCAGGAGATATATAATCAATATCGTGAAAGCAGAAGAACACTTAAAAATGCTATTAAGGCGGCAAAAAAGACTGCATGGGAGCAACTATGTACAGAAATTGATAATGACACTTGGAAGAGATACTAGATAGTTACAGGAAAATTTGGATTTCTATCTTCAGTGCGGCTAAAAGAAGATGACAAACTGGAGATAGCGAAAACTTTATTTCCGGAGCATAAAATTAATATGTAGCCAGAAATAAAGGTCAACAGAGAGTCAATACCTCTGTGTCTAAAAAATGAATTATAGAAGCCAGTAGACGAATAGAAGGAGGAAAGGCAGCAGGTCCTGATGGAATCCCACGAGAGGTTTTAAAGATTATTGCAACACAGAAACCTAATATTCTAGAAGAAAAAATAAATTAACAAATAATTAAAGGGATTTTCCCCAAAGAATGGAAAATAGCTAGACTAATATTAATATTTCTCTAAAATATTAACCCCTAACATGCTGACCTGTCATGGCATGTAATACTTCCTCTGATTGGTAATCAGAGGGTATGGTCAGTGAATTTATTTTGATAACTCTCCCGGTCAGGTCGGTGAGACCTGTAAACCAATGACAGGTGTGGTCCTCCAGACATTCTGGGGGTTGTGAGAGAGCGATGTGACCGCCAAAACATAAAAATATGGTGCTCTCTAAAAAGCTATTACTATTACTGCTATTGCTCTTTTCAATATCAAATTATTAAATATGACTGGAGGGGTAAAATGTTCCGGAGTTAAAATAGTCCCCCATTCGGATCACCGGGCGGGGACTACTTCTCAAGAACTAAAACATTATATTAATTGAAGATCTAACATCAGACTTCTACAATGGAACGCAGTTGGTCTCACCCAAGCAAAAAGAGTAGAACTCAATAAAATTGCATTTGACTATGGCATAGATATATTTTTCATACAAGAAGCAAATCTAACAAGTGATCAACTTAAATACTTCAATTTTACTGGTTTTCTGCTACACCTGCTATCCCAAAAATAGACAGATAAGTAGTGGAATATTACTTGGAGTCAAAAAGGGTATTAAATCCTCCTTTGAAATTGTTAAAGAAATGGATAACACAGATAAAAGTGAATTAATAAAGCTAAATTTTTGGGATAACAAAACATCTACATGTCTACAGTATTTACAATCCCCCAGGTTTGAACCAGATCTCTCACTTATTGACCAATTAAATAAAACAATTGTAATTGGGGATTTCAATGTGCATTCCAAAAGATGGGGTTATGAAAAAGTGGATTCTGCAGGGAAGATAGTGGAAGAATTTTTGAATACCACAACTTTTGAACTGATTTATAGTAAAGAAGATCACACAACCTTCATACATTACTCTGGATCAGGCAGTAACCCAGACCTTTTGTTAGCTACAACAGATACTGTTTCAAAAATTAAAAAGCAAGTTGTAGAAGACCAAGTTCTGGTCACAGAGCAGTAATTACTGATATAAAACTAGATAATACAAATAACAGTCAACATCACACGAATCTGTATTGGAACTTCAAAAAAGTAGATTGGTTTAAATATAAAACTGAACTGGAACATAAATTTAAAGAACAAACAAACTCACAGCTACATAACCAACCAGATCATTTGAACAAAAATTTCTGTAAAGTCATCCTAGAAACTGCAAAAAAGCATATTCCTTGTGGCAGGATTAAAAATTTCAAACCCTTTTGGAACTCCCAGTTAGAAGAACTGAAAAAGCAAAGAGATATAGCTAGAAATACAGTTGAACAAACAAAAAACATATCGGATACACTATTATGGCGGAAGAAATGTGCCTCACTAAAAAAAGAAATTAATACTGCTAAAAAGAATCACCTTAATAATTTTTTTAGAAAAAATGGACTATAGGACAGATGGTAACAAAGCCCATAAGTTCATAAAAAATGTCAAGCACAGGAAAGAGAACTACAGCACACCTATCATAAACAACAATAAAATATTAGTAAATGATGCAGTCATAGCCGAAACATTCAATAAATGTTATGCTAATTCACATAAAGTAACAAGAAATAATAAAAAGGGACGTAAAGAATTTAAGAAAGATTTGAAACAAGAAAGAAAATGTGATCCTAGCACTCAATGCAATATCTTTTTTCAAAATTTTAATATGCAAGAACTGAACATTGCAATAAATAATCTAAAAAACAAAAAGTCTCCTGGACCAGATCACATACATCCAGAGTTATTAAAAAAACTTGGTAAAACAACAAAACAACTACTAAAACTCTACAATCTATCCTGGAAAACCACTGTACCTGCTGAATGGCGAAAAGCAATAATTGTCCCACTCTTGAAAAAAGATGAAACAGCATCAGAAATAAAAAATTATAGACCAATAGCACTTACCAGCATAATAGCATAAGTGATGGAAAGAATGGTCTCAAACAGGATAAATTGGTTTCTAGAATCACAAAATTTAATATCCCCATATCAAGCTGGATTCAGAGAGTTTCACTCTACAAATGAACAAGTCTTACTTCTCAGTCAAGAAATCAAAGACTCCTTCAATAGGAAAGAAGATAATTTATCAGTTTTTATTGATTTCCAAACTGCATATGATTCTATATGCAGAACAAAACTACTAAACAAAGTAAAAAAAATAGGGATACAAAGCCCAATGTTTTCATGGCTTTGTCATTTCCTAACAATGCTTTATTGCTACCAGATATGGAAGAAACATATCTAAATGCAAACAAGTACACCATGGCTTACCACAAGGTGCAGTGCTCAGCACTACACTTTTTAATATATTTATTAACGATCTGCCACAACAAATACAAGAATCAGGTGTGAAGTGTGCACTATTTGGTGATGACTTAGTAATGTGAACTTCAAAACCAAAAAGCAAAAGTACAGAACTAGAAAAACCATGCAACAATCCTTAACCAAGCTACAAAAATGGACCAAAGAAAATTTAATGACTGTAAATACAACAAAATCAAACTACCAAATCTTTTCAATAAGAAAAAAACCACTAAAAATAAAACTAAATTTTGAGGGTCAACAATTTCCAGAAACAAAGGAAGCAAAGTATTTGGGAGTTACATTTGATACCAAACTTACATGGACCAAACAAATAGAAAATGTAATACAAAGAGCAGAGAGGCGCCTTTCACTGTTAAAACGTCTAACAGGAATGAAGTGGGGATGTTCCAGATCAACTCTTAACACAACATACAATGTACGAGTATATATAAAGCCATTATTTACTTACTGCAGTGAAGTTCTTATAACAGCAAATACAAAAAAAAATTCAAATCTTTCAAAACCGAAGTCTGAGACTAATTAAAGGTGCTATCAAAACCACACCAACTCCAGCTTTGGAAATACTAACCAACCAATACCCCACTGATTATGAAATAGAAAAAGCAGCTCTTACTCAACACGAAAAGTTGATCAGACTCCCATTCAATACATGGAAGAATAGAAATTTTACACATACACTAAAGACTCAGGAGAGCTTTCTCTCCCAAAATTCAAGACATCAAGAAGAGTATATACCTTCCTAATTCAAAGGAAAACTTCATATCTAAAGTCAATCGGACACAAACATTAAACATCACATATATACACCTTGTAGAAGAAGTTAAAAAAAGTGATACTCCAACTAGTGTTCTAAAATTATTGGCATTAGAGACGATCCATACTAGTCACAGAATATGGCAAACAGCGTTAACAAAAACAAAAATCCAGAACCCCTCTCCAGCCAATCAGACGCCAGCTCCTTGTAGTACTCCACTGGTACAAGTCCAGCCCACTGGCCACCCGGACCTATCACAACGTACTTCCCCTCCAGCCGCCGACATAAATACCGCACCTCTGGTGGTGACCAGCACAGTTGGTGCTGAGATCTCCACCAGGAAACTTCGACCTCGCCGCCACTGAAGATGTCTGCCGTAGTCGCAGACGAAACGTTTGGGAAGAAGAAGGAACCCAATAGACCACGGCCCACAAGCCCGGTTAATATTATTGCATCTAGTAATCCATACTAGATTTCCAATGACAGGTGTGGTCCTCCAGACATTCTGGGGGCTGTGAGAGAGTGATGTGACCGCCAAAACATAAAAATATGGTGCTCTCTAGAAGGCGGTTACTATTACTGCTATTGCTCTCTTCACTATCATAAGTGAAAAATATTGGAGAGCAAGAGGATTAATGACTTCATTGTCAGAAATCCAGCATTAGCTAACAACAACAGATTTCCAGAACACGAATGGCTCCATAGTTATACTGATGGATCATTGATATCAAACCGAGATGGAGCAGGGGCTGGAGTCACTTGTCACCTCTTTTCCTATTACAAATCTTTAAGTCATGGAACTACGAACTTTGATGGAGAAATTGAAACAATTCTAATGGCCCTACAAAATTTTTGTACAGCATTTCACATTTTCAGCGAGCAGTTATTCTCTCAGATTCCAGGGCAGCAATTATAGCAATTACTTCCAAATTGTTCCCAAAAAACCAAACAATCATAGAATGTTGGAAAATCCTTACCCATCTAACAGCACTTCAAAAACACCTAGTCTTCCAATGGATACCAGCTCACTGTGGACTGAGTGGTAATGAGAAAGCTGATTTTCTTGCAAAAAAAGGGTACCAGCAGTGTACAGAAATCTATAGTTGATCTACCATTTTATGCAGCTAGAAGATTAGTCAACTCTGAATACAAAAAAGATTATTGAACAATATTACTATGAAAAATCAAAGAATAAACGATGGTAACTACCAAACATTCAAACAGTAATTCCTGAGTATCCTCGAAAAACAGCAGTTGCAAGCTTCAGGTTGATTACAGGACATGTCTGGCAAAACATTTAAACAGAATTGGGATATATTCTTCCCCACTCTGTACTCTATGTGATCTGCAAGAGCAAATGGATTGAGACCACCTTCAAATATGCCCGGCCACTTCTAGTGCCACATCCATCAGTGAAAAATATTGGAGAGCAAGAGGATTGATGACTTCATTGTCAGAAATCCAGCATTAGCTAACAACAACAAATTACTTGAGAAACCCAGGAAAGCAGTTGGAGGTATTACCTATAGACCATTGGTTTGATAAACGTTATTGGGAAACTCTTTGAGCAAATAATAAATAAAAGACTTGTACAGGAGATCAAAACCAAAGAGGGATTCTCAGAAAGACAATTCCGTTTTAGAAAATTCTATCAACACTAGATGCCCTTGAGACCATAAAGAGTCATACAAAATTAGAATTAGAAGAAAAGAACATATATGCCATTATGATCACGCTCGGTGTAAAACATGCTTTCAACTCAGCACCATGGCTGGGCATAATAAACGAATTAAAAAGAAGGAATTAATCTCCGTATTCAATTAAACTTCTATGCAGTTATTTGGAGGATAGAAAAATCCATGTAGGAGAAAAGTTGGGCCTGGACATGAGCTGTGGTGTCCCACAAGGCTCCATACTAGGACCAATTTTATGGAATGTATATTATGACGAGGTATTAAAATTGGACTTGCCAACAGGAGTCAAAACCATAGAATATGCAGACAATCTGGCTATGGTAATACTGGGTAAATCCAAAGGAGAGGTGGAAGAAAATGGATATATGGGTGCTCCAGAAAGGACTGCCATTAGCTCCAGAGAAGACCGAAATTGTCACTTAGAGGGATGGACAACAATAAAGGAAATAAAAATACATTTTGGAAATCAGGAAATTAAATCTAAACCATATATAAAATACTTCGGAATACTAATGGGACATAATGAGTATGTGGGTGCACATTAGATATGTTACAAGCAAAGCTGAACAAATTATTGCAATGTTAGGAAAATTAATGCCAAACATTGGAGGACCTAAAACAATTAAAAGGAGGATATTGGGAAGTGTGATCAATTCAATTATATTGTACTGCCCACCTGTTTGAAACACCTGCTTACAGAAATATACTTGCAGAAAACTGATAGAAAGGATCCAGCGAAATGTAGCTATAAGAATTGTTTTGCTTATAGAACGGTCTCCACAAAAGCAATCCAAGTTATTGCAGGTTCTATACCCATACATCTATTGGCTATAGAATATACATACGACACAGAAAACAGGAAAACTCAAAAGAAACTAGCAAGAAAAGGTACCATGAAAAAGTGGCAACAAGAGTGGGAAATAGAAATTGGAGTGGCACAATGGACAAACAGCCTCATACCGCAGATAAAACCATGGATTAACAGAAAACACGGAGCACTTGGCTTCTATCTAACCCAGTTCCTGTCAGGACACGGGAGGTTTAAAACCTACTTGCACAAAATGGATATTCTAAACAGTAATGATTGCTTATATTATGGAGAAATAGATACCCCAGAGCACACCGTACTTTGTTGCTGTAAATGGGAATATATAAGAAATGAATGCACAAGAAAGATAAGAGTAAACCTGATAGCTGATATTGAAAAAATGCTAGACAGCAAAACTAACTGGGAAATAACTCACCAAATGATTGTACTATTACGAAAGGAAAGGAAACAGATGAAAATAGAAGAAAACGGTTGCAGCCTGCGAAGTTATGCTGAGAGGTAGTTCCACAGAGCTGCAATGATATGCTGGGGGGGTTTTAGTGGGCAGGAGTCTCACAGTTGCCAGCGAGACTGGCCTGCATAATGCATTTTACCTTCAAGAAAATAAAACTACATTACCTACTTTACCTACTGGATTTAGCAATAGAACAATTACAGAACAAAAAATCTCCTGGACCTGACAAGATCCATCCAGAGTTTATTAAACACCTTGGCAGGAAAGGAAAAGAAATCCTACTTAAACTGTATAACACGTGTTGGAGAATGACTGTACCTTCCGACTGGAAAAAAGCCATTATCATCCCGATTTTAAAGAAAAACAAACCCTCAAACAATATTAATAGTTTCAGACCAATATCTTTGACCAGTGTTATTGCAAAAGTGATGGAAAGAATGGTGGCATCTAGACTTAACTGGTTCCTAGAATATTACAACTTAATTAATAGTTCACAGACCGGCTTCAGACAGAATCATAGTACAAGTGAAAATGTACTCCTACTAAGCCAAGACATCAAGGAAGCTTTCAATAGAAAGGAGGATACCTTGGCAGTATTCATTGATTTTAAATCAGCATATGACTCAGTCTGGAGAAATAAATTAGTTGAGAAGTTGCAATCAATAGGTGTGAAAAGTAACATGCTTAAGTGGATAACTCAGTTTATTTCACAAAGATTTTGTGCCACAAAATATAATACATACATTTCCAAATATAAACAAACACACCGAGGACTTCCACAAGGTGCTGTTCTGAGCACAACACTCTTTAACATATATATAAATGACCTTCCATCAATAATAAAAACTTTAGAAACCAAAATTGCTCTATTTGCTGACGATGTAGTCATTTGGACTTCAGGCTCTTCAAAAAAACCTGAATTAATTAAAGACAGAATAGAAACAGCCCTAAACAAAGTACATGAATGGAGCTCCAAAAACCTCATGACTATCAATGTGGAAAAAACAAATTATGAATTATTTACACTAAAATACAAACCAGTTAATATTAGCATAAATTATAATGGTAAACCACTCAAAGCAGTTGATGATGCCAAATACTTAGGCATCACTTTCGACAGAAAGCTAAGTTGGAAAAAACATATAACAAACATCTCAGAAAAGGTTGAAAAGAAATTGCAAATCCTGAAAAGGTTAGCTGGTGCTAAATGGGGCTGCTCAAGGAGAGTCCTTAACACAACATACAAAATGTATATTAAACCAAACCTCTTGTACTGTTCTGAAGCTTTAATAACAGCAGCAAATGCTAACATCAATAAACTTGAACAAATACAAAATCAGGCTCTTCGCCTAATCACTGGAGCAGTTAAATCCACACCTATTGATGCCATGCTTGCCTTAACACGGACCCCATCAATAACAACAAAAATAGAAGAACAAGCATTGCTCCAACACGAGAAAATGTTACGACTGCCAAACTCTAAATGGACAAAAGAGAACCTCCCCCCTTCAATCCTTAAAACTCATAGTAGTTTCCTAGAAAAGGTAACACAGATTAAATCCAAATTGAACATTCCTAACACCAGAGAAAATCTACTTATTAGAGAAAATCCATTGGAATTATTGCAACCTACCTTCAATTTGGAATTAATAGAGGAAATAAGTAAATCAGACACACCAAAAGAAATACAAAAACTTCTAGCTCTGGAAACAATCAATACTAGGTATCCCACAGAAGAATGGCTGCACATATATACTGATGGATCCTCGAAGGAAAACCTTACTGGAGCTGGAGTTACATGTTCACATTTTTCCTTTTATCATTCTGTTGGCAGAGACACAACAAATTATGATGGAGAAATAGAGGCTATATACATTGCTCTCCGACAATTATTAAATCTTCCCTTAAATAAATTTAACAAGGCAGTAATTCTTTCGGATTCTAAAGCTGCAATTCAGGGAATATGTTCAAATACTACAAAGAAGTCAACAAAAATTAGAGAATGCTACAAAATGTTAACACAACTCCAAAAAGTTAATAAGACTGTTCATCTCCAATGGATTCCAGCACACTGTGGAGTCATGGGGAACGAAGCTGCAGACTCACTTGCAAAGAAAGCCACAACAATAACACAAAAGTCTAAATTCAATTTCTCATATTCCTCAATAAAACGCTTGATCATTAAAAATTTTTGTCATTCATACCTACAAGAAATAGAAACAAATGCCAAAGATAAAAAATGGATTACACTACTTTCCAATCCAGATATAATCCCCCAGAGACCAAGGAAAACAGCTGTTGCAGCCTTCCGACTATTGACAAATCATGACTGCTTGGCAAGTCATCTCTACAGAATAGGTATCTCAGCCTCACCGATATGTGTCCTGTGTAACGATCCAGCAGAAATGAATGAAGAACACTTGAAGACCTGTGAAGCATTAAGATCAGAAGAAACTACAGTTCAAAAGTATTGGAAAGCACGAATGCTAATGGCTTCATTGCCAGATGCAGGGCACTAGAAAACAACAACAACAACAACTTTACCTACAATAACTATATTAACCCCAATAACTACATTAACTACTTTACCTGCTTTAACTACGATAACTAGATTAACTAATTTACCTACATTAGCTACATTAACTAATTTAACTATGCTACCTACATTACCTACTTCAACTACTTCAACTACATTAGCTACATTACCTGCTTTAACTACATTAGCTACATTAGCTACATTAACTACTTTAACTATGCTACCCACATTACCTACTTCAACTACTTCAACTACATTAGCTACATTACCTGCTTTAACTACATTAGCTACTTTAGCTACTTTAACTACATTAGCTACATTAACTACATTAACTACATTAACTACATTAACTACATTAGCTACTTTAACTATATTAGCTACATTAGCTACATTAACTACTTTAACTACACTAACTACATTAGCTACATTAACTACATTAGCTACATTAACTACTTTAACTACATTAACTACATTAACTACATTAACTACATTAACTACTTTAACTACACTAACTACATTAACTACATTAGCTACATTAACTACTTTAGCTACATTAACTACTTTAGCTACTTTAACTACTTTAGCTACTTTAACTACATTAGCTACATTAACTACATTAGCTACATTAACTACTTTAGCTACATTAACTACTTTAGCTACATTAATTACATTAACTACATTAACTACATTAACTACATTAGCTACTTTAACTACACTAACTACATTAACTACATTAGCTACATTAACTACATTAGCTACTTTAACTACTTTAGCTACTTTAACTACATTAGCTACATTAACTACTTTAGCTACATTAACTACTTTAGCTACATTAATTACATTAACTACATTAACTACATTAACTACATTAGCTACTTTAACTACACTAACTACATTAACTACATTAGCTACATTAACTACATTAGCTACTTTAACTACTTTAGCTACTTTAACTACATTAGCTACATTAACTACTTTAGCTACATTAATTACATTAACTACATTAACTACTTTAGCTACATTAATTACATTAACTACATTAACTACATTAACTACATTAGCTACTTTAACTACACTAACTACATTAACTACATTAGCTACATTAACTACATTAGCTACTTTAACTACTTTAGCTACATTAACTACTTTAGCTACATTAATTACATTAGCTACATTAACTACATTAACTACATTAACTACATTAACTACATTAGCTACTTTAACTACACTAACTACATTAACTACATTAGCTACATTAACTACATTAGCTACATTAACTACTTTAGCTACTTTAACTATATTAGCTACATTAGCTACATTAGCTACATTAACTACATTAACTACATTAACTACATTAACTACTTTAACTACACTAACTACATTAACTTCATTAACTACTTTAACTACTTTAGCTACTTTAACTACATTAGCTACATTAACTACATTAGCTACTTTAACTATATTAGCTACATTAGCTACATTAATTACATTAACTACATTAACTACATTAACTACATTAACTACATTAACTACATTAACTACATTAACTACATTAACTACTTTAACTACACTAACTACATTAACTACATTAGCTACATTAACTACATTAGCTACATTAACTACTTTAGCTACATTAACTACATTAACTACATTAACTACATTAGCTACTTTAACTACATTAGCTACTTTAACTATATTAGCTACATTAGCTACATTAGCTACATTAACTACATTAGCTACATTAACTACATTAGCTACATTAACTACATTAACTACTTTAGCTACATTAACTACATTAACTACATTAACTACATTAACTACATTAACTACATTAACTACATTAACTACATTAACTACATTAACTACATTAACTACATTAACTACATTAACTACATTAACTACATTAACTACTTTAGCCACATTAGCTACTTTAACTACATTAACTACATTAACTACATTAGCTACTTTAACTACATTAACTACTTTAGCTACATTAACTACATTAACTACATTAGCTACATTAACTACATTAGCTACATTAACTACATTAGCTACATTAACTACATTAGCTACATTAACTACATTAACTACTTTAGCTACATTAGCTACATTAACTACTTTAGCTACATTAACTACTTTAGCTACATTAACTACATTAACTACATCAACTACATTAGCTACATTAGCTACATTAGCTACATTAGCTACATTAGCTACATTAGCTACATTAACTACATTAACTACATTAGCTACTTTAACTACATTAGCTACATTAGCTACATTAACTACATTAGCTACATTAGCTACATTAGCTACATTAGCTACATTAGCTACATTAACTACATTAGCCACATTAACTACATTAGCCACATTAACTACATTAGCTACATTAGCTACATTAACTACATTAGCTACATTAGCTACATTAACTACATTAGCTACATTAACTACATTAACTACATTAGCTACCTTAACTACATTAGCTACTTTAACTACATTAGCTACCTGAACTACATTAACTACATTAGCTACATTAACTACATTAGCCACATTAACTACATTAGCCACATTAACTACATTAGCTACATTAACTACTTTAACTACATTAGCTACCTTAACTACATTAGCTACTTTAACTACATTAGCTACTTTAACTACTTTAACTACATTAGCTACCTTAACTACATTAACTACATTAGCTACATTAACTACATTAGCTACATTAACTACATTAGCCAGATTAACTACATTAGCCACATTAGCTACTTTAACTACATTAGCTACATTAGCTACATTAACTACATTAGCTACTTTAACTACATTAACTACTTTAGCTACATTAGCTACATTAGCTACATTAACTACATTAACTACATTAACTACATTAGCTACATTAGCTACATTAACTACATTAACTACTTTAGCTACATTAGCCACATTAACTACATTAACTACATTAACTACATTAACTACATTAACTACTCTAACTACTCTAACTACTTTAACTACATTGACTACATTTACTTTAACTACATTAGCTACATTAACTACATTAACTACATTAACTACATTAACTACCTTAACTACCTTAACTACCTTAACTACCTTAACTACATTAACTACCTTAACTACATTAACTACATTAACTACATTAGCTACTTTAACTACATTAACTACATTAGCTACATTAGCTACATTAGCTACATTAGCTACTTTAACTACATTAACTACATTAACTACATTAGCTACTTTAACTACATTAGCTACTTTAACTACATTAGCTACATTAGCTACATTAACTACATTAACTACATTAGCTACTTTAACTACATTAGCTACTTTAACTACATTAGCTACTTTAACTACATTAACTACATTAACTACATTAGCTACTTTAACTACATTAGCTACTTTAACTACATTAACTACATTAGCTACATTAACTACTTTAGCTACATTAGCTACTTTAACTACATTAGCTACTTTAACTACATTAGCTACTTTAACTACATTAGCTACATTAGCTACTTTAACTACATTAACTACATTAACTACATTAGCTACTTTAACTACATTAGCTACTTTAACTACATTAGCTACATTAACTACATTAGCTACATTAACTACATTAGCTACATTAACTACATTAGCTACTTTAACTACATTAACTACATTAACTACATTAGCTACATTAGCTACATTAGCTACATTAACTACATTAACTACATTAACTACATTAGCTACTTTAACTACATTAGCTACTTTAACTACATTAGCTACATTAACTACATTAACTACATTAACTACATTAACTACATTAACTACATTAACTACATTAGCTACATTAACTACATTAACTACCTTAACTACCTTAACTACCTTAACTACATTAGCTACATTAGCTACATTAACTACATTAGCTACTTTAACTACATTAGCTACTTTAACTACATTAACTACATTAACTACATTAGCTACTTTAACTACTTTAACTACATTAGCTACATTAGCTACATTAACTACTTTAGCTACTTTAACTACATTAACTACATTTACTTTAACTACATTAGCTACATTAACTACATTAACTACATTAACTACATTAACTACATTAACTACATTAACTACATTAACTACATTAACTACATTAGCTACTTTAACTACATTAGCTACTTTAAATACACTAACTACATTAATTACTTTAACTACAGTAACTACATCAGTTACACTAACTACTGTAACTGTATTAGCTACTTTAAATACACTAATTCCATTAATTAGTTAATTACTATAACTACATGAACTGCTTTAGCTACATTAACTACTTTAACTACACTAACTACATTAATTACTTTAACTGCTTTAACTGCTTTAACTACATTAACTGCCCTGCAAAGAGCAACCCTACGTTGGCATGTTACTTAAGTCACATGTAGGGCGAGCAACATCTAAACTAAGATCTTGGATGGCTAACAGGGCTGTGGCTAGGCTGATTTATATGGTGCCATCCGGCTAAGAAATTGGACCTGTATTATAATTGAAGATATAGAAACGTCTTCAAAGGAGTTTAGTTTACGGGACAGGGGTGTCGGATCCCCAGCACCAGTCTGGAATGGTGGTGTAAGGGCAGGCCCCACCCAACTGTAAACCAGCTACTGCCATGTGTCTATGTGTCTAGGGAACCAGCCCAGGATGCAAGATAATGCTACTGGAACAAATGAAGTGGAATGTCAAACACTAGAACAAGGAACAGATCGCATTGAAGGGGCTTATGATCCCTTCAGAAGATGACCTTTAACTTGACGATCTCGCCCTCAGCGTTGGATAACAACTGGCAATATGACTTTGGTCATTGTTTCTCAAAGTAAGAGCAAAAATTGCATGCGTAACTACAAAGTCACAAGATGTGGGAGTTACCAGGAAAATTCTGGAATCCTTCGGGAGGAGAAATGATATCCAAATACCAATGTACAGTAAAAGAGAAGGGGAATGTGCAATACAGGATGACCAAATGGAGGAAGTCAGAAGAAGAAAAACATTATATGAGGATACCTTAATTATTAAGCCCATTGGGGAGAGGACATATGCTGATATTATCAAGAACGTTAAAGAAAAAGTAAATATTAAAGGAGTAACCATTAATCAGAAAAGTAAAAATAAATTATGTAAATGAGTGAAACGCTTTTAAGCAGTTGTTAACAGCTAAACTAGCAAATATTGCAGAGGTTGAAATACAGGCAAGAAAGAAAACATATAGAAACTGATTATCTGGGCTCGTGGGCCATGGTCTATTAAGGAAACCGACTAGACCATGGCCCACAAGCCCAGATAATCAGTTTCTACATAATGACACTGGCCGTGAAAGCCTACGCAGTTTCATCAAGAAAGAAAACGGTTATAATTCTAGACATAGGTGAGACTGTACAAGAAGACGAAGTAATAAAAATAGTGAAACAAGAATTGAACACAAATGAGGAGATTTTTAACTTAAAAGTGGCAGAAAGAGCAAATTTACAAGGTGTGAAATTTGCGTTTTTATCAACATTGAAGCTGCTAATAGACTGATTAACAGAAAAAAAAATTGGAGACAGATGGGACAGATGGAGAATTAAGGTAGTAAGCAATCTAAAAAGATGTTACAAATGTCACAAGGTAGGCCATAAGGCGAAGAATTGCTCATTTGAAGAAGTGGTACAACTGTGTCATAAATGCGGTGACAAGGAGCATAAAATTAAAGAATGCCAAAACCCAACTAAATGCCATTTATGTCACTCAACCAAGCATAAGGCAGAATCCATCCGATGCTCTGAATATAAAAAGCTTGTAGAAAAGCAGAAAATGGAGAAACGGAAGGTGTATACCAATCAAGCACGGAAATACAGGTAAATCTTGATAGAGGAAAACAAGCTATGGACCTTCTAATACATAAATGTGTATCAGATAGAGTGGATTTAGCCATAATAGCAGAACCAAATGTAAATATGGCTAAGATGAGCTCCACATGGCTAACCAATGAATATAAAGATGCTGCCATTTATGTACCACCAAATGGCTCCAAGATAAGGAAAAGTGGCAAGGGCAAAGGATATATATGGGTGGAAACTGACAAGATGGTTATATTTTCGTGTAATGTTTTCCACACAAAAAATGAGCTGGAATTACAATTCTTCCTAGACCAAGTAAGTCATTATGCAGCAAGATAACAAAAAAAATGATTTTCATTGGTGGAGATTTTAGTGCAAAGGCTTTAAGCTGGGGATCACCAACTGAAGACAAGAAAGGCAGTACATTAGCTGAGTGGGTAAACCAAAATGATTACATCATCTTAAATGATGGGAAAAAACCTACTTTCAAGAGAAATAATGGATCTTCCTATATTGACATTACTATTTGTACTACCGAGGTAAACAAATTAGTCACTAAATGGTATGTGGACGATGAGGAAAATCTGATTTAGCATAAAAATATATATACTGTCTTGGAAAGGGCAGCCCCAATGATAAAACGACAAGCGAAATCATATCCAAAAGCCTGGATATATAAAGAAGAGTATAAGGATGCTCTACTCGCCAAGTTTGAACTAGAAATAGGACGTCCAGACTACACCTACCAGCCAAGTGAATTTGGAAGAAGGCTGGAAAATGTTTGCAATTATGCATTTAAAAAGAAATGTGCTAGCAAGAAACATAAAGCAGCCTACTTGTGGAGTGATAGCATTGCACAACTAAGGAAGAATAGTACTGATATTAGAAGGAAAGTTGCAAGAGCAAATGGAAAAAATTGGAGGAATGAACATGAAATGTAGGAGATATATAATAAATATCGTGAAAGCAGAAGAACACTTAAAAATGCTATTAAGGCACCAACAAAGACTGCATGGGAGCAACTATGTACAGAAATTGATAATGACACTTGGGGGAAGGGATACCAGATGGTTACAGGAAAATTTGGATTCCAATCTGCAGTACAACTAGAAGACAAAGACCAACTAAAGATAGCGAAAACTTTATTTCCAGAAGATAAAATGAATATATGGCCAGAAATAAAGGTCAACAGAGAGTAAATACCTCTGTGTCAAAAAGAATGAGATTATAGAAGCCGGTAGACGAATAAAAGGAGGAAAGACAGCAGGACCTGATGGAATCCCACCAGAGGTTTTAAAGATTATTGCAACACAGAAACCTAATATTCTAGAAGAAATAACAAATGAATTAATAATTAAAGGGATTTTACCCAAAGAATGGAAAATAGCTAGACTAATATTAATTGAAAAACCCAGGAAAGGAGTTGGGGGTATTACCTATAGACCATTGTATTTGATAAACGTTATTGGGAAACTCTTTGAGCAAATAATAAATAAAAGACTTGTATAGGAGATCGAAACCAAAGAGAGATTCTCAGAAAGACAATTCCGTTTTAGAAAAGGTCTATCAACACTAGATACCCTTGAGACCATAAAGAGTCATATAAAATTAAAATTAGAAGAAAAGAAGAACATATATGCCATTATGGTCAGGGTCGATGTAAAAAATGCTTTCAACTGATCACCATGGCTGGGCATAATAAACGAATTAAAAAGGAAAATAGCTCCTTATTTAATTAAACTTATATGCAGTTAATTGGAGGATCGAAAAATCCATGTAGGAGAAAAGTTGCACCTGGACATGAGCTGTGGCGTCCCACAAGGCTCCATACTAGGACCAACTTTATGGAATGTATATTATGACGAGGTATTAAAATTGGACTTACCAACAGGAGTCAAAACTATAGGATATGCAGACATTCTGGCTATGGTAATACTGGGTAAATCCAAAGGAGAGGTGGAAGAAGAAATGTTGTGGTGTATGAAGAAAATGGATATATGGATGCTCCAGAAAGGACTGCAATTATCACCACAGAAGACAGAAATGGTCATCTTAAAAGGAAGGAGAACAATAAAGGAAATACATTTTGGAAATCAGGAAATTAAATCTAAACCATATATAAAATACTTAGGAATACAAATGGGACATAATGAGTATGTGGGCGCACATTAGATATGTTACAAGCAAGGCAGAAAAAACTGTTGCAATGTTGGGAAGATTAATGCCAAACATTGGAGGACCTAAAACAATTAAAAGGAGGATACAAGGAAGTGTTATAAACTCAATTATATTGTACAGCGCACCTGTTTGGAACACCTGGTTACAGAAAAATATGGTTGCAGAAAATTGATAGAAAGGGTCCAGCAAAAGGCAGCCATAAGAATTGCTTGTGCTTATAGAATAGTCTCCACAAAAGCAATCCAAGTTATTGCGGGTTCTATACCCATACATCTATTGGCTATAGAATTTACATACGGCACATAAAACAGGAAAACTCAAAAGAAACCAGCAAGAAAAGCTGCCATGAAAAAGTGGCAACAAGAGTGGGAAATAGAAACTGGAGTGGCACAATGGACAAAGAGGCTCATACCGAAGATAAAACCATGGATTAACAGAAAACACAGAGCACTTGGCTTCTATCTAACCCAGTTCCTGTCAGGACATGGTGGGTTTAAAACCTACTCGCACAAAATGCCATGAGCTCCATCATGTTATTACTGGTTGTGCAGTTAACGGAACACCAGGGCAATGAGATTTGAAATTTTCTCTGCCTGTGGGGGATTTGACAAATATCTTTTTAGTATTTGAAATAAGTACATTTACTTGCAGAAAGTGTGCCCTCACTTCTTCCGCACTCTGTGTAAGGCATGTGCCAAACAGGTTGCATGTATCATTCGTGGATAGAAATCCTCGATTGCTTTTGCCACTTTAACCATACAAGGGGCGGCATTAGTAATAAAAAGCAGCACGCCCGCATACCGGATCCCATTCTGCCAAAGCAATGACATGGAATTAGCGAACAGAATACATATGCTTGAATGATTTACTTTCTTTAACACTTCAGAAGTTAGCAAAAATATTTTATCTGGTCCATTCAGTTCTAGCATCCCTACTATTTCATTGGCTACAAACCGACCTTCACTGTCCATGCTTTCATTAATGGAGACATATTTTCTTTCCAGTGATGCACTCTTACATTTTGCATAGTTTCTTCATAGCACAATGGAATGTAATTCTTTCTTAATGTTGACTCGTCTGGTAAACAGCGCCCCATGTGATGTTACAGAAAGTTTTTCAGCTTATCGTTATTTAGCTTTTATACAGGAATATTTGCAGACACAAACACATCACGTACTCCTTAAAAAACTTAGAACCTGTACCAACATTTGGTCCTACACTCTCAGAAATCAGCATTTGCACATTATTGCGCTTCTTAGAGTTTTCCACAGCCCACTTATGTCTATCACGTCTGATATGCTGATGCACTGTAAATCGTTTCTCAGCTGCTACCTTAATTCCACAAAGCTTACAAATCAATATGGAACCATCTGTAGAAAATACTTCCTCCCCAAACTCGTTTACAATATTCTTTAATCTTGTTGCAACACTGGGCTTCACTTTCAGCATAATTGTATGGCACACCTAGATGCACGACCACACTGTTACAAATCGGCTAGTTCACTGACCCATGTACACAGTTGCAACTCCTAGAAGTGCGAGGCAATGAAAAAGGGAAATCCCCTACGACAAACGGAGCCCACGCGGTCAAGAATTGTGTCAGTGCAAGAGATGATGCAATTGAAACATAATATTGGTTGCAACTCCAAGCAGTGAGAGGCAATGAGAAGGGGGAGTCCCCTGTGACGAATTTAACCTAATCAGAGCCCACGCAGTCAAGACTCGTGTCATTGTAACAGATGACGCAATTTAAAAATTATTAATGTCCCAATAGGTTTAAAAAAATGACTGGAAAATGCCTAACATATTTAAAAATGACCTAAAACTTTAAAATAGAGAAAAATGACCAAAAAATGACTTAAAAATTTGTGTTTGTGTAATCAACAACTCGTGTGCAGTATTTATATGTTTACGGGCATTGCATACGTGACAAAGGAAACAAGATGATATTTCATCAGAATCTGCACCCTGGAGATAACTAGTTGCTTTTCTCATGGTAAGCTGGGTTCAATTTCAGTTTCTAATGGAATGTTTAGCATACAGCAAAAGAATAAAGCTTAGGTTATTTAGATTATCTAATATATCTATGACTTATCCTCATTATTCCCAAAATATAAAATAGTCTATTAAGATAAGATACATGGACTTAAGAATGGAGTATGTGCAGTGCTAAAAATGAAAGCAAGCAGAACGTTCATGTGATATATAGTGGCAGGATGATGACAAAGATGAACATGAAGATGATACAGGAATTAATGGCAGTTAAGCATACTAATACATACTAATTGAGGGAGTATGATTCAAAAGATATTGAGTTTTATGAAAAAAAAGTTACATAAAGTTGTTTCTTGGAACTCTATTGTTTAATGTAGAAGTCATTATTACTTGTTAATGAATAATGAACATAACTGACCATATTGGTAATAATCAATTTGTGATCTTGCACATAACTAATAATTTTGTGTACTTACTTTCTTGCATCTTTTTTCTTTTCAGCTTCCTCTACCAAAGCTTCTTTGAAACCAAGAATTATTGACGCAACTCGATTATGAGCCGTTTCATGATTACCAATCATGTAATCCCAACCAGTAAATAGCTTCCAAGTGAAAACACATTCATCTTCTTTCTCCGAGAGTTTACTCATTCGCGAGTTTTTAGCCATTCTGAAAACAACAAAAATGAATCCAATAGATAATGTCATTATGTAGGGGGTTAAAAATGCATATTATATGTTTTTATTGCTAACAATACACAAATCCTTGGGTTGCTAGAAAGTGTACAGTCTATTCCAGATTTGAGTTGTCCATTTTCACAGAAGCTAATTGCTTATGGATTGTTTCAGGTACAATTTTGCAGAATATTAAAATTATCATCCTTTGCAACAATTAATGATTGTATTTTACAGAATTTGTGTACAAACTTATATTTCCCAGTATAAAATAACAAGTTGGTACATTTTAACCTTCCAAAGAGGTTAACAACACTAACTCAAAGAAATACCTTTTTGTTTTTAGATGTTTTTGGAAATGCATAAGTTATTTCATTCTTGTATCACTTGTAGGAAATATTATTTATTGAATTTCCAGAAGCAGAAAAAGAAACTCTTGTGCAGAGTATATTAGGGTTATAATTTGACAGTTACATAATACTAACAAATAGATTGGACATTATGATGAAAGTTCATTAAACATGCAATGAATGCTGTTAGTGAGAATAACAACCGTTTTTTAATGTATGAAGAAAAACAAATTAGCAGTTCACAGATCACAGCTTAATGTGCATACTTTGATTACAAATTTTCCAGACATTACATCCTAAATTTGATAAACTAGTTAAAGAAAAATGAAACAAAGTGTTGTAAAATATCCATGTAATTTTGTTCTGCACGGCTGTCTTCTAATTTGCAGATAAAATAACATTCTATTCTATTCTGCTTACTTTATGACATGACTATCCTTCACATAAACTAGAGTTGCTCTGTTTCTCATAGCATAGAGCCAAAACGTAAATGTTTATAATCTGTAACTGTTGTGTCATTAAACAATCAGCATTAATATTACAATATCCAAGATGTTAGTTGCATTATTAACACCAGATGTTTCGTGTCTTTCCTACATTGCTGCATCCCATATCAATTCCTTTTTACTCCTCTAGGGAATACAGGGCAATATAGGACTTCTCCACCTCACTCTGTTGATAGTGCCTTTAGTTCATTCCAACTTTTTCCCATACTACTTGCCTCCTTTTCCATTTCCAAGTTTCCCTTGGTCTTCCTCTCCTTCTGGCCCCTGTGGGTTCCAATACAGTGCCTTCTTTGAAATACATTTATTTCCTCGCTGAAGTGTGTAGCTTATCCAATTCCATTTATGTTCCTTATTTCCTTACTTATTTTTTCTTGTTTTGTTAAGTTTAAAAGTTTTTCATTTATAATTATTTCTGAACATCTTATTTTTAAAATACTTCTAGGACATTTATTTATGAATATTTGTAGCTTGTGCTTAATATCATAATAACCTTCCAAGTTTCAGACACATACAATAAAACTGCTTGTACATTTGTATTAAATATCCTTAATTTAGTTTTTATCGAAAAAGTTTTTGATAATCATATTGCTCTTAGTTGCGCAAACGCTCCTTTTGCTTTATTTATTCTATTTTTTACATCTTTGTCTGTACCACCTTTACTGGATATAATGCCACCCAGATATCAAAACTGGTCTACTTTTTCCATCTTTTCCTCATCTAAGATGAAACTTTCTATCTGTTTGTTATTTATTCTCTTTTTTTTTTTATTAATTTTTAGGCCAAAACCTTTTCTTATCACAGATAGGTTTTCCATTTTACTAGACATATCTTAGTATCTTGGAGCTAACAAACATGTCACTTGCAAAATCAAGAGCTTTCAATTTTTCTGTAAAACTACGCTGGAATCCTTGTTTTTCTCTTTTTGCATCCCATATGGCTCATATTATTTCCTCTTCGCCTGCTGCAGCACAGAGCACAGTGATGTCATATGCTGAATTCATCTTCAGTGCAAGCATATTCAGCGGTCTGAGCTGAGTTGACATCACACTGTCACTACCTGACCTCCCCTGTTCTAGGGTATAACTTGCTGTTCCTCATGTAGGAACACTCAAAAATCAGGTTCTCTACAATTTTAAGGGATTCACAGAAGTATGAATAACCATCTGAACATTGATCTTAATGACTGGAAATATGGCTTCAACTTGCCATGGCCAGATAGCAACTGTGTAAGCACAAAGTTTGGCAGAAAAAGTTTATTCTGAAGTTTATCCTGGATTTTAACAAAAAATATTTCCCTTGTAATGTTCAGGATTGTGAATCCAGAAATTGAACCATTGCAGAGATGTAAGGTTTTTATTCTTCCTTTTCAGGTAACATATAGGAGCTCAATATTTGATACTTCCATCATAGATTTTGCTGCCTCTTTTATTAGTAGGTCTGCTTTCTCATTTGCAATAGTACCTGTGTCTACAAATTAGGCAGAGACAGATGCAGAGGCCATGTTAGCTATAATAATATCAGATTGGCTTTATATATAGAAATTGTGCATTCTCTGTATGATTTAAGTAAATGACAGCTTACAATGCATGTTTAGGATGTTGTATCAGTATTTATGCTCTGCCATTCATATGAGGTTGCACTGAAGTTGAGGCATTGAGGAAGTGAACTTTCTTTGCATTGGTTATTACTGTCTCTTGGTCATGATATGGGATAAAACTGCTTTGGTCTATCTGTTAATCCCCTGAAAATGTTGGTAGGTATAACATCAAAACCACACCAATAGCAGCTATGGAAATACTAACCAACCAATACCCCATTGAATATGAAATAGAAAAAGTGGCTCTTATTCAACACGAAAAGTTGATCAGACTCCCATTCAATACATGGCACAAGAGAAATTTTACACATACACTAAAGACTCAGGAGAGCTTTCTTTCCAAAATTCAAGACATCAAGAAGGATGTACACCTTCCTAATTCAAAGGAAAACTTTATATCTAAAGTCAATCCAACACATACATTAGACATCACATATTATTTACACCTGACAGAAGAAGTTAAAAAAAGTGATACTCCAACTAGTGTTCTAAAATTATTGGCATTAGAGACAATCCATACTAGGTTTCCAGAACATGAGTGGCTCCATATTTATACTGATGGATCATTTATATCAAACAAAGATGGAGCAGGTGCTGGAGTCACATGTCACCTCTTTTCCTATCACAAATCTTTAAGTTATGGAACTACTAACTTTGATGGAGAAATTGAAGCAATTCGAATGGCCCTACAAAATCTTTTGTACAGAATTTCACATTTTCAGCAAGCAGTTATTCTCTCAGATTCCAGGGCAGCAATTATAGCAATTACTTCCAAGTTGTCACCAAAAAACCAAACTATTATAGAATGTTGGAAGATGCTTAGCCATCTAACAGCACTTCAAAAACACCTAGTCTTCCAATGGATACCAGCTCACTGTGGACTGAGTGGTAATGAGAAAGCTGATTTTCTTGCAAAAAAGGGTACCAGCGGTGTACAAAAATCTATAGTTAATCTACCATTTTATGCAGCTAAAAGATTAGTCAACTCTGAATTCAAAAAAATTATTGCAAAATATTACTATGAAAAATCAAAGAATAAAAGATGGGAACTACCGAACATTCAAACAGTGATTCCTGAGTATCCTCGAAAAACAGCAGTTGCAAACTTCAGGTTGATTACAGGACATGATTGTCTGGCAAAACATTTAAACAGAATTGGGATATATTCTTCACCACTCTGTCCTCTATGTGATCTACAAGAGGAAATGGATCGAGACCACCTTCAAATATGCCCGGCCACTTCTAGTGCCCCATCCATCAGTGAAAAATATTGGAGAGCAAGAGGATTAATGACTTCATTGTCAGAAATCCAGCATTAGCTAAATAATAAATAAATAAAATAAAAAACAAAAATGTCCAATGTCAATTCAGTTTTCTTCAAAACAATCAGTCACAGTAAATTCTGCCTGGAAGGTTGGTTAATTGGTAGATGCCTGTCTCTTGGAAGCAGTTTCTTTCATTCAGGACTGAATGGTTCAGATGGTTAGGTGCTGGCCTGCTGATCCCAAAGTTGTGAGTTCAAACCTGGCCCAGAGAGATGGAGTATGCTGGAATTTTGAGGTTCAGACGTTTCGTCCACACCTGCGGTGGACTACTGTTCTGTCATCTATGCCATACTACCATGCCAGACTACAACATGAAGCCATAGAAATTTACAAACACCCCAATAATTTTAACAGGAAGGAAGAAACTCTAAAATTGAACAAAACCTGGCATCCGATACTCTAACATAAAAAAGAAGCACTAATGCAGAGAAATCACGTAAACCATTTAGCAATCAGAACAGAGAAGCCCTGCCCATCTAACACACACCTCCCGCTCAAGCCCAGCCAATCCCTTATGAGCGGCCCACATATAAATGTGGCACCTCCAGTCATAAGTGATTCTGTTGTAACTGAACCTTCACCGAGAAGACTCAGACTACGCCACCGATGATATCCACCATAGGTGTGGACGAAACGTCTGGACCTCAAAACTCAAGCGGACCACGGCTTTTAAGCCCAGAAGAAATCTCTAGCCTTAATTCCAACTCCGGCTGTGAAAGCTTCCAACTACTCATAACATTATTTTTCATTCATTTTTAATAAATAGTCCAGAAATAGAATGGTTGAAATAATGTACTGCCTTTCAAGAAGAGAGAGAGAGAGAAAAGAAAGATAAAAATAAGAATAAACAAACTGAAGTGGCAAGAGAATATCAATTAATGTAAATATTCTGTATTTGAGTGTTTCTTTGTTATGACTTAATTGTTTATCTTTGCATTTCTTAATATTCTTACACTGTAGATGCATTTTAGGTAAAAGACTCCACAAACCATGTCTATTAAGATTGCAGGTTTGTACAAGTTAGACTAATAAAAAGTTAATATAAAAGGAGGTTTAACTAACATTTATTGCATTAGGCTGGTGCTGTTTTTATTTGAGGGTGTCTTCTTGTTTGAGCGATGAGGCTCTTATTTCCCTCAGGGCGTGGTAACGGATGGAATGAACATACACTTGGGTTTAACTTTAGTCAACATTTTATTTGCACCTTCTTGTTCACAATTTTTAAGTCATATCACAGTAGAAAGTCTTATTTTAGCGGATCAACTTCCCTAGCATCGCCAAAATTTAATTAAAGGTCTCTAAACACTTAGTAAATTCACTTTTACTATTTCATGACGTGTACACATAAAAATGCGTCCATCCATGCCAAATGCGTCCATCCATGCCGAATACGGAGACGCTAGCGTCCAGTTTTTTTGGTGTCGTTTTGACGCGACACTGCCTTTTTCATATTCCTCCGCGCTATTCATCTGCGCATGTGTCGACAAATAGTTCTTTCTCGTTAGGGAAGCAATCTCTAATCATCCTCCCCTACTTTTATTATGGAACACAAACAATTCTAATATTTATACACATATATTAAAATCAAATATGGAAAGATTTATGACGTCTTTGTGCAAACTTAGTTGTTCATAACAATGAACCTTATCAACATGTTTTCGTCATTTAATTATCTCATACCAACATCAAACAACGAATTACACTTTTAACAAACATTTACATGAACAATTTTCTTTTGGGGTCTTCTAATATTCTGTCTCAAGGCCATAAAATTTACATTGATAATTGTCAAAAAGTTTATTCTTTGACTCCATTGTTTTGGGTAGAGCTCTTAAATTTTATTGCTATGAAGCACATCCATACAGTAAGTTTCCCATTCATCCCACAGCTAGCAAACCATATGGTAGGCAAAGCAGCTTTGTTTTTGTGATACAGTAATGATTGGGCATGGCACATGTGCTAGCAGTATTTCAGGAATTCCCATACAGCATCATTGCAGTGGTCAAAGATGGAAACTCTTATTTAGTGCAATGTGAAGTGTGGTCTGTTCAGGGCATTCAGGACAAGTGATACAGAATGCTCAGTGCAGGTATTGTCTTGCTACATGATGACACTTGCCTGGCTATATATGGCTTGATGGACTACAGACCTATAGAAGTTTGGCTAAGAGGTGTTTAATCATCTACACTATAGCTAGGACCTTGCTTCCAGCAATTTCCATTTTTTCTTGCATCTCAAGAAATTTCTGTCCAATCAGTGTCAGCATTTTCAGAATGACGAGGCAGAGATGGTTATTATGTTGGTTTCAATCCCATGTAACAGACTTCTACAATACAGGGATACAAAATTTAGTGCCATAGTATGACAAAATATGTCTAAATCCCAGCAGTGAATATGTTGATAAATAATTCAACACGTCCTGTATCTCTTCTAATAAATCTTTCCACTAAATTGTTTGGTTTCTCTCTCTCTTTTTTTTATTCTGTAAACAATGCTAGAAAAACTTACTTTATGGATGTTGTAACCTATGCAGTTCAGAAACAAAACCTAAAAAAATCGCAATATCCATAGTCACTACACCCGACAATGATTATTTTCAACAGAGATTTAGTAAAAATATTTCAAAAAAGGATCCAAATGTCATGGGTTTAATGCTTCATGCAAAACTACCTGCATATTTAAAATGTTCTAAAGGTAAACCATTTGAGAGTGCTCTGAAGAAGTATTTGATAACAAAGACATTGTACAGTATCAATGAACTATAATAATGTTCATATTGAAATTACAGACCCTCTATGTAAATCACAAATGATAGGTAGCTATAGTAATATATGTAACCATTAGGTTGTCCATCTCTGTAATACAAATTATAAATATAAATGTGTGACAATGTCAAAAACTGTATTGCAGTCTATTGACAATAAAGAATTTAATTTAATTTAATTTAATGTGCCTCCTAAGTATAAAAGATAGGTAATCTGTAAACAAACCTATGAAAGCTACAGAAACATGGACATCGCAAAGGGGGGCCACGGCACTCCTTGGAAGTTTATGAATTTAATGTGCAGTCAATTACTGGATATTAGGCTATTGTTTCAATTTTGATGTAAAAAAACAATTTGTTTAATACAAATTAATACAATTATCTGCAGCAAATACTATACATTTAGACAACAGAATATTGAATTAATATTGTTTGATTGAAACTTCCAAAATGCAGCCCTCCCCTGAAAGAAAGTCTGCCGAAGCCCATGTACGGAAACATGTTAATGTGACATTGAGAATTTAATAAAATATTTTAAGTGTACTAAAACTTTAATTTGGTTATGAAACCATGGTTTTGTTTGTAAAGTTACACATCAGAAGAAAGGTTTACAAAATAATTCCATGAGAAGATCAGAAACTAATATTGGTAATGTTGTCATATACAGGCTTAGGGGGAACATAATACATGAGAAATGAAAGTAGCCAGGGGTAGTAGCATTGTGTAGTTGGCAATGAATGCAAGATAAGTGCAATGCATGTACATAGATGATGTAGGTACATAGTCAGAAAGTTGTTTTCTTGTTCAAAATGGCAATTTTGGGTGACTAGAAGGCAGGGAACCATTTTGCTTACATATAAATTCCTCAATTCAACCCAAAAGATCTCCCAAATCAAATAGGAACATTGTTTCAAATTGTGTTATTTCAAACAACAAAATTTTACAGGAGAAGCAAAAACTGATCACTCCTAACTTGAATATTTTTCACAAATGGTAAATTGTGAAATTCTCTGTTTAAGGCTTACTTTAGAAATATGAACAAGCAAAATTAATTTGCAATTCTGATCTTCAAATTTAAGGAAAATATGTTGGACTTAAATATACTTTGCTCCAATTGGTAGAATATACAAATAAACGAGAATCTCTTCATATTGTGATGAAACAAATTAATTAATTAATCACATAATCTGAAATAAGTATGCAATTATAAGCTCGTGCAGTTATGCAGTAGGTAGATAACTTTAAATGGGAATCATTTCATAAGTATATATTTATAAAAGAGATACAAAGTTGCGCTGTAGAGACATAAACCATATAACTGAAATAACTGAAATCATAAGCTGATACAATTGTGCAGTAGGTAGACAACTGTAAAATAATATATTTAGGAATAAGGAAATCTTCACTTTATAACGCTCTGCAAATGTTATGTCCCCTTTCTTCCTTTATTTACATTCTCGCTGTAATAATTATGTTTCAGTTTTACTTCCACTCCTCTTGCTAACATTACTCCACTATTCTTCAGTTTTAGATTGTGCTCCTGTTCCCATATCTGTATTCCCCTCTGATTTACAATAATTGCCAAACTCTTTGTTCACTAAGGGGATGTAGTGTATTTTTTCATGTCAAGTTGGCATGGTTTAGTGAGATTGCACATCAATAAGTCTGTATATGGCAACATTATCCAAATATTAAATGAGAACTAAGTTCATCTTTACCTAATCAAGAAGCACAATAATGAATTGTAAAGTACCTTCTCAAAATGGCAACAAAACTATAGATATACACAGCAAGTCCAGTCATGAAGTATGCAAAAGGCAAACGATATCCAGTTCCATGTGTATCTTGATTTGTGTAATATCCATAAAAGAATGGCGAGTATCTTAAAATTCCTTCGAAGTCCCACAGTGTTGCAAGATCAGTAGCTTTCTCTCTCTCCTCTGGTAGCATTTCTTTTCGCTCTCCTGCCTTCCGAGGGTCAGCTGTGAGTACCTATAACAGTAATAGTACATTATATCCTTAATGAATGGTGATGTATGTATGTATGTATTTATTTCATCCATAGAAACATGGTACATGGTACATGGTACATATATTATGTATATATCCATACATTTAGATTTGGTCATAATATTTACAAGGAATTTATAGCCTTGTCAATACACAAAAACAATAAAAACAATGTAATATAATGAAAGTAATATATACAGTGACATCATTAATGTACAAAAACAATAATATACTGTGATATAATATAATCTTCAAATATAATAATATAACAAGCATGTTACACTTTGTGACATTTTAATATACAAAAACACAATAACTTCAAAGGAAAAAGTCACAAGATATTTGATAATATTAAGCTGGAATTAATCACAATATTCTATAGTTCTATAATATTCTATCACAATTGTATAATAATGGAAGAATTTCTCTCTCCAAAACATCCCCATCAACAATACATACAGTAAAAAACTACCACTTTATGTGAGGCCCAGATTTAGAAATTCCTGTGTGGTATATGGCATGTAAAATAATAAAAGTTTATTTAATTTCGTTTTGAATTGTTTATTATTTAGTGATTTTATTTTCTGTGGTAATTTATTATATAAACAAATTCCTCTATGGGCAATGCTATTAAGACTTTTGTTAATCCTATGAGAGTTTAAATGCAAATTATTTGCTATTACAAAGGTTAGAGTGGACAGTGTAGAGTGTATATACGCATGGGAAGTTCCATACCAGCTTCACCAAGTTAAGGGATAGATGATGGGTAATGCTGCTGTATACAGGCTTAGGGGGTACATAAAGCAGGGTGCTAACACACAAAAATGAAAGTAGCCAGCGATAGCACTTACGTGACATTGGAATTGTGTAGTTGGCAATGTGTATAAGATGATGTGTCCATAGCTGATGTAGATACAAAAAAGGCAGAAATCTATAATCATTACCTTTACTGCTACTGTGTGTTAACTGTAAGATACACACCATGTGATAGTTTTCATTTGATAGTGGCATTTTGCTTATGCACTATTCCTCAATTCAACCCAAAAGAACTCTCAAATGTCATACTGAGTAATAAAAGTATAGAATAAAAGAGAATCCCTTCATATTATAACAAAACAAATTAGTTCATGAATCACATAACGCCCACCTCGGTAGCATGATGGTTAGCATGTCTGCCTCATGTTCAATAGGTCACAAGTTTGTATCTTGCTTAGAGTAAGTTTTCCACGTAAGATTTTTTTCCGAGGTTTTCCCTTATCCTGAGAAGACGAATGTTGGGTAACTTAAAGCTCCATAGACGTCGGGCTCATTTGAGCATCATTTCACCCATTTCATTCATTCACCATCTGATATCACATTACGTTGGAGGACGTTAATTAAAAAAAATAAAAAAATGGAATCACATAACCTGAAATAACTATGAAATTTTAAGCCCATTCAGTTGTGCAGTAGACAGGTAACCTTAAATGAATATATTTTGTAAATATATGTTTATAAAAGAAATACAAAGTTGTGTTTTAGAGGCATAAACCACATAACCTGAAAGAACTATGGATCCTAACTTCATGCCTTATCAGTAGTTAGATACCATAAAATATGAATATATTTCATAATGTATGCTTATGAAAAAGATACAAGTTTTATAACAGTTACATGTGATTGAGTGAGTGAGTAGGGTTTAAGAGCCCGTCGACAGCTAGATCATTAGAGCCCCAAGTCAAAAAGATAAAAACGATAAAACTCGCCAACACATAACACTCTTAATTAAATATTTAAAACAGATAACTGAAATAGATAAAATGTAAAACTTGTCTAAAAAAGTAAGCTAAAATCAGTTAAAACGTGTAAATTCATCTAAAAAGGTATGCTAAAAACATTTACATATAAATTGATCTTAAAAGGTGATACTGTTTTTAATGAATTACTAATGGAATGGGCTGTGCTATGAGACTCGTTTTCTATCTACAAGGTCGTGGTAACGGATGGAATGCACATATCAATGTTTCTTTATCACAATGTATTTATTTATTTATTAACACTTCGATATTTTACACTCTCAGCACCATATTAAATACTTAAAAAACCTTTACACTTTTTTAATTTAGTAGACTTTATGCTGGATAAAAGTTTGGTGAAAGTTCCATGTTCACATGCTACCAAAACACGTCTTATCACCTTGAACATATAGACGCTAGTGAATCGTTTCTTGGCGTCGCTTTGATACGACACACCGCCATTTTTATCTTCATCCGCCGTATTCATCCGCGCAAATAGTTCTTTTCCCGTTAGGGAAGTGATCCCAATTATCGTCTCCTATCTTTATTATGGAACACGAACAATTCTAATATTTATACACTTTTAACAAACATTTACATGAACGATTTTCTATTGGGGTCTTTATATTCTGTCTCAAAGGTAAGCAGATAAAATGTAAAAGGTAAAAAATAAAACCATGAAATAAAATACAAGTTAAACCTGCTTACCAAAGCCAATACTGCTGATGAACCGCAGCACTGTATTAACAGCTACCGGGTGGCAAGTGATTGACAAATGGAATCTTTAACATAGGATTTTATTAGAAATAATTCTTGCAAATTACTGAAGATTACATTTTAAATGTGGATTTCCATTAACAATTAACAGCTAAAGGGAATGAGCAAAATGGAAATTTCACTTTATGAATTTTATGCAGTTATGTTCTCTTTTCTCCTTTATTTACATTCTCTCCATATTATGTTTCAGTTTTACTTCCATTCCTCTTTGCTAACATTACTCCATGATTTAGTTCATGCTTCTGTTCCATTGTTTCAGTTTCAGATCACACTTCCGTTCCATTACCCACGTTCCTCTCTGATTCATAATTGTCAAGCTTTTTGTCCACTATGGGGATGTAGTGTATTTATTCCTGTCAAGTTGGCATGGTTTAGAGAGATCAATAAGCCTATATACAGCAACATTATGAGATCATGAATTAGCTTCAGTTTCCCTTGCTTAATTAAGAGTACCTAATAAAAAGTTTGATGTTACATCCACACGTCTATCTCTAACCATTATCATTTATTTTATACAGCTTCTACAAACTATTCTACAAAATATTTTTTCTATCTACTTGGCATTAATTGAGATAAGCATTTGCAGGAATAGTTTCAGAACACATTTCCTTATAGGTACAATGTTTATAGAGGTAACCAAGTTGATTTCAGATATTTCAAAGTGCTGGCCATGAAATTCTATATTCTCCAATGGATAATATAAGTAAAAATTAAAAATGTAGCAAGTATTAAAAAGTTCAAAACAATAATCACTAATATCTTGGATATGGCTGATGCCCACAAAAAATATTACTTTACATAAATTGTGTCTTAAAGAGAACTACACAACTAATTTGTGAAATACTTTTTGCCATCTAATGTTTACCAATTACACAAAATTATACAAAATCCCTTCCAAATGAAGAGGATATGATATGCTTCTCAGAAAATTCAAGATATACATTTTATTTATCATGCAAATATTTGAAATTTAGTGTTTTAAACATAGTTGTTAGAGCTATTTTTGAATCAAGAAAAAATTTCCAACAATTTACCTCCTCCAGAAAATTCTAGAACTCATTGGAAAATTCCAGGGGTCTACATCAGCCAGGAGGTTCACGAGTGAGTCAGTTAGATTAATGAGTAGTATTCTGATGCAACATAAAATGCATTCCCCAAATGAAGTGTCATCAGATGTGATGTACCTACAGTGAGAGGTGCACTGTGAGAGATTATAGAGGTCTTGTGTTCAACTCCCCAGCAAGCAATGTGGGTATAAGCATAGGTAACTGTGTGTATTTCATTGTACTGTTACAGTATGAAGTAAAGTGAGGGGACAGTGAAAAATAGGGAAGGGACATTCAAACTGAACTAATCATATTAGTGAAGTAAAAGTGAAAACTTAGTGAAGTGATAGTAAGAATTGCACAAAGTTATAATATTAACAGAGAGCTCATTTTAACTAGTTTTAGTGTAAATCGTTTTCATCCAATATGCAATAACTATTGTCATTATACCCTTGCAATACTATATTATCGACAGCATATCTGAAGAGAATTTAGTTTCACATAAAAGAGGCAAGCGGTACTAAAACTATTTGAACTTACCTCTGGGATTGCAACAAATGCTATAAGAAGCACAGCAATCACAAGATTAACCCAGAACAGCCATCTCAGAAAGGTGAAGTAAGATGCAACAACAGAACCAAAGTGAGACTCAATTTCTTTGATGCGAAGCTCCCAAGGAATAAGAAGATTCATAAAATTAGCTAATTCTCGCTTCAGATACTGCCAACACTGAAAAATAGTAATGAATAAACACTTATTTACAATTATTAATTTACTTGTTTCTTCCTGTTAAAAGTTTCCACCTACCAAAGCAAAGACTATCAAATTCTCTAAAAAAACAAATAAGAAATGCATGCATAATAAGAATGCTACATCTATGGAAAAAAGACCACCTTTTGCAAAATATACGATTGGTGTGTAATATAGGAAATGAATGCTAAGAATGCTAAAGGTTAATTATAACAAAAGCCATGGTCAATAACATAAGACAGAATTAGTTCTAATATGCCTCTTTTAACTGAGTATAGCTTAGCCGGGATTATAATAAACTTCTTAATGTTGGTATTTTGAAGACAAAATTCACTCACCTTGACCAGGATTATATTAAAGCGAGCTAACACATCCTTGGTGGTCTTGCCCTGTGCCAACCTTTGTTGAAGTTCTCCTTCATGTTGCTTCACATATGCTTTTGCCTGCCGCACAAGGCGAAGTTTACGTTGGATGTTCCAAGGCTGATGCTTCACATTACTTAACACTTCCTTGTGAAGACGTAGGTTCTCATAGATCTGTTCTTGTGATACCTCCTCCATGCCCATGGAAACTGCAGTGCTGTTCAACAAGTTTTCCATAAAAATCTGCAGTCATTAGTATTGCATTTCATGATTTTTGCTCTTATAAAGAATGCTGATGTAGACTAAGTACCTTATTTTGTTTTGAATTAAGTGGAATCCAAAACTTTGAATTCTAAGAAGATATCTCCTTTACCTCGCAGTTTTCAAATATGTATTACCTTTTCTATGATTTACTTAGAGAATGTAGAGGAAGCATTGCATTCCACCCAAAAGCTCAATACCAAGATTTCACCAGAAATGTACTTATTGAGACTCCCTGAATAAATAAACAAACAACAATAATAATAAATAATAACAAAAAGTGTTTTTAGCAGAGGTGTGTGTGTGCGAGCATCCGTGCATTAGTATGCACAGGCCCAAATTTAGGACCTCTGACGCCCCTGGGCAAAAAGAACATTTGCTACCCCCCCCCTCCCCCCCCCCCCCCAACTTGCAAATACATATATTACTTAAATTTTCACAACATAGAGAATGGTTTCACTAGTTTGGATACTTGAGTATGAGTGGCAAACACCGTAAGTGAGGTTATTAAAATTTAATTAGGAACATCTTAATAGAAAGAACTTGCACTAAAGAGGCATCAGCCCCTATTAGATGTCTAAACATATACTGTTTTAATAACAAGAGACTTCCTTCTTGCCCTGTCATTTGCAAACAAATTTATGAGTTCGTTATAGTCCATTTTCACTGGTAAGTCAGATTCAATTGCAAGAACACCAAGATAACTAAGACGATCCTTCACTTGTGATGTTCTTAAATAATTATTTATGCGTCTTAGAGCAGAAAATGATTTCTCAGTTGAGCAGTTGGAAGCAGGAGTGCTCAAGTATATTTGTAGAGCTATGTTTAAGTTTGGGTAAACACTCTCTAGACAGTTACCTTAAGTTGTGTAGGAGAGTGCGTCGCATTTTCATTCTTTTCTATGTAGCTTTTGAAGTGTAAGCATTCAAGTACAAATGCTGAATCTTTAAGATCCGAACTGTAGACTTTCTGAAGTCTGGATGATGCTTCCTGAATTTCAAGTGGACTAAGCATCTTCAGATTTGTCAAAAACATAAATGGTTCACTGAATTCCTTGTAGGAAGAAACTCTGTTGTTCAGTTCTTCAATCAATTTATCCAGAATCAAAAGGAACTTGATGTTTCATGTCTATGCTTTTTTTTTTTTTTTTTTTTTTTTTTTTTTTTGGTGCAGCTTTCCAGTAATTTTGCCGCCCCCTAAAATGTGCCGCCCTGGGCGCCCTTACGTAAATACGGCCCTGACTGTATGCATATGGCTCTCTTAATTAAAAATAAAGTCACCAAACTCTGTATTTAAGCTCAGCATTTTTCTTGCTAAGATATGAGTCAGGAATCACTGGGACAGCTATAAAAATTCGAACAAAGCAAATTGTGATGGTGGATAGTGCTGTTTTATGACTTTAAGCCGTAGGTACATCTTGTTCATTTTGATTTATGTACCTACATAACCTCATTTGTGTGTATCGGTGGTTGCTTCTTAGGCGTTCTGTGTTCCTAAGCCGACGTACTAGCTCAGCTATTTCGTGCTGTCTTGCGATTGATTGCTGTTTGTTTTCGTTTGTCTTTTGGAATGACATCGCGTGAAGTTCTTGCTTAAGTTTTATAGGAGTATTTTTAGGCGTGACGAATGGCTTGCATGGTGATTTATGGTCAGTTCGCTTTTGTATTTATAAGACCATAGGGGTATCAGGTTAGTATCTCTCTGACTTTCATGTGGTAAACATCGTCGGGCAGTGCATAATTAAGTGCAGCACCCGCATTATCAGCAGGCTCTTGTTTATTTCAAGGAGGAAACAGAGTTACCCCACCCCACCATCAATTTGCATGACGTCACTCGCGCACGTTCGTGCCTAACGAAAAAGACAGGCTGCGCGCAAACAGCAGTGACGTAATTCTCGTAGTCTGATCATGGCCGAATGAAGTAAAACCACAAAACAACCAAAAACAATTGCTCGTCGAGTTCATACAAAAGATAGTTTTATATGATGGTGTTCGATGTTAGCAATGTATCAGACTCCATTACTACGTAACTCCGATTCGCGCCTGTCTTTTCTTAGCCACGCGCAGATTTTAGCAAGGTCATCTGCCACGTATAAAAACTAAGTCAGTACATTGCGAACAGTCCCTTATGCTGTTTATAAACACTCTTACCCACACACAAACATCCACGCGCGCAAACCTTTTATTAAAAATGCACTTTTAAGACTCTGGTGACTCAAAATGCGTCTTTCCACTGAAATTTCGACAGTAAATTTCTGGGTGGAGAAAGTAAGAATGGAAAATTAACATTATGAAGTATATAAAAAGCGTCACACAAAAACAAAGAGACCAGTGTTAAAATATATCAAAACACGAGCTAAAAGGTCCTGGGACTGCAAACTAGCCAATAAACAAACACCTTAAGATTCAATAAGCAATTATAAACCTAAACTCGAATCTCCCGTATTATAAACAACTCATTTTATTATAGAAGACACAAAATTTTATGGCGGCTGATAGCTGAACACTTCATTGATCAGATTATTTCCCTTTGATACTGCGCAAATAAATTTTGTAAGCGCAAATGATATTTATATCACCGGCTTTACGCAATTTCACAGCGTGTTTAACTGTACAACACCGCAAAGCGTGGCAAGCATCTGATTGGAAGTTGTGTTGACCAGCTTCTCCTACCATCCGCCATTAAATTTTGGGTTTGCTATAGTTTACCTCGCATAATCGCATGCAATGAATAAGAATATGATTGAAGATGAAACGATTCCTTCGTAACCAAGATATCAGCGTAACGTCAACGTGCACTATACAGGATGTCCCAAAATTAGACCAACAAACTTTGGGAGGTGACATAACATTATTTTAAACAGTTTTTGTCAAGGAAAGTTTTTTGCTGCGGTGCTTCGTTGAAGCGCTAGACGAGTTAATGCCATAGATTACTGCCTCTATCCAGTTTAAGTATTTATGGCAAAATCAACAAAAACATCTCATTGTTTACATTTAATCACAGCTTTACTATTCAAAGTAAATAGTGGAACGCACGCCCATTGCGATTAACACAAAGAGTGCATCGGCGTGTCCTATTCAGCCGTACTCTCGCAAAGACACCAGCCATTTCTCTGGTTTAAAAGTTTGTCGGTCTAATTTTGAGACACCTGTATAAACATTGTGTCATTGGGAGGGGGTTTTATGCATTGTCTTGTGCACACGGAACCTGTTCTTGTTGACCTCTGACCGAGTGCTAAGTTCAGAGTCAGCTACAATGTATAGTTTATGCGTAGCCCACCTCGCCTCCATTGCAGGAATTGTTTCACCATTAAATATGATACATCTTAGTACAGACAAAACTCAACTTACTCTCCGGAACTTGTGGTGAAGACGGAGGACCGACGGCGCGATCCGGAATGGCAGCTGTCAAAATCCGGTGAGAAGAGTGGAGACGATGGTCGCCGTCCACCTTGATGACGGCGGCTTTTCCGGCGACTTGATTGTCGACGCTGCATGATGACACAGGCACTAGCAGAGTAGTCCTCGTCATCGTCATCATCTGGAGAAAAATTATCGATTCATTAGAAAGATGGGAAGAAAGAATAATTAAATCTTCTGGGGAAAACCATATTGACTACCTCGAGAGAGTTCAGTGTTGACAGATTAAAGCTGGTATCTTTACAAATAGTAAGTTTAAGACAGTCCTTTGTTCTTTTGTGTTTGTTTTGGCATAACATTGGCGATTTCATAGAGATAATTTATTTTGTTTGACATATAGTAAGCAGTTATTCTTTCATTCGCCAAAATGCAGCACCAGATGGAGGTGCACTTGCATATGTTGGCCACAATACTTTTACATGTATTATGCGTTTGGTGCTGTTTTTACTTTGTATGCGCTAAGGTGTGAGATTATTTTTCTATCCCAGGTCGTGGTACTAGATGGAATGAATAAACACTCGAAGTTACTTCACTATGATATATTACTTTATCAACACTTTTTCTCGTCTTTACATTTTCGTCGCACCAATTTATATTATATTGATAATCTTTCCAGTTTTTTAACAACTTTAGAACAAAAGCTTCATGAAAGTTTAGTCAATTTTCTACTCGCATTCAAGAGCACTATAAAAACACGTCTTCTCATATCAAGCACGCGGACGCTATTAACTAAACAACTGGCGCCTCTTCACATGATGCTACCTTCTTTTTGTGTACATCCGCGTATGCGTTCATCAAATAGTTACCGTATTGTTAGGGAAGCGATCTTTAGCTATTCTCCCTTCGCTTTCAATATTGGACACATAATTCTTTTATTTATACATATATATTAAATTTAAATATGGAAATATTTATGACGCCTTTAAACAAACTTAACATTTTGTAACAATGAACAAAAGCAACACGTTTTCGTCACTCAACCAACTCGTACCAACACCAAAAACAAATTACACTCAACAAATATTCACATAAATGATTTTCTTTTGGGGTCTTACAGTATCCTGTCACGTTCATGCATTTGACTGATAATTTATTTAAAAATGTTATCTGTACTTCTTGGTTTCTCGCCCCCTCAATTATGCAAATAGAGCTAGAACTACTGCCAAACCTTTGTCAATCAAAATAGATGGGTAAAAAGCACTTAGGGAGGCGGATCCTTCGATGACACAGCCACCAAAGTGGTGGCAAAAACATGACGTAATTAGCAACATCGTTGCTAGGCAAATAGCCTCGAAGTTCCATAATGACACTACTAATATGTAAGATATAATTAAGTTTTATATATCTGGCTTACCGCACCAAAATAAAACTGAAATAACGCTTAGAAATACAAAGAAGAAAAGCCATACATCACCTGTATGAAACTGTACTTTCTCCATACTGGGGGTCGACCTGGGAGTAGAATGGTCAGTTTGAGGGGTTGTCGACAAAGGAGGAGCGAAGCTTACAGAAAGTCGGTCCGGGGAGATCGGCTCCACCTGTAAAGAAACATTTCTTGAGTCTGAAAGCCATTTTGAATTTTAATCACCATTGCAAATAAACGCCAAGCTGGAAATTGAAACATTATTTGTAACTCTCGCAGGACTTTCTCTAACATAAATCGGGTAGCTATAGCATTGGAGTGTCCCTTTAGAATAATGCCTATTTCGTCAGCAATCACCAAAACTGAAAATTGCGTTTTGTGCTAAGGTTGCCCCATATAACGTGTCTGTTACATTTGTGTATACATATTCCATGAATTATTTGACTGTGCAATTATCTATATAATTACGACAAAGATTAACCAAAAATAGTTTGTTAGGGAGAGGTAATGCACCTTTGATAGATCGAGAAAACCTTCAACTGTTTCAGAAGCAGGTACTATAATTATGTAACAAAACGGCAATTAGACGAATCCCACTTCTGACACCAGTGTGGCAAAATCCAGTCTAGTTACGTTTTTTCTCACTTTGTTTTCCTCTAATCTTTCGTGCAAAAACACAGTTCTCTTCTACTGACGTTAACACAGTCTACAATCTTTCGTGTTATTCCAACTCCCAACTGTTTTCTTCTCGTAGTCTTAACCAGTCCTTTCGCTGTCTTTCTTCACTTTCTATGTCTCTCATACACTAACTCCAACGATACAACTTCATCACAACTTCTTGTAATGTATCTTAAAACGTGACGTATCTTCCACTAAGACAGTACCTTACCCCTCACACACAGCTGTCTCGCACTCACTGATATACTGACCGACTCAGAAACTGCAACCGTAATTCCTCTAACTCACTCCTTATACAACGAGGATGACGTAACACGGACCATTCTCGAAGTGCTACAAATACGCCGGCCGCCGGATGCCTCTCAAAGGTTCCAGCAATCCTGTAAGCGCTGCGCTCGCTGTTTTTAGTCACGTATACACAAATAGCCGCGCGAGGCAGTCTGACCTTGAGCGCCTTTATTTGCTCGCCCGCATGGTATTGGTGTGAAGTAGCTTAGCCCCGAGCGTCCTTTGTTGTGCGCCACGCCCGGTGTACAATATGATTGTATTATATGCATTCTGTATCAGGTGTATCAGAAAATAAAACAATGTCGCAAAAAACACACAAATCAAATTTTACACTTGTGCAAAATTCAACTATAAACTTTTATAAATTATAGTATTAATGAGGGGGGGGGGGGTTTAAAAGTGAAATGTGTATATTGAGTTGAAGCCAACAGTGATCTGCTAAATGAAATGTTATTGTTTTTAAATTAACGTTTACACATATCGATCTACACTGCAGCAAACTGTGTGTATGGATTTGCATATTTTGCATTACACTATACCACATTCATTACAATACGTAGGTTTTTATGTATACTCCACACAATGAATGCCTTTCCCTAACTAAGTCATTGGGTGGTATAAATAAAAACTAGCTCTGTTTATAGGGGATTTAAATGTTTGCTGCGTTTAAATATTCATACAATTATTCATGTTAAACGTATCCTCATTTAATAAACCAGATAGATACTGATTTTAAATAACGAAAATGTAAGTAAATAGTTGGCAAATTAAATAGAAATTAAGATTTGCCTAACATTCCACCGATAACGATAACAGTCATACAATTAAAGCACACAGTTTATGTCAATTTTTTGGGGAGTGGGGGGCGGGGGGGGGGGAGGGATAAATGAAACAGTATTTGGGATTTGACCAAACTTCCAACACATAGCGATTGTCCTTTTCTAAATTTAAACCCTGATTCCCATAATTTGATGATCTGGGTCTATTACAAGTGATATACTGAAGATTACTTTTACTAGTGTTTTGGGATCATACATTGATCTCCTCTGGAACTGGGCAATTAAAATTTATGGAACGTCAAAATAGGCAATTCTAAGATTTTAAAAAGTGTTGTCTGAATTAAAGCTATACCTACTTTGCGAAAGAGTTTCATATAGGCTTATTTTATAGATATAATTCGACCTTGATTTGTACGAGCATTATGCTATTCATACGTGCTGCATGTTTGTATAAGCACGTTCGTATATGTTTTGATTCCATTATCAGGTTTCCTGTAATGAAAGTGGATCACTATGACATCACTCGCATTCTAACCAGGCTTGATCACAACACCTCAGAGAAATGTCCTTGTACAGGTCGCGCGTTACTTCTTGACGAATGAAAATTTTATATGAAAGGTTGGATGCGAGTCACTGCTCAGCTTTTGCGGGAATGTTAGCATCGAAAGAGAGTGGAGGTCTGTGGCGGAGGTACAGTCTGCAGTGAGATGACGCACATGCTTATGAGCTGAAGTAGTACAGCACTACAAATCAATTTATCGCACTTCCAATAATATCAGCCACACGTATTATACACTATACCTCTATAACTGTTTCCACTTAACTTTATTGCATTTCTTCTATTCCCGACATTTCTCCCTCATCTTCTTCCTCTGAGTTACTGTTTTTTTTTTTTTTTTTTTTTTTTTTTTTTTTTTTTTTTTTTTTTTTTTTTTTTTTTTTTTTTTTTTTTTTCCCCGTTGCACGCACACATCCGTACCGCACAAAATTTTTGCAGTCGACTGTATACACAAGCGCGACAGAGGAAAACAGAGGTGTCTGTTATCGTAGCATAAACATTTGCTGACCTGTTTATTAAGGGTAGGCCTACTCACTGGATTTCTGTTCAAGGTCATTCGTCAAGAACAAACGCGCAACTTGTGCTGATATAGCAGCAAATATCTACAAGAGTAGAGTTATATTTTACAACACGTATGTATTTGAGTCACCATGGTTGAAGAAAGAAGTGTATTTATGAGGCGCTTTGTTCATCTATTAAAGGAAAATCAAGACGTCCTATTAAAAGCACAGTTGCCAGAAAGTAAGCGCAAGAAAAGTTTAGCAGTAGCTACAGTAAAGCAACAATTGGAGGAAGAGTTTAAAATATCCATCACCGAGATGCAAATACTAAAAAAAATAAGCAACTTAAAAACAAGAATTAAGGCCAAGAGTGATATGAAACTAACTGGCAATAAGTCAGTTCTTTTAAAACAATGGGAGCAGGAAATCCTGGATATTCTTCAGGCGGAGACAAAGCCATCTATTACAACAATGACGGGTAAGAATCAAGAGAAAAACTAAAGATATTATTTTCACGATTTACTAATAATTTAATTGCATTTTGTTATAAAAACAATTTATAACCCTTCAATCATTTCAGGAGGACTTGAGATCGGCTTTGAACCAATGGCTTCAACCTCGACAGCAGATACATTCCAAGAGCCCATTCCAAGGGTTAAAGGTGAGCAATTAAGTGATGATGCGGAATCGGCCATCAACAGAGCACCTCGATCTAAAGGAAAGAGGAAATTAGTTGATCCCAATGACGAAACTGCAGGATTAAATAATAATGTGACTTTTGTTGTGTTGAAAAGTAAAGTAGACAGACGTAGTCTAGATAAAGAACACTTTTATTTCCGTAAACAGTAACTTGTACACTCGTTGCAACAGCAAGAAAGTCTTTTCCGATTCTCCAACAGCACGGCTCCGAATTCGTAACACAAAGAACTGTCCCTTCTCCGTCGGCACGTCTCTGCTTTCCGTCGGCACGACTACTCAACCTTCACATACGTCTGACTGTCTCCGTCGGCACGACTACTCAACCTTCACATACGTCTCACTGACTCCTGTCGCACTTTACCGCTATTTATATCTCCCAGGCACTATTCTGGAAAGTTCAGTTATTCGGTGGAATACAAAGAGGAAGATTCCAGAAGCTTCTATCCTTTTCTCTCTTTCGGCAAGCGCCCCAACAATGCGGCCATTCTCTGTCTCTTTCCTTCGGCTCCTTTGCGGTAGTGCCGACAATAATGCGATGGGTGACACTGCTGCTCTCGGCAATTAGATGCGGTGGGCGCGGTGACACTGCTCCCTCCTCAGAGCTGGTCGTCCCGACCAGCACTATCACTGCGGCATCTGCCTTGCCCCCCGGCGGACTATCCCATCGAACCTCTTCTCCAGGAGGCACGATCCTAGGTATCGCTGTTGGATAGTGTCCCTTGGTCTGGGTAGGACGACGTATGCCATCCTGCTTCGAAATTCTGCAACAGTACCGCCGGTCTTGACGGTCCCTCGTCCAGTTGCCCTTCTTCCTGGTGTGTTGACGGGCCATCCTGCGCACTTGGAAACGGCTCATTGGGTACCGTGTCCGCCGACCTCTCTGGCGCACCTTCGCAGCCACCTTGCTTCCGATGGGTCCGGCAACAAACCCCACCACATCCGAGCGTCCACCGCTGCACTCGTGTTCACTCGTGCTCGGCACGGCCTCTCCTGTATCCTGCCGTCCACGATGATGTCCACCATTCTTCCGTTCACGGCACTATGCGCCAGGTGATTGGATGGCTCCGACGGTCCCCCCCATGTCACACGCCAAGTCGGTTTTCGCGTGTTGCTCGTTTGCTTGTGCGCTTCCCTGCTGATCGTCCTCCACGTCATATCCTGGTTGGTTACGTACCCGACACACTCCTCCAGAGGATCCCCGACGACGTCCCTGAACTACCCCTTTGTCTTCCCCGAGACGTACACTTTCGTTATCTGAAACGGGCGCAACTGTCGCCTCGGCCACTAGGTGCTTCCTCCCCGGGTCCGCGCTATTCCGTCTGCCCCTGGCATCCAGTACTTTGACGCTCTCGTCAACTCTTACTACCAGGGCGCCAAGACGTTCCCCGTCGTCCTCCACGACGTCCACATGCTGGCAGAGGTCTTCCACCTTTTCGCCGAGTAATTCCACGTCTTCCGTCATGCCAATCAGTTCGCCGAGTTGTTCCACGTCTTCCGTCACGCCAATCAGTTCGCCGAGTTGTTCCACGTCTTCCGTCACGCCAATCAGTTCGCCGAGTTGTTCCACGTCTTTCGTCACGCCAATCAGTTCGCCGAGTTGTTCCACGTCTTCCCTCACGCCAATCAGTTCGCCGAGTTGTTCCACGTCTTCCCTCACGCCAATCAGTTCGCCGAGTTGTTTCACGTCTTCCCTCACATCATCTGAAACGGGCGCAGCTGTCGCCTCGGCCACTAGGTGCTCCCTCCCCGGCTCCGCGCTATTCCGTCTGCCCCTGGCATCCAGTACTTTGACGCTCTCGTCAACTCTTACTACCAGGGCGCCAAGACGTTCCCCGTCGTCCTCCACGACGTCCACGTGCTGGCAGAGGTCTACCACCTTTTCGCCGAGTTCTTCCACGTCTTCCGTCACGCCAATCAGTTCGCCATCAATTTTCGCCGATAGCTCCGTCTTCATCTCTTTCAGCTCGGCAGCGAGGTTGTCGTTTGCAGTCTTCATCTCTTTCAGCTCGGCAACGAGGTTGTCGTTTCTCGTTTCCATTTTGGCAGCGAGGTTGTCGTATGACGTTTCCAGTTTGGCAAATAATTCTTTCATCATTGCCATCATCCTGGTTTCCGAATCTCCCTCCATCTTGGTTCTAACGTTGCAACTTCTAACGACGATGTAACGAAACTAGAAGCAATTTGACGAATCCCACTCCTGACACCAGTGTAACTTTTGGTGTGGGTGTAAAGTAAAGTAGACAGACGTAGTCTAGATAAAGAACACTTTTATTTCCGTAAACAGTAACTTGTACACTCGTTGCAACAGCAAGAAAGTCTTTTCCGATTCTCCAACAGCACGGCTCCGAATTCGTAACACAAAGAACTGTCCCTTCTCCGTCGGCACGTCTCTGCTTTCCGTCGGCACGACTACTCAACCTTCACATACGTCTGACTGTCTCCGTCGGCACGACTACTCAACCTTCACATACGTCTCACTGACTCCTGTCGCACTTTACCGCTATTTATATCTCCCAGGCACTATTCTGGAAAGTTCAGTTATTCGGTGGAATACAAAGAGGAAGATTCCAGAAGCTTCTATCCTTTTCTCTCTTTCGGCAAGCGCCCCAACAATGCGGCCATTCTCTGTCTCTTTCCTTCGGCTCCTTTGCGGTAGTGCCGACAATAATGCGATGGGTGACACTGCTGCTCTCGGCAATTAGATGCGGTGGGCGCGGTGACAATAATGAACTGCAGAGGTTAGTTCTACTTCAACAACTAAAAGTGCTGAAACAGCAAGAAGAAACAAACAAAACTAAAGAAGAAAAGGACAAACTAAAAATTGAAGTGTTAAAGCTTGCAAAAGGATTATTGCTGGATAAAGAAAAGAAGGAACGAGACAGAGGTGATTTACTTCCGGTTTTTATGAGCCTTTAGATCTCATTGTGTAATTAACAAATTGTATTATACCGCTCGCAAAAGTTAAAGGCATGTGAACGCTGGCCAGTGCTCAAGCAGAGCGCTGTTGCCAAGCGTAGTGCGTGTACCGGCAGACGGTTCGTACATAAGGTTGTGTGAGATGCATGCACCACATTCGGCAGCGCTGGTAGGAGGGCAGGCGTAGGATTAGCTGGAGTCCGCTGTACGCCCCGCCTCCATATGCCTTTAAGTTTTGCGAAGATTATAACTTTTGGGTAATAAGTTATTTAGCAATTTTGAGAACTAACATATTTAGGCATTTATTTACGGCTTTTGCAAACTCCAAATGTTTTAGTGATTAGCTTTTAGGGATTTTACAAGTCCACGGTTTAACAGTAATTTTTTGTCTATACACTGCCTCTCTCGTTCGATCTTTTCTATATCCACTAGATATCAGGCGCGGCTCCTCAGGGTAGGCAGGGTAGACATTGCCTACCCTATCGTAATACATCAACAAATAATGTTTAACTATGATTCTGCATTTTATCATTTGAAGCGTCATTTTCCCCTAAATTGCAGTTCAAGAAAAGTTTTCTCGGTTATAATGACCAGCGCATGGTCAAATCCTTTAATCTCAATTCCGATTCATCAAAACTGCGCTGCGTGTTTGAAACGCGCGGCAGAAATGATACGCATGGAACCTGGGTAGTGGAGAGCAGGCTAGCTTAACCTCTGCCTGACCGGCCCCATTTCCTCAGTACGAGGCCCTTGAACAGGGATAAGGAAACATTCGGTCTGTATATGCACTCCGAGCATGCGTGGACGCGTCTGCCAGCAGTCCGAACACTTGCCGGCCCAAATCCGAATTTATGCGACATTTTCCGAACAGCCATACTCCACGAACGAAGATCTCAGAGATCTGAATCTGTCGTTATCTCTGTGTAATACCAGTATGACCGACTTAATTAGTGAACTATTACAAATTCCGCTTTCGCGGCGCACTGACGATGAAAAGAGGAGTGTTTTAGCTATTTAACACAAAGCTGCAGTCAGACAATTTTTCAATTTCTTAATCTATTTTAGTCATGGGCGTCGCGAAACGGGGGCAAAGGGGGCTACGGCCCCCCCCCCTTGGAAGTTGGTGAACTTAATGTGCAGTCAGTTACTAACTTTTAAACTATTATTTTAATTTTGATGTAAAGAACAATTTTTGTTTAGCACGAATTAATACGGTTATCTGCAACAAATACTATAAATTTTGACAGTAAAATAATGATTTAATATTATATGATTGCAAATTTCCTACAATTTCTCCCCCCCCCCCCCCCCCCCCCACCCCTGTGAGTGCAAAAGTCTGCCGACACTCGTGATTTTAGTTTTGGCGGCAATTCGTCCGTAAGTCACACTCATTCACTCTGCTTTTATTAAACAACCAAAAAATATATTGTTTGCGTTATCCGCAATAAAACAAATTTATTCATCACTTCTTAAAAGGTACACATATACACATTGTACAGAACATTTTTTTTTCAGAATACATAGTGTGTTTATGCCCATTTTCCATGCAATTCTGTGAATGTAATTTAATTATTATGTAGTAGTTAAATGCACAAATGCTTGAACTACAGAAAGCGAATTTAGTAAAATACTCTGTTAGGCAGCATCTCTCAGTTTCTTATCGTCTTACGGCGTCTTGTAAGGGGTGAGGCATAACTACTTACCAATGGACTATTGACAGTTGCAATAGGGGGCTAGAGAGGGCGCTATAATGAGGACAAGGAAAGGTGGTGGGGGAAGGACAGATACATCCGGCCTAGTTTTAATTTTCTTTAGATTTATCTCCAAATTATTAATGCCTATTGTAGAAAATGTTGCAAATGTTGCTTGAAATAAGCAGCGTTTATTGAGTTAAACGATTCTGTGTTATACTAAAAGCTTTAACTTTGTCCTTAGACCTGTAAATCTTTCTTACCTGTAAATCTTTCAACAGATGGTAGCACAATGTTATTTCTCATTCATTTGTGAGAAGAAACGAAAGCATGGCAACTAAGAGGAAAATTGAAACAATATAATGCATTTATATTACAAATTCGTGATAGATATAGAAGTGTTACAATATTATTACAAGAATTAGCCATGGTTCTTAAATATTCCTCAAAAGCGCGATGTTTTAATACTGAATTTCTACACACTGAGATATATGTAAGTGATGTGACATACCTACAACATAGAAAACTGAAAACTCCGTTCAATTCATATATTGATAATTTTTGGAGCGGGATTGGACTACTTTGTAGGTCTGACCCTCTTATACCTTTGCGTTAGAATTTAGACATGGGTTGAGATAGTGATGGACCAACCAAATGTTGTAGATCTGTCGCCCGGGGCCTAATAGGCCCATGCTATATTTTTGTGCTTATATGCTTCTATTTATCTGTTAATTTTATTTCTTTTTCATTCCCATACTTAGCTGAAATATGCATTGTTTTCATTAATTTACTAGTTAGATCAAACATAAATAAAACGTGATATGAGTATAGAATGCATGATAATGTGTACTATATACTACATGGAAAGAAATTGCATATTCAGGTATAGTTCCAACTTTTTAATTTAAGGTGTACTGTGAATAACAATAATAGTAATAATAATAAAAAATAATATTAATAATAATATATTCGTACATATAATCACGTTAGTGTGTAATAAGAGTAGTGGATTATCATGGCTACCGAGAAAGACTGGCTACGGCGCGCGCCTGTGAAATTCCCCGGTGACGTCACACGCAGTCACCGATATTGAATCATAGTGGTTGTACTATCTTTCACGAAAGTAAATACCCAACTTCAGTGAGGCCTACCCAAAGGTCACCCAATTCTAAGGCGCACTTGCATAGATGGTATTAGAATTAAATTAGTCACATGCTTCCCTTGCTGTTCAGAGGACATAGCAGCCATGTCACTTTGTAGCTCACCTTGCAGTTTTGAAAAGCAATATTTTTGAAACAATTTATTTTTATGGCCATTAAAACCGTATTTTACACTGCGTTTATATATTTTGATGTCTACGAAATTTATAGAGATGTTTTTGAATGTGAATATTTAAAGGGAAATCGTGTTCCCTGATTTATTTTCGGCAATTGCAAGTAATATATTATAAACCATTTAGTTGTAAAATTGCAATCATACTGCAGCATTCATAAGACGGCGGGAAAAGTTACAACGCTAAGCGGAGTAAAAATACCTAAAGAAGAAGCTTCATCAGAAATAGACTTCATTAGTTTATATAATTTTATATTTCGCACGGGTTATATAAATATGTTCCCGTTAAGGAAGAGAAAACAAAAAGAGAAATAAAAAGGAATGTTAAATGGGATTCGAACTAAGGTTAGCCCATCACTCTTGATTTGAGCGAATATGCCTTAGCCAGTTCCGCTATAGCTATCGCACGCATTTTGTCTAGCTGATTAAACTCACGTCTGTCTGGCACCCAACACTGGAATCATTTTAGTTCTAGTCCACAACTTAATAAAACACCATAAGAACATATTTTCTGCAGGTGCACTGAAGTTGAATTTGCAATGTTTGTTAATGTATAAGGATAGCTGAGATATTGCTTTTCAAAACTACGAGGTGAGCTCATGGCTGCCATGTCCTCTGAACAGCAAGGAAAGCATGTGACTAATTTAATTCTCATACCATCTATGCAAGTACGCCTGAGAATTAGGTGACCCTTCGGGCAGGTCCCACTGAAGTTGGGTATTTACCTTTGTGAAAGATAGTACGCAAACGAAGTTTTTTAGGGCAATTTAATATTTAATCCTGCAAGTTTCGTACTTCTACCTTCCATCGTAATTAAAATTGCCTTTTTTATGCATGTATTTAACACTGATTAAAACTCTCAAGGTGACGTGTATTTGGAAATTATTTTGTGAATAATCTCTGTGCAATTTTATCGTTTAATTTCTATAAATATCATAAAATGTGTTATTACTAATTCTAATTATTCATTCTTGAGACAATCCTTTTCTTAAAACCAAACATTCTGTTTCTAAAAAAAATTAAGTTCAACACAAGCAGCTATAAAAATGCGTCAAGTGGGGAATTTCTGTTTATGAAAAAATTGAATGTAAGAATTCTTGCTCAGGCCAAGATTCTTGCATAATACATTTATTCGCTATAAAATAATGTACAACCTATCTTAAAATGAAGTTCTTGCAAAATATACTTTAAGTGCAAGTCCATATTCATTTTCATTTCCCTTTGTTGGAATTCACGAAAAACTGCTTCATATTGCTCAAAATTAAGTTTTTCAGTAACCCGAAGTAGGGGTACAAAATAAGGCTCCCACTAATATTTGGAAGAAAGGTCTAGTCAGTAATGTATATGAACCTATAAATGTACAACAAAATGAATTATTATATTTAAATGATTCACTATTATAATAATTCTTATGAAAAAATTTGACTCCTTAAATTTTAAAGATTTAAACCAAATGTAATTATTCATTTAAGAAAAACACGTTGCAAGAAATTAATTTATATTTTAATTTCTGTTAATGTAATTCCAATGTGTTCAGACTGATTATGAAAAATGGTTTCCAGAACTTAAGTATTTTTCCTCTAATAAACAGGAAGAGGAGCAGAGAAATTGAAATACAGACAGATCCGAATACATGTGAACCGCTACTGCGAACGCGGAAATACGATAACAGCAGCTGATATACACCAGGTCACGAGCGTCACTTGTTTTTCTCTGCTCTGCTCACAATCTTATTGAGCAGATGCGATATCGTGCGGCTGCATTATTACCAGTGTGCTTTATTATTTAGTCCTGTACTTTGTCACAAAGTGCATTATGGTTCAGCATTTGTTTTCTATTGCTACTATCGTTGAGCAATAGTATCTATTAGGATTTTTTTCAACAGTTGTCGCCCGTACTTATGTGGATACAATTTTGCGCCCTTTTTATAGAGAATTCACCGACAGGGAGTGTAATTGACTTTTTTCAACAAGACTCTGCAACAGCTCATACAGCCAATATTTTGATGGGAACAATTCTGTTTCAGGACAGAATTATTAGTAGAAATTTGTGGACCCCTCGGTCCCCCGACCTAACCCCCTGCGATTTCTATCTCTGGGGTAACTTAAAGCATAAAGTGTACAGCACAAACCCACACACGTTGGAAGAATTGAAACTCAATATCCGCCAGGAAATTGCCAGCATTTCTCAACGTGAACTACGGCGAGTGATGGATAATTTCCTAAAGACGTGTCAAAAATGTATGGACAACGACGGTGGCCAGTTTCAGCATCTGCTATAATTATATTGGTAAGTAAAGCGTATAAAAGTAGCTTTAAAAATGTTATATGGTTTTACCCGAGGTAACCAGCGGTAGTCGGCGACGAGCCCAGAGGACCCGTACAGACAAAACACAGCGTATCCGGTTCACACTCTTTTGGATCACCCGTTAGATATTTATGTATACAATTACTAAATAAATGCTCCTAAAAGGGATCTACATATATAATAGGTAAGTTGGAATAAATAATTATTTTCATAAATGACATTACTTATTAAAGAAAACTACAATCACATAAAACGTTTATTATTACTAAATGTATTAAAGAAATGTTTTACTTTGTCATTCCTAAATATTTGTGAGATGTTGCATAATATGCATCAAAACTCAACTGCTATAGAGTAGTAATATACTGCTTACCTATAAATTAAGTTATGAGATACCCATTTTAAATATTCATGAAGTAGCAGACAGTCAAATTTGCAATTGATATTTGTGATATGTATAATTTATCAAATATTGTGCACCTACAGGATAATAAGTGTGCATGTATAATTAATAACATTAACATGTGTTAATTTCAAAACTGATTAAAATATAAGAGAAATATAACCAAATGGGATTTTTCCTATAAAATTATTAAGCAATACATTCTTCTATTTCTAATTCATCATAGGCATTAGCAAGGTTTGTAAGGCTTGAAATTCCTAAGAAAGAGCTGTTAAATTATATGTAGTATAACGTACTACGAAAATATAATTCCAAAATTTTAATACGTATTATCCAGAAATGTATGTTACATAATTTTTATGTAACATTTTAATTTTCTGACCTTTAAATAATTAGGTACATAAAATTTTTCAGAGGCATAAAATCTAAACTGACATAGTAGAGTAACATTTTCTTTAAATTTAGGTATTTTCTTGGAAGTTCTAGCATTTCCCCTTCTAATTTTGTAGCTCTGTCTATTCTTACGGTATATAAATTTCCAAAATTTTTTTACATACGGAGGTATTTTTATTTGTGGAAAGTCTGTAGGAATGTTCCTTTACGACTTTCATCTTTGGGCAGTGAAAATGTAACACTTTCAGTTTCATAATTGGTCTACATCCAAATACATTACAGTGTCGAGGCATTTTCATAGATTTATACTTACAAAAAATAAAATAAAATTCAGGTAGGTACATTACTTTTCTGAATCCAGAAAGTTGATGGCAAGAATAAGCTATGGATCAAAGCACGTGGACAAAAAATCTGATGTATTGCACTCACATGACTATCTCTACTCTTGTACTAACCATTGTTACAAACTCTGATTCCTGTATCTTCGTGTTAGTTGAGATAAACATTTGTACAAATTATCTTAGGTGCAAGGGGAATATTAGAATACAGCAGGCTTTGTGCGATAGTCAAATCTTTTAAAGCTTTGAGATTCCGTTCTCTTTGCACACAACATATAAAAAGTGAACAACGATGTTCCATTTCACAAAAGTTTTAAGTTTTCCGAAACTGACATAAATAACAAGGAATATCTCCGAAATGGTTCACTCTACAAAAAAAATGTATTTAGATACAAAATGTGTTTTACCGAGACCTACATTTTTTGTGTAGTAAGACTTTGTCCATCTCTTACGGCTTACGAGTTATTCAAAAGTCATCCAGAATAAACATGACTACATAGGCTATAGCCAGAAAATTCAAGATATACATTTCATTTTTTATACAAATATCTTAAACATATGGCATTCTAATCAAAATCGCTAGAGCCATTTTCAAGAAAATAAAAATTTTCGAAAATTTTTTCATGTAAAAGGTAGTTTGGGGTGGGGCTATTTTCTTCAATATCTTCTTGTCGCATCCTTTAAAGACAAACTTAAACACCAACTTTGGATTTTAACCGACTTCCGTTTATGAGTTATGCTGTCCCCCAACCGCCCCCCCCCCCCCCCCACACACACACACCTTTTTCTAAAAATGCATTTTTGGATTCATCGGGCCTCAAAACATATCCAGTGAAATCTCGACATCGAAATTTTGGGTCGAATACAGTACTTCCCCCACTTTCGTAGTAGTAGAGAAATAAAAATTATGTAAGAAAGATGGTGTAATTTTCATTTCCTTCTGACAAAGCTAAAACCCCTGAATTCTGATTTTGAAACATATACATTTAATGCCTTATTGAGCTTGACACGCGCACCATTGTATTTAAAGCAGAGCTTAATTCAGGTAATAAGGGCTAAAGTCAATGTTTATCAGGCAGGCAGGCAGATAACTAAGATGGTAAGTTAAGTTCTTACAGAAATTTGGACTCCCAGGGAGGCTGTTGCTTGATGGTGAGCCACGCTGATAGAAGATGGTGTTGACGATAGAGAAGAAAACGGTGCACTGTGTATCTGACAGCAAACTCAACACCGTGTCCCAGACTGACATCCGTCGTCAGAGATTGAACCGCCCTCGGCGTCGAGGTGGAACCAATGGCAAACCAGGTCAAGGGTGGGGGACGGAGGTGTCGGAAGGAGCATTACACGGTAAGAAAGAACCCTTCCAATCATGTTATCGACTTCATCACGACACTATCGGGGTTTATTTGTATTCCTTTGGTTCTTTGGAGCTGTACCACCACCAACGAGGAAATGTGAGGCTTGCATGTGGGATATCTACGGTTCAAATCCCACCAGGATTGTGCTCCCTGACTGTGCTTTTTTCCACGTTCCCTTCAATCTTTATATCTGGCAAATGATAGCTTCGAAAGTTCCTTTCCCAAACGTCAAATTTATTGCACACAGCGTTCCCCGCCTGTGGCGCTGTATGGAGTAAGAACGGGCGATAAACCCTATCAAATGATTATGATCACCAATACAAATGGGCAATCTCGTTAAAGCACGGACTCTTGAGCGGTAGGTCCATGGTTCAAATCCAGCGATTGATCCAATGACCCAATGTCAATTTGCGGATGGGGACTTTAGCACCTCGACCGAAACCCAATCTCTTGTGCCTATGTCCCTAACGGGGCACTCCCGGGAGGATGAGGTGAATGGATCCTAAGGGTGGCCGGAACGTTGCCACGACAGAGCAGGTGGCGGGGTCCCTATATTTTCCCAGTTAGAAGTCTCCCGGCGGAGGCTGGCTTAGCTCCCGTATCCCATCGAGCTTATACGATCCCATGGGGGCCGGAAACCAGTGACTCGCCTTCCATCATTGAGACGAGATTTGCAGAGCGCATTTGTTCCCTCTGCCGTGCTGCTGCCGCGACGCTCACCAACGCTTCCAACCCTGAAAGAAACCTAATGGGATGAAGGGTGACATGAAATGATTAATGTAACGAGATGGAGGGTTAGGTAATTCGGAGAAAATGGAAATTCTCCTCAGCATTCGCCTGGCGACCCGGGGAAACCTCCGAAAAAAAACAGTCACGAAGGTCGGTCACGGGGGTCGAACCTGCGACCTCCCGAGTGCGGGCCACAAATATTACCACCTGAGCCATCCACTGGGTAGCTTCTATCCTGACTGAGGTTTCATCTAGGTTTTCCTCAGACCTGATTACTGGCAAATGCCAGATGGGTGTCTTTCCCAATAATCTTTTTATATAGGCATCATCACTGTACACGCCTGCAATATCCTGGGCGTTAAACACTACAAAAACAGCAAGAATCGGAACTTGGGACCCGGTGTGCCTTGCGGTCAACTAGGGCCACAGGTATAGCGTAAACAAAGCTAGCACACTGTCATTATACTCAGTGACAATACCTCTATGCTGGTAGGAGGTGTTTGTTGACATTGAATACTGGTCGATTAAGCACCCAAGGTCTCAACTTCCGAGCCTTAATCACCGTTGTCGATGGCTAGCATAATCTTGTTGGAGTCGTTAACAGTAATTCATGCTACAAGTTGATAAATCATGATGATTTTGGTACGTGTTTATCGCACTCTGATTCTTTGTGCGAAGGTTTTCACCACTATCATATTAGGATTATCCACGAATTAGATACCTACAATGTGCTATGAAACCTTAGCATTATAAATTGTAAGAAATGAATTATGAAATAATTCTGGATTCATAACTGACACAGAGTGTCTTCATACTTTTGTATTGATTGAAACTTTAGTTTCCCTCCCTACATTTCATATTTTTACCTGCTGTGTTGAGCCTATAAGCAAGACACCAACTCTTCCTAGGAGAGAAGTATGCATATGTTGTGCAGCCTTTAATTATGGTGACTAATTGTAAATTCAGATTTTAATTGTTCTATATCGATGTACGGAGATTTTTGCATCTTCACTGCTCAGAGAAAACATCACAAAATGGATTCATCTTCCACGGCAATTCAGAATACCAATATTACGGCATGGCTATAGGTAACATGTAATTCCTATTATTGACATGTATACCATAGTGATGAGCAACATTGAATAGGTCAACAACCGGTTTATAATGGTAGGGCTGTTTTTTTTTTTTTTTTTTTTTTACAGCCGATCCTGAGACTTCTGTAGGATTATTAAATTTGGAAGCTAGCAGCCGCACAAAACTCTCTTACGAACTAGTAAATATACTAACCTGACGCTGCAGCGTTGAGGTTGAAACTGCAACCTTAGCAGTAGAAATTCGGAGATCAACAATATAAAAATGGGGGAAGAGACACAATCGTAATTAGTCAATAAGGTAAGTTAAGGCAAAATGACAGCTCAGGGGGACTTCGGCATCGCGGTTCATGTATCCCTTTGTGCCTGTATCCCGCAAGGGGGCATCCTGGGAGGCAGGAATGAGGTGACAGGAGATAGAAGTCGGCCGAATCAGAAGTCCCGACACAGCAGAGCACAGGGTTCCTAAGATTTCCAGGTTGTTGAGCTCTCCGGTGGCTCTATACAATCGGCTCCCGCCCCCGCTCCGCCGGGAACGGAGATTTAGAGACGGCATCCTTTTTCCCTGCCATGTAACGTAGAGACGCCCTCCTACACAACCCTTAAACAGATGTAAAGTGAAGTGAAACGAGAAGTGAGTTGAAATGGAGAGACAGGAATTTGGGGAATGTAATTAACCTTCCCAGATTCGCTTAACGACCCAGGAAAACGTCGAAAAACCCAGTGAGCCCGGAAGGTCGACCACGGAAATAGAACACACGACCTCCCGAATGCGAGTCACAAGCGCCACCTTGCGTGAAATTAATCAACTTTAGGTTTTTTGGTAAAAACCTGTGATGGTGATAAGAATAATAGAATATTATTTATGTTAGTATGATTTCTCACAATGCACTCTATAATCACTTATGCTTTGCCGGAAAATATCGGAGATTTAATGCATCGGAATATTGCCATGGTAACTCAGCTGGTTAGAGCAGTGGTACGATAAATCGAAGATCCACGATTCAAACCCCAGCTATGCAATTGAATTAAAAAATATTTAGCCTACACACGGCATATGAAAAAATTATTGATTGGCCTAATAGTAGTTAGGGACTTAAAGTACGAGGCACTTTACTCGTAGATGTTTACGATATTGTTTGTCGTCATTGGGGTGTATGCATTTATGAACACCCTGTGGTTTACCAGAAAAAGTCTGTTGTATTGCAATTACATGATTTTCTCTACTCTTGCACACTTCTTACAAACATGTGCTCCTCTAACCACTTCTAGTTAATCGAGATAAACCTTTGTAGAAGTTATCTTGTTGCTAATTTTCCTCTAGGTGCAAGGGGAATACAGTAGGATTTGAGCGGTACTCAAATGTTTTAAGCGTAGTCGCTATATGACGACTTTTAAACTCCGTTCTCTTTGGATGACAACGATATGATGAATAACGACCTCCCATTAGAGAAGCCCCATAAGTATTGCACAATTCTGACGAATAACAAGGAATATCTTCGAAATGGTTTATTTAACAAATAAGCTCACTTGACATAACTGTGCGTTTTAATGAGATTATTTTTGTACAGTAAGATTTGAACTTTCTCTTACAGTTTACTAGCTATGCAAAAGTCAAGAATAAACAGGACTACATGGCCTATAGGCAGAAATTCAAAATATACATTTCATTTGACATAATTAACTAAGCTAAACCCCAGCGCAACAGTCCAAGAGGGACCAAGGCTTGCCGCCCAGCCGCTGCGTCCCTCACCTCTGCCCACTAGAGGGGTCATTGGTGGGGTGCAGTACTGGAGGGTGGTACGTGGTCAACGTCCCGACCTTCCTGGCCAGTTATGCGACCTTCTCGATCTAGGGTTACTACAAGTAGCTTCTCAATAGGCCTCTCCGAGGCTGAGTGCACCCCGTACCAGACTCCCAAGATGGGAAAATTCCCCATGCTGGTACCAGGAATCGAAACCGGGTCCTCCGCGCCAGAGGCAAGTGCACTACCAACTGCGCTACGGAGGCGGTCATTGATATAAAAATATCTTAAACATGACATTTTAATAAAAATCGTTGGAGCTATTTTTGAGAAAATCACAATTTTCAAAAATGTTCCGTGTAAAGGGTAGTTTAGAGTGGAGGAATTTTCTTCAAAATCTTGGTGTCCCATCCTTGAAAAATATTAATTTTGAAACCAATTTTGGTTTTTAACCAACTTTTCGTTTTTCAGTTATGCTGTTCATAGGCGCGCGCATACACACACACACACACCGGACGTTTTTCAAAAAAATTGTTTGAGTGGGTCTCAGAACATACATTTCCTGTGAAATCTCGACATCAAAGTATTTACAATTTACAATACTTCCTCTACTTACTATACGAAGTAGAGAAAATAAAAAAAGTGTGAATTAATTGGGGAATATAGTGTCGTACTGTATGTTGACATGATGGCCAAGTGGCACTGTAATCCGAAATTCTGTGGTTCAAATACCGGCTATGGCAATGGATATTTCTGTATAATTCTACTCGTCTATGCGTGACCTTAGCGTATGCATGTCATGTGTGAAAGAACAGTTACATTTAATTTCAATTAGAAACGCATTTGCTAATGATAAAATAAATAATCTTGTTTAGTTGGCGTGTCTAGTTTAATGCACTCGCTGAAATAACGGCGACAGCAATGTGTTTCATGCCTTCTCTGAAATGGGGTGATACTTTACTAGGAATCCTTTACTGAGTAAAGAATGATCATGCCAGATTTTGACTCCATTGCGATTAGTACTATGGCTCCCTGATGCTTTCCGCACAACGCTCTTTCGCATCTTAAAAACCTCAGAAAGCTCCAGCAAGAAGCTGGGAAGTAACGGCTGCGCGGTAACGCGTGAGGCTCGCATTCGGAGGCCGTGGGTTCGATTACTGTGGCCCGCCCTTCCTGATCAATTTTTTTTTTTTTTTTTTTTTTTTTTTTTTTTTTTTTTCTGGGGAAGGACAAGCGCTGGCAAGGACAACTACATACCCCGAATTCCACATCGCTTCATTTCATTTCACTTTCTTTCAATCCGGTCTTTCAGGGTCCAAGTGTTGGAGATGGGCGAGTTTGGCGCTGCTGTGTGGGGACTTGGCGAACTGTAACTGCTGTTGTCGACGAATGGGTGGTATTGTGATCGCTTGATCGGTGGCTGCTTGGCGAACACCGGTGTCGAGCTGAGGGATCTTCAGCACACGTTAGGGACCCTACGTTGGCGCTATATATTATGCAATTGTGCATTATTTATTTGTTAATTACTATTACTTTAAGTCTGTAGGATCGATTTCCAACTGGGACGGGACATTTAACCACACTGTCTGCAACTGTGCATTTGACTGTGTTTCATAGCGAAAAACTTATAAAAGCATCTTTAAGACAACTTAGTTTACCAAGCAATACATGATCACAGTTGTTTCTCTAGAAAAAAAATCCCCTATGTGACCAAAGAAGTTAAAGGGGGCTGTACAAATGAAACAATAAAACGTATTGTGACAGACAAGTCCAATTAACTTTACTGACACTTTATTTCTCTTCTAAAACTGAATCACAAAAACAGTCCTCTATTCTAACATTATCACAACTTACAGTTCGTCGTGACCTTGCAACTCACAGCTGTTCTGTCCTCTTGTAACCTTGACACATACTTCACTGTCTTTTTACCCCCACCCCCCTTTGTCTCTCTCTCTCTCTCTCAAACATTTCAGGGGAACTGATTGCTTAGTCGAATCTGGCTGGTGACGGGCTCTCTGCGGCGAGCTGGAACTCCGTTGGGGTGAAGAACTTGCCTGCACCTGTTAGGAACCCACCGCAGTTATAGTTCCGCATGTGATGAGTTATGGCCGCCTGTAGGGTGCTTTCATTTCCACCTTCCTTCCAGGATCTGACGCACAATAAACTATCCGCTGACGTGCCAGAATCCTTACCGCAATGACAGACCTGGTGTTATTCCAAGTTTTACAGCGATTTTATCCATGGTGACATACTTGTCTTCTTTAATAAGTTCATAAACTCTTTCCTTGTTGGGTTCCGTGGTGGCAGTTCGAGGGCGTCCGCAAGGAGACTCATCTTGGATGCTGGTGTTCCTATCTTTGAAATGTTCCTATCTCTTCTACCACTGCCGGCGTCCATGCAGACATTCCTAAAGGCCCATTAAAGCCTGCTGTTTCCTCTATAAGAAGGAAATCAATGAAATCACCTGTCGAAACTACACAATTATGTCCACTGTTTTGGAAATACTACCTATGGTCACGTGATAAAAGCTAATGCTGTCATAATATGCCAACATGCGGTGTAAAGGCTTCAGATTTCGGCCCTGCAGCAGGGTTTAAGCTAGAAATGTCACAAAAATACACAAATCAAAATTAACATTTGTGCAAAATTCTGTTTGAACATTTTATAAATTGCACTATTAATGAAGGTTTTAAAACTGAAATATGTGTATAGTGAACTGAAGCAAAAGTAATCATCAAATTAAATTTTATAATTTTTAAAAATTAAGTTTTACACATAACAGCGGTGCAGTGGCCAAGCGGTTAGACCGTTCATTTATCACCTAGGTGGCCCGTGTTAAATCCCAGGGACCCGCATGTGGTATTTGTGGTGGACAAAGCGGCGCCTGGGCGGGTTTTCTGGTTTCCTCCGCAACTCATTCCACCGACTGCTCCATTATCACCTTTCCATTCATCAATTTCGCCTGCATTTCACACCATCCACTTCCTCACTCTCATACCTACTGCTTGGCTGATCACCCGCTTCCAGGTCTTCACTGTGTCCGGTCCATAGGTTCGTCTGCTCCCCGAAGGGTATTTGAGCCTAGATACTGGCTTGTAAGTTCTAGAGGGTGTAAGTTCTCCATATGGGGAGGGTAATCAGAAGAATTTTTACACATATAAATTCACACATTTCCATATCACATCTACACTACTCCCTTACAACAAATTTATCCACCACTTCTTAAAAAGCACACACGTACACACAACTTTGACAGGAATGAATGAACCACGCAGACCAGGTCAGAAACGAACTCCATTAGCTGGAATGAAAGCGGGATATCTCTTGTTTCTTGTTGAAACTTGTGTTCATAGCCTCTATCGTTTGTTTCTGTGGCAGATTGTTGCCGCACTTTGGCGAATGCTGTTTTAAAATTCGTCGTGTTCTTCGACCTTGAGGAGCGAAAAGCGAGTGTGACTTAAAACTTGCCTTGTAGTCATTTTAATAATAGGTTGCTTAGGACTTTCAGTATGCCCTCTGAATTCGGCATTAGCTGTGAGCATTAAACAGATATACATTTTTATGTACTAGCAAGATTTTGTTTAGCTCTTACAGTCAGTTACACAAAAGTAATTTTAGAATGAAGTACTTCAGAGGTCAAGCGGGCTATGCATTTTATTTGCCGTGCGCAATTATCTTAAACATATGGAGTTTTAAACCACAACATTAAGACTACTTTTGATAAAATAAAAGATAAGATCTTTTCCATGTAAAGCGCAGCTTGTGGTGGTGTTTTTTTTTTAAACCTTATCCTTGAAAGATGCTACATAAGTTTGACATTTAACACACTTTTCATTTTCGAGTTATGCTTTTCACAACACACGCGCGCGCCTTTTCTAAAATGAATTTCCTAGATTCAGAGTTCCTCAAAACGTGTTTTCGGTGAAATCTTGGTATAGATTCTTTGAGTGGAATGCAATACTTCCTCTACCTACTATAATGTGAGTATTGCTGACACAACATTTAATGGCAGGTGGCTCAACACATCGCCCCTTGCGGTGTTGTAAGTTAAACACGCTGTGAAATTACGCTGTAAAGTCGATGATATAAATCATTTGCGCCCACAAAATTTATTTGCACACCAGAAAGAGAATATTAACCCTAGCAGTACAAACGGGGGAAGGAAGGAGGGTACCTTATGCCCACCTACTGTAATTTTTACATTCTCTACTGGTAAATAGTGGAAGTATTGTATTCCACCCAAAAATTCGATGTCGAGATTCCATCGGAAATGTGTTTTGAGACCCCCCGAATGCAAAAAAAAAAAAAGCATTTTTAGAAAAAGGTCCGTGTGTGTGTGTGTGTGTGTGTGTGTGTGTGTGTGTGTGTGTGTGTGTGTGTGTGTGTGTGTGTGTGTGTGTGTGTGTGTGTGTGTGTGTGTGTGGACAGCATAACTCAAAAACAAAAAGTCGGTTAAAAACCAAAGTCTTTCAAAGATGCGACACGAAGATTTTAAGAAAATAGCTCCAACCTAAACTACCCTTTACTTGGAAAATTGTTCGAAAATTGATTTTCTTGAAAATGGCTCTAACGATTTTGATTAAAATGCCACATGTTTAAGCTATTTGTACGAAAAATGAAAGGTATATTATGAATTTTCTGGCTATAGCCTATGTATTACTGTTTACTCTGGATGACTTTTAAATAACTCGTAAACCGTAAGAGATAGATAAAATTTTACTGTACAAAATGTAGATCTCCCTAAAACACACAATTTATGTCCAAATAATTTTTGTCGTTGAGTGAACCATTTCGGAGATATTCCTGGTTATTTGTGTTATACGTTAAGCGTGCAAAGAGAACGGGGTCTCAGAGCTTTAAACGATTTGACTATCGCACAAAGCCTACTGTATTCTAATATTCCCCTTGCACCTACAAGGAAATAACCAACAAGATAATTTGTACAAATGTTTATCTCAACTAAAATGAAGATATAGGAATAAGAGTTTGTAAGAATGGTTAGTACAAGAGTAGATTCAGATTTTTAAATTGTCTTTAATTTTTTTTATTAATGGCTGCATTAATAGTTATTGTCAATCACTGTTTCTATTACTGAATTGCGTAGTTGTTTCAAAGTTTTCATTGTTAAAAATGTAAAGGTGGCCATAAATTATTCCCCGTCGGTGTAATGCGATTCATGTAAAAAAGAAGCTGTTAAACATGTTAAATATTACCTTTATAAATATGGCAAGATATAATACCTAATTCTAAAATAAATTTGTTTAAAAAATTGCTCATTTTGTTACCAGTGGTGGTCAAAGTATCCTCCCCTTTGGTAGTATAAGTTCTGGAATAAGGGTTGGCTTAATCTAATCTGATTCATGTAAAAAATAAATAGTTACACAGTGTTAAATATTGCCTTTGTAAAAACACAAAATATAACCCCCAATTAAAAAAAAATTGTTTTAGTAAAGGTTGGCATTGCTAGAGTAATGGTGAGCTATCAACCGCCGTTAAATTTTGTGTCTGCCATACAGAAAGTAAACGCAATACGACAGTGGTAATTTTGGATACGATATGTGCACAAAGAGTAACATTGTGTTTGAGAAGAAACAACGTTACCTGGATTGAAGTAACCTTGCCAGCATGTGGACATACTGCTTACAAAATATGAGGACTTTGTGACCAGTTCCTTGCCCCGTTCTTAACACACTCTCCGCGAAGAGGGCGGACTCTTCCACACAAATCTGATTAGTGATTACATTAAAGATCACGCAAAACTGACTTTGGTCACGGAATACACACTCTCGTGATGAGTGGGAACAACAAGTTTCACTCCATTACGTTACGTTATCAAGCAGATGTCACTCAAACAATAGCAACGTTCACATTACACCTTCATCCATTAACGTTTTTGTTTCATATATTTACGATGGAAGAAATGCTCATATATCTGCATTTGTTGATGAGAAACAACATGCCACTTTCCCATAAATTTCCACCCTAGAGTTAGGGTTACAGATACCACTATCCAATCCCCTATATATACAGGATGGAAGGGAAGTCATTACATTCCTTCTAGTATGTGCTTCATAGAAGCATTACAAACAAAAAAGTCTAATGGCATTTTGTTCTTTGATCAGCCGATTTCAAAAAAATAAAGTTTTTTTATCCAAGTTGGATGCTAAATTCCACAAAAATGTACAAAGATAACAGTTTTACTTGTAAGATGCGTAGAGTAACGTATTTCTGACATAGCTTCGGCAGTAGGAGGAATACTCTGAGCTGCTATTTCAGAGATTACTGGACTCGTTGCCTTGAGGTTGATCAGGAAATGACCTAGTTTGTAGATGTAAACAGCTTTCGCTTTCGGTAATGTTTTGGGAGCTAACGCTTGTGATTGGCCTGCACTGTCACAGTAAACACGGAAGGACAAGGCAGGGCACGAGTTCGTTTTCAAAACGCAGCGTTACGCTGTTTATGTACGGGGCTAGGGAAAGTGACACCCACAATCTGCAGTGTTGCCAGGTTGTTTTCGATAAAACTAAAATATTTCCATAGGAAGTGGTCGGAGAGAAAAACGTAAGATACAAAATGTGTTCCAAATACCGAGATCTACCACTGGTTTAAGTTAATGTAATGACTTCCCTTCCATCCGGTAAACCTACCACTAATAACAATACTAATATCACCATCACTACCAATAATACTACTCCACTCCGCTAAATACCACGACCACTACACTAATACCAATACCCCGCGGCGCGACAGCCCTATCCGGGGCAAGGCCTACCGCCCAGCCGCTGCGTCCCCCACCTCTGCCCACCACAGGCGTTATGAGTGGGTTGCAGTACTAGAGGGTGGACGTGGTCAGCGCTCCGATACCTCCAGGCCGTTTATGGCCGCTACTTCTTTATGTCCCCAATTGCCCCCTCAGGGGGCTAATGAGGATGAGTGCACCCCGGACCAGACCTCTCACCGGGAAAAAATCCCATGGCGCTACCGGGGATCGAAACCGGGTGTCCCGCGCCATAGGCAGGAGCGCTACCACTGTGCTACGGGGGCGGTCAATACCAATGCCACTAATAACACTACCACAATCACCATCACTATCAATAATACCACTAATACTATATAGCGTTCCACTCTTAGAAGACAGTATGGAGTTAAATGGGATATCTCTGTCTCTATCTAGCGCATACAAGTTGCCATTAGCCGCGTCCTTTTCTACCCTCGCGCTGTTGCCAGACTACTAATGGTATAAATATTGATTTGTTATAAATTTCAGGTTTGAACACATTATCCTATGCAGAATTGTTTTCTCTATCAGGTTATATCCTTTTCAGAGTCATTATACATCTCTATAGGCCCAAATTTCTTCAGAAAACGTTTTTTTCAATAGAAGTCCGAAATTCGCTGTTTCTACACTCATCACGCGCTAACTAACAAACTAACTGCTAGAAAGCATCTATATTTTGTACTTAGGTAGAGTAGACCATAGTGCTGCTACCTGCCTACTTTGAATTCTCTATGTTTACCCAGTTAAGTGTTATAATTTTTTAAATTAAATGTTTTCGGAAAATTTTATATATGTGCACTGCAAAAGTTACGCAGTGTGAAACTTTTTTGTTATTGAGTTTACATCAGGGAACCAGCGAGAACAAATGTTGAGGACGGTTGGAGAAAGTTTTTAAAATAAACCAAAAGGCAGTAACCTCTTTCTTTTATCCAATAAGGCAAACAAAAGGTATTCATCTATTCAGCGTCAGGCCTGACACAGAAGATAGTATAAGGAGCAGCACTAGCATTAGTTCGAAAGAAGCCGTGTGTGTAACTGTGAGCTGTTATTGCGCTATTTGTTTAATATTTTTGTAAATATTTGAAGTTATGGAGGGGGAAGCTAGGAAGAGACGATATGTTGGTAAATTAAGAAGTAAGGAACGCCAAATAATTATGAATGTATTAGATTATTTAAGTAAAATGCGTGTAAGGCAGTAAAAGAAACAGCTAAGGCAATCGGGTGTTCAGAAGCAGTAGTGTGTATGATTAAAAAGGAACTAATGAAAGGACCTCTAAGAACGCCATCGAAAAAGAAAGCAAAAAGGGCGGGACTACACAAAACGCTAGGTTAACGCAATATGATTGAATAGTGCAAGGTGGAGTGCGGCGAATTGTTCATTCTTTACTGTTTGCAAATATTCCACCCACGCTGAATATAATTTTGTCACAGTTCAACAGTGATGAGACCCTACCAAATTTCTCAAGGGCCACTCTGATTTGGGGTTCGAATATGAAAGAAGGGGTAACAAGTGCATATTAATAGAAAGAGACGATATCGATACCATCAGATGGCGACATAAATATCTAAAAGACGTAAAAAGGTTTAGGGACCAGGGGAAATCACTTGTTTATACAGACGAGTCATTTGTAAATTTAGGTCATACAGTAACAAAGGCGTGGAGGGACACCAAAGTTAAAAGTGCCCGTCTCGTCAAGCAGCAATTGAAGGACTAAGTACAGGACTCAGGCCACCTCGAGTCGCTCGCGGAGAAAGATTCGCAACTAGTACATGTTGCAACACTGCGCTCCATTTAACGTGTACTGTCCTTTAAGGGTGAAACGCGCTTTAATACCAATACCACTACACTAATACCACCAATACGAACCCAGTAATACCAATACTAACACTGCCACTACCGCTACCGCCACTAATACCAATACGAATACCAATACCACCACCAACACCATCACTACCATCACCGCCATAACCACTATCACTACCACTAACAAAATCTAAACACTATACCCCGATGCCTTGGTTACTGTACCGGGGTATTTATTAAAACATTCTCTTGATTTTCTCTTTACAATTAGTTATATTAATTACATTAAAAAACTATGAACTACAACCTTAAGTATAATAACAAAGCAAAACAATTTTAAATGCTACAATTTACTGCCCTAGTAGATGACTAGTTATCAGCAATATTCCCCTAACAACTGGGTTTCAGATATCACTGTCTAAAACTAAGGTCTAGGATGAACATTTGGAAACAAACCACGAGGAAGAAAGATGTAGGACGCCCAAGGAAGAAACGGAGCTGAATAAAGGAAGACGGAACAGGGAATCTGCCTAATCCATGAAGTGTAGTAGAAGAACTAGAGTCTACTGGTATCCAGCAGATTAGTATTGGCAACCAGTATTCTAATTTACTACTATTGGGTGGTAACTGGTTTTAGTGAATATTATTATTATTATTATTATTATTATTATTATTATTATTATTATTATTATTATTATTATTATTACCCTTTTATCTAGCACAGGGGCGTGTCATTGTCCCCTAGAAGCCTCCTCCCCTACTCAGCTGTGTGCATCCCACGACAGTTCCAGGTCAGTAGATTTACTGGCATGTAAAAGAACTCCTACGGGACAAAATTCCGGCACACTGGCTACGCTAACGTGATCCTAGCAATTGACAGCGTCGTTAAACAACAAAATAATTTTTCCATCCAGTAGTTCATCTCAGCCTGGATGGCTTAGTTGGTTAGACGCTAGCCTACTGATCCCAAGGTCGCGAGTTCAAATCTAGCACAGATCGATGGTTTTTAAGTGTGCTTAAAATCACACTTAGATCTACTGGCATGTAAAAGAGCTCCTGCGGGACGAAATTCGGACACACCGGCGACGCTGATGTGATCTTAGCAATTGACAGCGTCGTTAAACAACAAAACAAATATAAAATTTCAGTTCCAGTAGGCTACACGGTGCAGCTGAAACTAGTAAACAGTCTCTCTACTCCAGTTGCCTTGGAGGTCGTTCACAATGACTGCAAGCGTTTCATCAAGAATGGGAAGAAGATTATTTTTCTATTTTAGATAATGAAAAATCATTTTGTTTAATTTGTGATTATTCACTAAACCATGCATCTTATTTTAATATTAGACGCCATTTTAACAATAGCAAAAAACATTGAACTTGGCAAGATCGTTGTATCAATAACTATATATTTTCTTAAAACATACTGTAATTAATATTATTGCTTATTTACTGCGATATAATCATTATCGTGCTATACTTTAGTTAATATTTGCATATCGTGCTATCACATTTTTCAACATTATAATTAATTTTGTCATATTGGAGGGTTGAGGAGCTGAAATCCCAGTTCTCCAACAAGCTCGATAAAAATAAACCGTCACAAACTCCCAACCACGCCATTCAACAATCTGTTAGGGCCAGTTACCGAATTTCAAAATTTAAATCAGAAGCAGATCCAGGTCTACATTCACAGATAAGAATTTACTTGATGTCCTACGGCTAAGCTCTTTGGCTTTGAAACCTGATTTAAATAAATTGGTAATGAGAAAACACGGCTGTTGATCTAGAACTAGCCAATTTAAAATATGGGGCTCATTTTTTAATTTCTCTACTACGTATAGTAAGTAGGGGAAGTACTCTATTCCATTCAAAAATTCGATGTCGAGATTACACCAGAATTATGTTTTGAGGTCAGCTGAATAAAAAAAAATAATAAAAATAAATAAAATAAAAAAATAAAAATAAAGCATTTTTAGAAAAAGGTGTGTGATATAAGAACAAAGAAACACAAATTTTAAATGCTACAAATTTCTAACTTAGCAAGTTTTCCACACTACAGAATTTGGAGATAGGAAACAAAGATGGACAAGAAGAATGGGAGGAAAAACAAAGTGGATTGCTTAAGATTTACAGTGAACTAAAAGCAATCACATGTTACATGGATATACAACGTAAACTGAATAGATAAATGACTTTATTAAAAGAGATATAAAGTGAGAAGTGATCGTTTCAGGTTTAAGTGATGCTTATAAACTGCATAAATGATGGGATTATTTAATAAAATTGAAATTTAATTAACGACAATTGTATAAGTTGTATAAACATATGTAGATACATTATTCAAGTGTTAAAATGAACTAATGAGTGAAATTAAGAAAAATTAAGATATAACTAGTAATACATTATACAGAAGTAGCTTAAATTAGACAAAAAATAAATAAAATTAGAAATGTTGTTTTGAAAAACATTCAAAGTAAATTTAATGATTATTAAGTTAATATAACAAAGATATCTAGTAATGATTTTAGCTATGAAAATAATAATAGTAATAATAATAATAATAATAATAATAATAATAATAATAATAATAATAATAATAATAATAATAATAATAATAATAATAATAATAACAATAATAACAATAATAATAAGAAGCAGAAAATGTATACAACATATATAAAAATGTAGATCAGAAAAATAAATAAAATTAGAAATGTTGTTTTGAAAAACATTCAAAGTAAATTTAGTGATTATTAAGTTAATATAACAAAGATATCTAGTAATAATTTTAGCTAAGAAAATAATAATAATAATAATAATAATAATAATAATAATAATAATAATAATAATAATAATAATAATAATAATAATAATAATAATAATAATAATAATAATAATAATAATAATAATAAATAATAACAACAATAACAACAACAACAATAAGAAGAAGCAGAAAATATATACACCATATATAAAAATGTAGATCAGAAAACACTAGTTTTTTTCGTTGTATGCTGCATGTTATCTACAATAAAGCCGTTGAATATTGGCTCAAAGAAAACCACGTAATATCTTGTTACAAATGAGGTAGAGGGTTTTATTTTATTTTTTAACAGACAGAATTCTTCCACTGATACCGGTCGTGAAACGACCTTTGGACTCCCGAAATCAACTTGTGTTGCATAATTACACGACAAAACGTTCATGAATCACAGGGATTCACGAATCACAGGGATTCACGAATCCGCTTTTGCCCACCTCTGAACTAAAGGATGCACTAGACTCGACTTAATAAGAAACGAAACAGTCACAGAAGAACTGAATATTTATAAGTTAAACGACAAAATGGAACAAAATAAACACAAATGGAAAGAGCACATGAACCGCACGAGTGAGGAAAGGTTACCCCTTTTATCATGACATAGAATAGGTGCTTTTAAGATTAGTTTGTACACGAGCGAGTAGAGAAAGTCATGTGAGTGTAACACCATGTCATATTTTGTCTTTTTTCCGGAGGCCTCAAATACGGTGAAATCTCGGGTGGGTGGCATGCAATACATTTCGCACGTGGTGGAGAATGTAATAATAAACAACGACAGAGAATGACAAACTATAGGGAAGAGGCAGCGCTGTCTCAGGTCTTGTGTGTGTTGATGGATGGTGGAGTTACATTACGCCCATCCGGTCATTAATTGCCGTCTACGGAATCTGGCAGCACATCGATACAACCAACACACCAGTTAGTAGATGCAACCAACGCTTCTTATTAAACACTGCCTCACTTTGCACGGATAGCGCTTTAAACTCGAATGAGATTTATCAAATGTACTCCTCTCTTTCTTTATCAAACCATTGAACAACTAGTATTGCCTGGCGTTGCCAGTGGTTTCACGGCTTATCACTACAACAGGTGCCACTTGCCCAATAGCCTTGCTTTTCTTTGCAGGTGTTTAAAAATATTATACAACACACTTAAATTAAAACTCTCAGGACATCATAAAGACTAAACATACATATCTATAATAAATACTGAGAAAGTATGCAAAAGCACTGTCAACAACCACAAATACCAACGTTTGTAATGATGATTCTTTGTTAATGCAGCTGAGTGCACTCCCATTGTTGCATTTAGGCTGCCTTCTTGCTATTTATAGAAAAAATCTCACTAGCAAGGAATAATGGCAGTTTAAGTAACGTCAATATATTTTACTTTCTCTACTGGTAAGTAGATATATTCCACCCAAAAATTTGATGTCGAGATTTCACCGGAAATATATGTTTTGAGGCCCTATGAATAAAAAAGCATTTTTAGAAAAAAGTGTGTGTGTGTCAACCTGTGGACAGGTTAACTCAAAAACGAAAAAATCGGTTAAAAACCAAAATTGGTACTTAAGTTTAGTATCTTTCAAGGATACGACATGAAGATTCTGAAGAAAATTCCTCTACCTTAAACTACCCTTTACATGGAAAATTTTTCGAAAATTTTGATTTTCTCGAAAATGGCTCTCACGATTTAGATTAAAATGCCATATGTTTGAGATATTTTTATGACAAGTAAAATATATATCTAGAATTTCTGGCTATAGCCTATGTAGTCGTATTTACTCTGGATGACTTTTGCATAACTGGTAAACCGTAAGAGATAGACCAAATCTTACTCTACTAAAATTTAGATCTTGCTAAAACACAATTTATGTCCAAATAAACTTTTCTAAAGTGACCATTTCGGAGATGTTCCTTGTTATTTGTGTGAATTTTGGAAAACAAACTTTCATCTAATGGAACATCGTACATTTTTTATGTTAGTCGTGCAAAGAGAACGGAATCTCTAAGCTTTAAAAGATTTGACTGTCGCGCAAAGCCTACTGTATTCTAATATTCCCCTTGCACCTACAAGGAAATAAGCACTAAGATAATTTCTGTAAATGTTTATCTCAACTAACACTAAGAAGATATAAGAATAAGAGTTTGCAAGAATGGTTAACACAAGAGCAGAGAAAGTCATGTGAGTGTAACATCAGATTTTTTGCATAGGCATTTCCAGTAACTAAATAAATGGGTGTACCACATTTAATTCCAATATCTGATCATATTCTTGATATATTCATTAATTTATAACCATCTCATTGGGTACAATCAAAATCCTTCTCCAGCAGATGTTGAAATACAAAGTTAATTTTTTAAAATCACATCTCTTATCTTTTTAACAAAATAAACTATGGAAATTTTCATATAATAGTTTTTCTTAAAAACAAATGTTAATGCCCCAAAGTATAAAAATGTCAAAAACTACACATTACTATGTTAATTATTTTTTAAAAATATAACATTCCAATCAGACATTTTACCACCCTTATTTTGAACTACATTGGACAAAAGTTTTAGATCTCTAGGTTTATTTTTGTGGGAAAAGATAGGTTTTGGATATGAGAAAATAACAAACAAAATGTTCCCGAGAAAAATGAGTTTCAAGTTTAGTCACATATTTCCTCATTAACATCTATGCATATGTCTTTCTTCTCCATCTGATTTTGTTCATCGATTTGCATAAGGCTGATTACTGCCGTTTCTTTTCGGCATTGCAAAACAGAGCAACTCAACATGTGATTTTAAAATATATACCTATACCTAACGTAGTGTTTATTTTTATTTTCACCACGAATAAAGTAAGTAATGCTACACACAATATATATAATATATATTATACATATAAATATATAAATTGTGTTTGCAAAATCCATGCAACTGCAGTCAAATGTAACTGTCAGCTTCCAAGCCTGTCGATTGTTTTACTTGGGCCCTCCCCTTCCTTTACTACAGGCACACTTGACTGCAATTGCTAGGACTCGAACTCGCGACGTTCGGCTTTGAATGCCTGGTCAGTCCATTGCGCATCGCCTTAACCATCACTGCTATTCATATCGTTTCAGCTAAGTGCCTCCGAAAGAGATACGAGAACCGGTTTAGGAATTAGAGGAAAAACGGTATATGTAGAAAAATGACTTTTGAATTAAAAGGTTAGTATAGAAAATGGCTAGATTATATTTAGAAACGTGAAGTTGGCTAACCACGTAGCAGGTTGATTGTAACTTCTGCTAAGCGATAGGGAGGGAAATGCTCCTAGCAAGGAAAACGGAGAAAGAAATGAAATAAGACTTGTACGGGAACGCAGTGCGCTTGCGCGGTCTCTACAGGGCGTTGACTGAATGCGCTGGCATTTGTTAAACAGGGCGCGGGAAAATTAAACGAGCAAGTTCACACAGAAGAAAGTTCGACATTTAACCTTCTCATATGCATGCCTATAGAGGTAAATACACATACACATACAGTAAAACATTAATGGATGTGCAGTTGCGAGCATGCGATCACCCAGGAACTGCCACTGATTTCTGTTTCATGTTGCCTGCCTTTGAATTTTCAGGATACACTACTATTCCGAGTATTCTTTGTTGTAGATACTCACGACTTCAGGCTGGTTGCGGAATTCCACAGAAGCTCCAGAGCTACGTCGTGGCTTTCCCATGTCCAGGCGTAGAATACCAGGCGGCGCCTCTTCACTCATTTTGGACCTACAGTTGACATAAAAATAAAAACCAAAACTGTATTTTCAAGAACCGACTTGTTATTGCGTTTCATAATATCACAAAGATGTTGACTAGAAGAAAATGGAAAATTTAGTACATTATTAATGTTCTAGTTTAGAGCATTAAATTAAATATATTCTGAAAAGGGCTCGATCAATTAATTTAAGGAATTAAATGGTACTAATGATCAAGTTTCAAGATTCCTCAATTTTAAAACCTCCACATTTTATAGCGTTCTTGCACGCGTATTTTATTGCACTCTAAGTTATAATTTCTAAATTATAACTAAGAAAAAAGTAACACAAACGATCAAGAGGTATCACTATGGTGTCTGAAAAAAATGTCGTGGTAATAAAACTGTGTATTGAGAGAACTTAGGCTTTCACGGCCAGAGTTAATGTAGCTGGAAATTATTTTCGAGCTGCTATGCCATGTTTTGCTGGAGATGTTCCATAACTGCGGTGGACCTCTTCAGTGACGCAGTCGAAATCTCCTCGGGGAAGGTTTCGCTGCGTCTGAAGCGTTGATCAGGAGCCAGGAGCGAGAGCAGAACGCGGGCGGTGGGTAAATCACCAAGCTACCTATTCGTCTAGTACGGATTTACCCATGGGATATAAAAGATAACGCCTTATTTACAAGAGTTTGAGTCTGCTGTCGTGATGATGGCTTCTGTTGACTGATACTGGTGACACCGGATGTCCAACCATCCAGGCGTTGACCATGCCCAATACTGCGTAAATTAAGGACTTGTGTGACCGTCAAGTGAGGCAGTGGCAGTGAGCGAGAGGCCGAAGGGAGTGAGGTATATACGGTGGGGGATAACCAAATACTGCAGTCGGTGATTCGGCTGTATGGTTAACCGTCCAGTCGTGATCAAGCCCAACGCTGCTTAATTTGGTTGAGTGTTCAAATACGAAGCCGCGGCAGTTACCACCCCAAGGCATCCTAGAACAAACGATAATGCTTACGCCTGTATTAACCAACTGGGTGAGCTTGGCAGACATTGTGCGAGCTCTGTCCTACACAATGTCTACTATATAGGGAATACCGAATTGGGTATGAAGACTACGAGACGGGAAGCTACGGTCGGTACCTTAGACCATCCTGAGTGCCTTCTCCACAGCCTGTAGCCTGAGGATGGCGGTTTGAGCCACCAAACCCCAGACCTCGCAGCTGCACAGAATCAGGAGTGTAATGACCACGCTATACAAGTAGTTTGAGGTACTGTCTGTCCACCAGTTCATGGTCTTAGAGGAATGTAGAGACACTCCATGTAGTATAATCCGAGTTTTATAAACTTCCTCGCAAACGTTGTTATGGTTAGTTTTCTCCGCTGTTATTCGTGCTGTGTTAATTCGCTGTTAATTTCTCTTAATTTCAGTTGTAAAATCGTACGAGTCACTAGTGTTATGCCGGAAGCAAAGAAAAAAGGAATGCAGAAGTAGATAAACTCACGCCTAGGAGTGCTGTGAAATCTGCTATAATATTGTGGTTGCAGAACAAAGGGGTTCAGAGTGACAGTTCTATGCGTAAAATACATCTTTACACAATGATTGAAACAAACGTAAAGAGCTTTTTAAAGCGAATGCAATTTTGGTTTCGTTGGGCCACAGGTCGTTTGCTTGCTTCATATATGTGTGATCTCAGTCCCCATAGAACTAGATTGGACAAGGTAAAATGAATACTTAAGGTTACATAACAGGTGACTTACCCTTACACGAATCGTACGATATAACGCGGTATATCACTTACGACCAAAATTGACTGGTAGGGGCTTGAAAAATATAGAAAAAGTAGAAAAAGATCAGTGATCAATGATCAGACGGAGTAGTTGAGAACATTGCTTACGTTTTAAGGTAAATATACTGCATGAACTGAAAATAACATTTAAATTTCGCTATTTAGAGCGACTTTTTTGCTGTAATCTAGCGTGGATACACATTCTAAGGTTAGTACTATTATACGAGTAGGTAAGCAGAACCAGAAGCTCGAGTCCAGCTTCAGATATCGCCGTGTATGTGGAATTGTTTACTGACGTACAGATTAGCTGCATTCCTGACAGGGGCCAAGAGCTGGTGAACAAACTGTATGTAGGCATTGCGGAGCGGAAAACTGGATACAACTGTCTGAGGGCGCCGTGGTGGCGCTTGCGAATACGATGTTATCTTTTATATGGCACTAGTAAATCCGTACTAAACGGACAGGTAGCGTGGTGAATTACCTAACGCCCAGGTGTGTTAACTCCAGCGACCTGCTCTCGCTTCTGGCTCCTGGGTCAATGCTTCAGACGGAACGAAAGCTTCAAGAAGACTTCGACTGCGCCTTTGAAGATGTTTACTGCAATTGTAGACGAAACTTCTAGAAAATCTACCTCCAGCACACTACGGCAAAAAATAATTGTTTCACAGCTGTCTATTATTAGCTTTAAAGTTTCGGCCTTTAAATTATAGATTTTATGAATGTATTAAAAGTGGACGTTTTTAAAATAATAAAATTACTGCATAGAATACGACAATTTTACATTACAACTTTGGAGACTGTTTTCCATAATAGCTACATTTTTCAGCTCTCCCTTCAAGTAGGAAATGACATTTTCTTTGTGGGTTGTACATAACTAATACATCGATACAATCCATTGAATATACTGCTTTTTCCGCAACACGTAATAAAAATGTAAATATATCTTTAAATGATAATTTATTTGTTATTTGGTAAATGTCCATCTGCAGACGACAAAGCTTCCGCTGAAATTGATAGCTAATGATAATTAAGCAACATAAATATTCGCGAGAAGTTAGGAAAACTTATAGATGCAATAAAGAAACCCTGCTATGGCAGACACAAAGTTTAATGGAAGTTTATATCTGATGATTCCTGACCGCTGCTATTCTGCTTCCTGTTGTACAAATAAATGTTGTGGGTGCAAATTATATTTTTATCAGCGGCTTTACAGCGTGTTTAACTGGTGGCACCGCAAGCCTCTGATTGGATGTTGTGTTCACTAGCTCCTCCTGCTACCCGCCATTAAATTTTGTCAGCCATAATTTATCAGTCTGCGAGAATCATTCGACGTGTGTTTATGCCACTCCGGGAAGTAAAGACAAAGGTCGAGTCGTCAACATTCTTTCAATCAGAGGCCTATAATGTATTCCCAGCTGGGGATGGACAATTTTCTGTAACTGGAATAATTCCCTTTCCTCCGAAGAGCCTGGAAGTATGGAAGTAGGTGTGAGTGCGACTGTATTTCATGGAAAATGAGCAATACCCAAATAAAAACCTACAATCCAGCGATTTACTAATAGTATCTTATCGAAATCCCCGATATGACATTAATAGGGGTACTTTACAAATTCAACAATAAAAAAAGATCATAAAAGAGTATCTCAGATGGCTGAGCTGATGATAATAGTGGCATAACGTAAAAAAGAAAAGAATGGTATGATAATTGATGGTGTAAGACAAGAGTGGCAAGGAATGGACTCGAGATGTGAATTTACCCTCCCTCTCGCCCCACTACTGTATTTCAAAAGTCAGGGAGAGCATACAAAACCGGTTCATTCTGGCTGTAGTCGCGTGGCAGTGTTATCAGTGCTCTGGCGACTTGCATTTGCAACTGAGTAAACGACGATTTAATCGGGACTGGGAGAAATTAGTTAAAATTAATTTACTTTGTTAACAACACTGTCAATTGCCAGGATCATATCAGCGCCGGTTTATCACAATTTCGTTCCGCTGGATTTCTTTTACATGCCAGTAACTCTAACATGGGGATGTACTTTTAAACACACTTAACCATCGGTCTAGCCTGGCTATGAACCCGCGACCTTGGAATTAGTACGTGAGCGCCTAACCAACAGAGCCACCCAGACCGACAACTGAAATTAATGATTAAACAGTGTAAAAGGGGAGAAATATTTGTTCCTGAAGAGCTTCTAATGGATTCTTAGAGTGCAGTTAATGTATTCGTGCCTAAAAGGTATTGTTTTATTTATGACAAAGAGTACAAGTTATTTTGTGATTGGAAAAGACGGAGCCTGATGGGAGTTGACAAAGATATTCTTCTAGCATATCTTTCAGGAAAGATAAGTAAATGTAAACCATCATCATGGTCACATTATTCTATGTTTAGAAATATAAAGGAATATTAATCTATTCTGCAGTATTTGTTAATTGATATTCCTTGAAGTCTAGTTTTAGAAACGAAATAAAACGTTTCTATTTATGAATTAATGTATATTCAGTACAGTGTCAAAGTACAAACAATAATGTCAAAATCATAGTCATACAAAATAATTCATAGGAACACACACACACACACACACACACACACACACACACACACACACACACACACACACACACACACACGCGCGCACGCACGCACGCACGCACGCACGCACGCACGCACGCACGCACGCACGCACGCACGCACGCACGCACACACACACACACACACACACACACACACAAATTCTTAATACTGTTTTAAATGTATTGCTATTATCAGTTGGTTTCTAAGAAATTGTATTTAAGTGCAGGATGAAATGTATTGCAGCAAAATTCGGGATCATATTAAAATATTGGGCGTGGTATAAAATGCAAGCAGAAGTGGAAAACCTGCGGTAGAATGGAACTAATTTTAAACAATCAGGGGCATTCTTATTCCTATAGTTAAACATACCTTATAAGTTATAACGATGGAAGGAGCGGTAGAAACTGGTTAGAGCTGGTTCAAAATGGGCGAACGATTACATCACAATATGTGCTACACAGGGATGACATAAGGGTTACCCAGAACTAAAGTGCTAAACCCACAAGAAATGGCGATTTTGATGTAGCTGTGTATGATTTTGGCACAAGCAGTTTTCTAAATAAAAGCTTTAATACTCCTATACCAGACAAGCACGAAATCTAAACTATTTTGCCAATATTTTTTACGAAACTGATTCATAATTGGTAATATTGGTTAAATAATTACTTACAAAACACACTAAATCAGTCCGCGGTGCAAAATATGTATTTTTTTTTTCAAAGAAAGTTAAACATGCATTATGACGGGCTTAATATAATTTTATGGGGAAGTTATACAAATGGATTGTGAATTTCTATCTTTAGAGTCATTTTTGAAAAATTGTGGTTTATAAAAACTCATTTAATCCAGGCATTTAATTTCACAATGGACTTAGTTTTACAAAGTTAAATTATTATCGATTTTCTTTAATTTCCACCTTTACTAATTCATTGAAAACACTTTTGTAAAATCTAACTCAAGTGAGATAGCTAGAATTTCACAGATAGGAAGTTGTCTGTATAGCGAAACCAATGCTAATGTATGTAACAATTCAGATGAAAAAATAAATGAAAGAAAATAAAATGCGCTTCAATATCTAAAATTTGAGTAACAGTTTACACTGGTTCAGGAATGATGGACTTCAAAATATTTGTATGGTAATAAAAAAAATAATTTCTCTTAAACTAATTAAAATTAAGTGCCTGCTCAAAAACTTATTTGTGCTTGTATACTGATTTCAAATACTTACAAGAAGGTAATTATTATTTATTCATGCCAACAAACTTACTGCTGGTGTGTGGACAATGTTTGAGAGGTAGAATCGGAACTGAAAAACTCAATGCCATAGCAGGGATTTGAACCACAAGCCCTCCGCTTACCAGGCTGTGGTTCAAATTCCAGCTGTGGCATTGAATTTTTCAATTCCGATTCTACCTCAAACGTACAAGAAGCCTTAGGGTTCAAGAAGCATTTTACATTACCAATAAAAAAGTGATTAACTGAGAATAAAGATTAATATTTTAACAATTTGACATACTCGTTAACGTGTTGTGGGCGTTGTGTTTTACGTTCTGAATATAAGATAAAACATTCAAAGCAATCAGAAAACTATACTTGGAAGTATGTATTTTCACAGATCATTGACTTAACCCTCAGTGTTGTATTAGAAAATTGTTCTAATTTAAAAGTAATCAAAATTTATAAACACAGCATTTTAGATATAGCATATGGAATCTCCCCTCAACACAGCACGCCTGTGATTTTGCATTAAATGCAATTGGTTTTTGTGATATTTACTGTATTTATTGTCCTACTTTAATCTTGTGCCTTTGACTTACTAAAATCGGCAATATTTGCAACTCTGTGTGGCCTCAAACACTCCTGAACACAGTACTGCGATATACATATCAATTTTAAATGTAAGTTTTCACAAGCGACAGACAAGATCTTACTATACAAAGATGTAGGTCTCGTTAAAATACACAATTTATGTCTGAATAATTTTTTTGTAGGGTGAACCATTTCGGAGATATTCCTTCTTATGTGTGCCAGTTTCGGAAAACTGGAAACTTTCGTGAAATGGAACATCGTTCATTTTTTTATGTTAAGCGTGCAAAGAGAACGTTATCTCATAGTTTTAAAATATTTGACTATCACTCAAAGCCTACTGTATTCTAATATTCCCCTTGTACCTACAAGGAAATAAGCAATAAGATAATTTGTACAAATGTTTATCTTAACTAACATGAAGAAGATATAGGAATAAGAGTTTGTGAGAATGGTTAGTACAAGAGTAGAGAAAGTCATGTGAGTGCAACTCATCCTATTTTTAAATGTTAAAATTACTTCTTTTTCTTAAACATTTGCACAGAATGATATTCATAACCTCGAAAAATATCAAAATGCAAGGGTTATAGCCTCCTTGCTATTATAGCTTGATTTGAATTTTAAAATAATTTATTATGAGGTTCTTTATAATGGCTTGTTCAGGGGGCCTGTATGACCTGTACTGACAAGTGTTAAAATCGTGAAGTTTAGCTCTCTTTTTCTCTCTAACTAAACAAGATTTCACAACGAAACTTTAAAAGCACTTAAAATAAAGGAACCTACACACTTTAACATGTTTATTCTAATTACCGTATAGTACATAAGTTATTACTGTTTAACTATTAGCTCTTTTTAACCTTAAAAGCTCTTATAAATTACTCATATTTATTTACACTAAATATTTTAAAATGACAATACTGAAATATGTATCTAATACTAAAAAGCTGTGTACATTTTAGCTATCAAGTTGGATAGTTTTAGAGAAAAAGATGCTTTTCTGTAAAAGAATGTACCTTTTGGTAAACGAGCTTTAATAACACTAATCTAACAAAACACTGTACGTACTTATTTTCATTACATTTTTAATTGTTATAAATTCCTAAAATATGATGCATACATGACATTGGTCAGAAAAGTTGGGAGAATTTTTAGCATAAAAAACCAAGTGTTCCATGTCAAGCATTTTTGTCTATAGGATCCCCTCAAAGGCAAAATAAAATTCTTAGAAGCTATAAAAATGGTCTCACGCGCAATTATTTTAAATTAACGCATGTAGGTATATAAATTAAAGCCATAACAAAAACATTAACATCTCTGTAACTGACGCAGGTTTCTGATTGAAATTTTATATGTAATCGCTGTGTTAATATAAATTAAAGGTTGCTTAAATGGAAATTGGGGATTTTAAGGTTTTTACACGTGCATTGTCTTAATATAGTTTTGAAACAAAGCTTGTTTTAAGCACTAAGCTCCTGGATTACTTTTTACTGCTACATATATAGGTAGTATTGTATTCGACCCAATAATTCCACAGATTTCACCGGAAATATGTTTTGAGGCCCTTGAGTCCAAAAAAGTGTGTGTGTGTGTGTGTGTGTGTGTGTGTGTGTGTGTGTGTGTGTGTGTGTGTGTGTGTGTGTGTGTGTGTGTGTGTGTGTGTGTGTGTGTGTGTCAAGACCATTCAAAAACGAAAAAATTGGTTAAAAACGAAAGTTGATATTTAAGTTCCATCTTTCAAGGATGCAACACGAAGATTTTGAAGAAAATTCCTCCGCCCTAAACCATCCTTTGCATGGAAAATTGTTTTTCTCAAAAATGTGCAATGATTTTGATTAAAATGCCACATCTTTAAGATATTTTTATGGCAAATGAAATGTATATTTTGAATTTTCTGACTGTAGGCCATGTAGTTCTGTTTACTTTTGATGACTTGCATAACCGGTAAACCACAGGGGATAGACCAAATCTTACTATACAAAAATCTGATGTGTTGCACTCACATGACTTTCTCTACTCTTGTACTAACCATTCTTACAAACTCTTATTCTTATATCTTCCTCTTGTTACTTAACATAAACATTTGTACAAATTATCTTATTGCTTATTTCCTTGTAGGTGCAAGGGGAATATGAGAATGCAGTAGGCTTTGTGCGATAGTCAAATGTTTTAAAGCTTTGAGATTACGTTCTCTTTGTACACTTAGCATAAAAAAATGAACGATGTTCCATTTCACGAAAGTTTTAAGTTTTCCGAAACACACACACATAACAAGGAATATCTCCGAAATGATTCACCCTACAAGAAAATTTATTGAGACATAAGTTGTGTATTTTAGCAAGATCTACATTTGTTGTATAGTATAATTTGGTCTATCTCTAATCGTTTACCAGTAATGCAAAAGTCGTCCAGAGTAAATACCACTACAGTGGCTATAGCCAAAAAATTCAAGATATACATTTCATTTGTCATAAAAATCTCAAACATATGGCTTTTAATCAAAATCGTTAGTCATTTTCAAGAAAATCAAAACTTTCGAAAAATGTTCCATGTAAATGGTAGTTTAGGGTGGTGCTATTTTCTTCAAATACTTCATGTCGCATCCTTGAAAGACATTAAACTTTAATACCAACTTTGGTTTTTAACCGACTTTTCGTTTTTGAGTTATGCTGTCCACAGACACACAAGGATCTTTTTCTGAAAATGCTCTTTTTTGGGGGGGGGGGATTCAGGGGGTCTCGAAACATTTCCGGTGAAATCTCGACATCGAATTTTTGGGTGGGATACAATACTTCCCCTACTTACCAGTAGAGAAAATAAAAAATGTAGATCTTGTTAAGACACAATTTATATCAAATTATTGTGAATTGAACCATTTCAGAGATATTCTTGTTATTTATCAGAATTTTGCAATACTTGTAAACTTCTCAAAATGGGAGATCGTCGTTGATTTTATCTTTTGGCCACGGAATTTCAGTCATAACATAGCACATTTGACTATGGCTTAAATCCTACTGTATCCCCTTGTAACTACAAGAAAATTAGCAATAAGACAATTTTACAACTGTTTATCTCGATTAACGTGAAGCAGATGGAGGAAAAAGTGTTTGTAAGAATAGTGATTGCAACACGTCAGATTCTTTTACAGTACATTGCATTAATAAATAGCCTTAAACAAGCCCTGTTTCGCTTCTTTATTTAAAGCTTGGCGCCAAACTCTCCCCGCGGTGCCATATTTACATGTTAAATTCTCTATCTTTTTCCCCCCTAACTTCCTGTCGCTTTGTAGGCACAAACATGCAGGAAAGCAGCAGAGTTTGACAAAGAGCAGTGCACACGAAGAAGTAAAACTTGCAACATGTACTCACCTCGCGTGTCAGCTGCTTCACGTGCAGATTTTCTAATAACTGAAGCCAGTACCGCGCCCTGTATGTGTAAGGCAATATGCCCCACTCTCCAACACGTGTTACCATAGAAACTCTTTAAACACAAAGCTAATGACGACACACATGACTCCCATCTTCCAATATTGCGCTCAAAGAGTATAGACGGGTTATCTAGAGGTCGCATCTAGGTTACATTCCCTTTGAAACTGCTCTACTTTACTACTCGCTTGGGGTTTGGAATGTAGTCAGATGCAGGAGATAACACCTTCACGATCTTAATCTCGTGTAACTATTTTGAACAAATTACTAACGTTGACACGAGATTAAAACTAATTAAACTAGCGTTACCACAGAACCCTGTCTTCCCGTACATCGTACAGGGGAAAATCATGTGCATTTTTACTTTCTCTACTGGTAAGTAGGGGAAGTATTGTATTACACCCAAAAATTCCATGTCGAGATTTCACCGGAAATATATGTTTTGAGACCCCCTGAATCCAAAAAAAAGCATTTTTAGAAAAACGTCCGTGTGTGTCAGTCTGTGTGTCTGTGGACAGCATAACTCAAAAACGAAAAGTCGGTTAAAAACCAAAGTTGGTATTTAAGTTTTATGTTATTCAAGGATATGACACGAAGATTTTGAAGAAAATAGCTCCACCCTAAACTACCCTTTACATGGAACATTGTTCCAAAATTTTGATTTTCTTATAAATGGCTAACGATTTTGATTAAAATGTTACATGTTTGAGATATTTTGATGACAAATGAAATGTATATCTTGAATTTTCTGGCTATAGCCCCTGTAGTTGTATTTACTCTGGACGACTTTTGCATAAGTCGTAAACCGTTAGAGATATACCAAATCATACTATACAAACAATGTAGATCTTGCTAAAATACACAATTTATGTCTCAATAAGTTTCTTGTAGGTTGAACCATTTCGGAGATATTCCTTATGTGTGTGAGTTTCGGAAAACTTGAAAGCTTTCGTGAAATGGAATGTCGTTCATTTTTTACATGTCAAGTGTGCAAAGAGAACAGAATCTCAAAGCTTTAAAACATTTGACTATCGCACAAAGCCTACTGTATTCTAACATTCCCCTTGCACCTACAAGGAAATAAGCAATAAGATAATTTGTATAAATTTTTATTTTAACTAACACGAAGAAGATATAGGAATAAGAGTTTGTAAGAATGGTTAGTACAAGAGTAGAGAAAGTCATGTGAGTGCAACACATCAGATTTTTAAATTAAATTGATCACATACCTCTGCTCTCTTAATGAAATTTTCTGTGAACGTCCGCTTCTTTTATTGTTAATCGTCACTGTTTTGCTTTTAAACCTATTTACTATACTTTGTATAGTAGTTCGGCTTCTCCCAACTGAGTTTGCAATCTTGGAATATGATTTTCCTTGATTATGAAGCCTGAGAATATTTTTTCTCTGTTCAACAAATGCTTCCCATTTTAACTGAACCGTATCTATCAGTGCAACTACTATGTCTCTCGGGGTGTATGCTACTCAACTGAACCAGCCAAGCAAGGGTGACTGTTTACTCGTGCGTCAAATAGGGTAGCAACTAACTGTACGAGCACTTCTGTCGGGGCATTAATCCATTTAAACAAACAGAGGCTCATCCTATACTTCTATTGTACGCAATAGCAGGACATTTGCCATAGGTCTGCATGGTGGGCATTCCAATATATTATCTAGAAATAAAATTGATCCCCAATAAACATCATACGTAATAACTGCTATGATATTCTTAACATGGTTGTGTATGAATACTTTTGTCCATGTGTGTATGTATACACACTAACCTAGGTATCGTAACCTAACACGAGCTAAATTTCGATAGCACAGAACTCTTGTCATCTCGTACATACACACACGAGCACAGGCATAGAACAATATTTGACACAGGCGTGTAAGCCCCAAAGTCACATAAAGACTTTGGGAGTACTTTGCAAGACATGGTATTGCAGTATTGCGATAGATTGATCTTACGTTATCTCATTGTTCAATTTAATTTTTCAAATAGTTCATTTGCTGTATACGAGATATGTTTGTATTAGCTAGGCAACAACAGGAGAATATTGAATTTCGCTGTCTGTCTTTACTTTTGATTAAACCTTTAAAAACGCAAATTGTTAAGTTGTTCGTGCACACTTCCATACGCGTTCGTGTTCGAAGTGCAGTAGCACTTTTTTCAGCTAATAGAATTGGTAGGAAAAGCGCATCGCCATCGATGTAATTGACTTAAATAATCACAGAATTCTCTCACGTTTTCATAATTAGACATCTAGGACATGAAATGATCGAGGAACCAATTTCCGACGTCCGAGGGCCATGGAAATTTACAATATTTGTGTTACTGTCTTTATATGCAAGTTCCAAACCTAAACTTTGAACATTTCTCCACGAGGATAGGCCAAGTTGGAATCGGCAACCGAGGGAGTAGTATGAACAACTACCTCTAATCTGCTATTAACCGTGACACTTTAACGTAGGATTGAGTTTTGTACATTCTTAAGCTAGTGCAGTGAAATGCGCCTTCGTTACTTTGATATTTAACATGAAAACCAGTGGGTTATAATATCTATTTCCATGTGCAAAGTGAAGATTTGGTGTGAAAATTAAGGACAATATTGAAACGTCCCTTGTAGAAACACATACACTGCATATGCACATATGCTCGTTAGATACACAAGCATACATGACTATCTATGCCTCTACATATAATTCACTAGCAAAACGTTGCAATATATAGTACCTTTGCAGCATAAAAAGAAATGTTCTTGGCTTACCTCTCTGTGAAGAAGCTTCCATGGAAGTTTACGTATATCTTCAGCCATTTCTAATGATTTGCCTTTTAATTTTCCGCCATTTTCACAATCATGCTTATGTTGCATGTTTTATGCTATGAACCCTTCATTTGAATCAGTTTTTTAACGCACATCCACCTCCGAACAGCATTCTTCAGTATTTTTGTGTTCCCTAACGGAATCAGTTCCTTGCCCCTTTCACTTGTTTTTTCCACGTTTGCCGTCTGCATTCCAATGCACTGATATACTGAATGAACAGGCCTATTACCAAGGCCAAGGGCAAACTAGGCGAGCGAATCGATTGGTGAGTTTACTATCGACTTATGTAACGTATTACCAACATAAACTAGGGACCAAATCCACTTACGGGAGGGAATCGGAATATTTGATTTCGTCAGTTCCCGGAGGGAATCGGCATATTTACAATTTGTGTTTCGGAGAGAATGGGAGAAACAATTGACCGTAGCAACCCTTGAAAACTAATGATTAATTATGCTTTTCACCTCTTACGATACACATGGAAAATAGATGGCGTTTAGTAATACATCTTTGATATCTGGAGAAATGTAATGATAGACGTGCATACTTTTATAGGGCCAGAAAATTGAAAACTGGACGATAACGGTCAGAAATCGAAAGTTTGTGTTTTATGCTTATGAAGTTAAATTCTCAAGGACTGGTTTCATGTAAACTTTTTGCTATTTCAGTGGAAATATTTAATGTAATTTCCTCATTTGAGGGCTGCCAAGAAGACAAAGTATAAATCTATAATTAACATGATTTAATATATAAATATTTAATATATAAATTAGTTATAACACATTAAATTAATAATAATTATCTTCAAGAAAATATAAATAACACGTATCAATAATTTCATATTAAAGTAAGTAATAGTTTAAAACATTAAGACTGTTAAAATATTACACGCCAATTTCAATGAGAAAGTTTAAACATTTTAAACAATTATGCGATAGTTTAAACAACTCTGAACCATAGTGTAGCAACAAGTTAGCAGGTTTATTGAGATTTTTCAGTTTTTTCAAAGTTTCCAGAAGTGTTGCTGCAAAGTTTGGTCCATATGTATTTATCAGTTTCAAAATTATGAATTTTTAAGTGAGAAAAATAAAATACTTTATGAAAAATGCATAATCGGAATTACAGATCGATCAATATGTGCGAATTTTCAAGAATAGTTTTATGGGTTATAAAATTGTAGGCGTTCGCCAAACATCTAGGTGGCCCGGGTTCAATCCTAGGGACCCGCGTGTGGTATTCGTGGTAGACGAAGCGGCGTCAGGGCGGGTTTTCTCCTGGTTCCCCGGTTTCCCCCGCCATTCATTCCACCAATTGCTCTATTATCACCTTTCCAATCATCAATTTCGCCTGCATTTCATATCATCCTCTTCCTCACTATCATACCTGGTGCTTGGTTGACCACTCGCTACCAGGTCTTCACTCTGTCTGGTCCATAGGTTCCTGTGCTCCCCGACAGGCGTCTGACCCTAGACACTGGCTTGTAAGTCCTAGGGGTTGAAAGTCCTACATAAGGGAAGGATAATCAGGTAAGGAAAAAGAAAAAAAAAGGAAGAAAAATAAAATTGTAGACTTTTTCAACATTTAAAATGCTTCTTACGATACGATTTTTAAGTTATCAGAGTGAAATTTTGGAAATGGTTTTCCAATACATGCTAACTAAAGTTTTCTATGCAATTATTATTCTAAATTCATCTGTTATAACACCAAGCTTATCAAAATTCAATAACGATTTAAATTGACCATGGACAAAAATTATTGGGCTGGCCCATAGCTCAGTCGGTATAGTACCTGTCTGCTGTGCAAATGGTCCCGGTATCGGTTCCCGGCTGGGAGGGTGGGAATTTTCTTTCTTAAATGAGTACCACCATTCCCGATAGACAATATGTTCCAGAGAAGAGGTCACCGACCTTTGAAGTTAAAGGTGGGGTATGAATGGCGCAATTAAAAAATATTCTTACATCTTCATTCTTATTTTAAAAGTTTATTTCTTAGCAATTTTTTCTAGCTAAATACATACTTTTTTAATTTACATTATAAAATAATGCGGTAGTGCGCTTGCCTCTGGTACCGAGGACCCGGATTCGATCCCCGGTACCAGCATGGGGATTTTATCCCCTCTGGGAGGTCTAGCACGTGGTACACTCAGCCTCGTTAGGTCCCGGGGAACCAATTGAGGAGCTACTTGCTGGAGAAGTAGCGGCCCCAAGTTGAGAAGGCCGCATAACTGGCCGGGAGAGTTCGGGGCGCTGACCACATCCCATTTTCTAGTACTGCACCCCACCAATGACATCTGTTGTCGGCAAAGGTGGGGGACGCAGCGGCTGGGCGGCAAGTCTTATCCCTTCATGGGCTGTTGCGCTAGGGGTTTAGTTTAGTTTAATTATAAAATAATTTAAAATTGTTCGGAGTGTTCATTTTTATTTGTTCCTTCGATGGTTTACATGTCCGGCGAGCCTTTAGTTCCAACAAGTTGAAGAAAACATCTATGGCATGTACACCCACGGGGAAAAAACGGTCATGTCTAGAATGCAGAGAATAACTCCACGAGTACCAAATAACTTACAGTTTTCAACAAGCTGGCATGTCTATCTGTTTATCTGTCATGCCTGTGTATCGATTTATAACACGGTCCCTTCCTCTTGGCAGAGTTGCAACATCTTAACATGAACCTTTGTAGCGAATGAAAGAGAAAAGAACTGGAATTGAGAATTTTGGCAACTGAGACTCCACGTGAAGTAAACATTAACTGTCTCTCTCTTAAAATCAGGGTTGCTTTTGGACAGGGATAGAGGTTTGCATTTCCTGAAGATTGGAGAAGGATTAATGACAGTCATTAGTTGTGGGTAGGACAAATTTCCTTTGTGACCCAACTGCACATGCGTTGACTAAACATACTCTACACGAAGCTTACTGTAGAGCGCGCGACACTACACTCTTCGAGAGCTAACCTGGCACTGGTCAGCTAGCTGACTCACTCATCTGCGAACGATCGAGTTCATTGCGCAATGTTCTGTAACACGAGAGCGCTAGCCTCGTTCGCAGGTGAGTGAATCAGCTAGCTGTCAAATGCCAGGATATTTCTCGCCAACTGTAGGTTTTTCGGGAGGTTTATTGGAAGACTTTCTGACAGCGAAATTGAGAAGTAAACAACATTTACGTAAATATTAAACTACCAATCATCGGTAGTTTTAAAAATTTTAGTGCTATTGAGATTTCAATGGATATGCATTACATAGAAAACTTAATTGATTAGATGTCCTTATATAATACAGAACTATACATGAAAAAATCTGATGTGTCAAATCTTTTAAAGCTTTGAGATTCCGTTCTCTTTGCACACTTAACATACAAAACAAATGAACAACGATGTTCCATTTCACGAAAGTTTTAAGTTTTCCGAAACTCACACACATAACAAGGAATATCTCCGAAACGGTTCACCCTACAAGAAAATTTATTCGGGCATAAATTGTATACTTTAGCAAGATCTACATGTTTTGTATAGTATGATTTGGTCTATCTCTAACAGTTTACCAGTTATGCAAAAGTCGTCCAGAGTAAATACGACTACAGGGGCTTTAGCCAGAAAATTCAAGATATACATTTCATTTGACATAAAAATATCTGAAACATATGACATTTTAATCAAAATCGTTAGAGTCATTTTCAAGAAAATCAAAATTTTCGAAAAATTTTCCATGTAAAGGGTAGTTTAGGGTGGGACTATTTTCTTCAAAATCTGCGTGTCACATCCTTGAAAGACATTAAACTTAAATGCTAATTTGATTTTAAACCGACTTTTCGTTTTTGAGTTATGCTGTCCACAGACAGACACACACGCGGACCCTTTTCTAAAAATGCTTTTTTTTTATTCAGGAGGTCTCAAAACATATATTTCCGGTGAAATCTCGACATCGAATTTTTGGGTGGAATACAATACTCCCCCTACTTACCAGTAGAGAAAGTAAACATATTAAAAACTACAGCATTGTTAGAAGGGGCTGTTTCAAATTAAGTATTTGATCTTTTTCCATACTGAGACATTTTAGTAAGGAATTGACTTATTTTTGGTTAGGTGTCTCCAAGAGACAAAATATCCGTGCGTATACCTGTATGCCATTTATGTACGCTATACTATAACAAAGTGTTTTATGGAGGTTTTTATGCTATCCATTTTACGATGCAACGTATTACATTCACATAGTTGTTTATATTCGCTTTTCTTTTATGTTGACACATTCACATGTCCTTCTCTACTCGCCCTTAACATACTATTCATACAATTTTCTCTGACTGAAATAGTAAGGCCAAGTATTACATTCACACGGTTTTCTCTACTCGTTTTTCTTTCACATAACATATTCGTGTCCTTTTCTACTCGCCCTTCAGTAAACAATTCATACAATTTTCTGTTATTGAAATAGAAATACAATACATTACATTCACACGGTTTTCTCGACTCACTTTTCTTTTACGAAACATAATTACACTTCTTTCCCTTCTTCCTCTTCTAGAAACAATTCATACAATTTTCTATGTGTTTGAAATAGAAATGCAACATATTACATTCATAAGGCTTTGTCAACTCGCTTTCCTTCCTGTGGTATTTGTGGTCGTTCAAAGTGCTTTTTGGATAGTGTTTTACCCGGTACTTTTATTTTATATTTTTACTTTCTCTATTAGTAAATAGAGGAAGTATTGTATTCCACCCAAAAATTCGAAGGAGAGATTTCACCGGAAATATATGTTTTGAGGCCCCCTGAATCCAAGAAAGCATTTTTAGAAAAAGGTCCGTGTGTGTGTGTGTGTGTGTGTGTGTGTGTGTGTGTGTGTGTGTGTGTGTGTGTCTATGTGTCAGTCTGCGGACAGCATAATTCAAAAACGAAAAGTCGGTTAAAAACCAAAGTTGGTATTTAAGTTTCATGTCAAGGAAGCGACACGAAGATTTTGAAGAAATTTCCTCCATCCTAAACTACCCTTTACATTGAAAATGTTTCGAAAATTTTGATTTTCTTGAAAATGGCTCAAACGATTTTGATTAAAATGGCATTTGTTTAAAGTATTTTTATGACAAATGAAGTGTATATTTTGAATTTTATGGCTATGGCCTGTTTAGTCTGGGTGAGTTTTGAATAAATCTTAAACCGTAAGAGATAGACAAAATCTTACTATACAAGAAATGTAGATCTTGCTAAAATACACAATTTATGATTCAATAAATGTTTTGTAGAGTGAACCATTTCGGAGATATTCCTAGTTTTGTGTGTCAGTTTCGGAAAACTTAGAACTTTCGTGAAATGGATCATCGTTCATTTGTTATATGTTAAGTGTGCAAAGACAACAGAATCTCAAAGCTTTAAAACATTTGATTATCGCACAAAGCCTACTGTATTCCAACATTCCCCTTGCACCTACAAGGAAATTAACAATAAGATAATTTTTGCAAATGTTTATCTCAGCTAACACGAAGAAGATATAGGAACAAAAGTTTGTAAGAATGGTTAGCACAAGAGTAGAGAAAGTCATGTGAGTGCAACACATCAGATTTTTTATTTTATTTGTTTTTATTTTATATTTTCTTTTCTTTACAATATCCTGAGAATTTTAATTAATTCTGTGCTTAAGAATATTATGTAATACATTTTGAAGTGCCTCTAAGGAAAGAAGGCTATTGGGCAAGTGTAACCTAATCTGAAGTTTGTAGCGATAGACCGTCAAACCACGGTTAGGCAGCGCTGGGTATTTAAAATTTATTTCAAACAACTTTTTCTGGCACCAGCATTTCCAAGATATGTTACTATTGGTGTGAATTTATCAGTACTTCGTCATTCGTTTAACGTGCTGTCGCTATTCAGTTGCTTCCCGCATCCTGGTTTTAAACATCTGACGAATTAATGAAACTAATGCAAAGGTGGTGGGGTGGGGTGCAGCAGTGGGAGATGGGACGTGGTCAACACCCCGAGTCAGTTATGCGGTCTTCTCGACCTGGGCCGCTACATCTCCATCAAGTAGCTCCTCAATTGGTCCCCCCAGGACCTAACGAGGCTGAGTGCACCCCGTGTCAGACCTCCCAGCGGGGGGAAAATCCCCATGCTGGTACCGAGGATCGAAACTGGGTCCTTGCAAGAGGTAAGCGCGCTACCAACTGCGCTACGGAGGAACATAAGCTTTCTTGTATATAATATGCAACAGCGAATATAAACGAAAACGGGTAGAGAAACTCACGTGAATCAGACAATTTTTCCCGGATTGTAGAGAAAGAGTTGTATTAGTTCCGAACACCCACGCGTCTCGTCTCTTTCCACGCACGAGCACTCCGAAAGGCAAATGAAATTTTCTGATGATGGGACCACGCCTTCTAATGACGTGTTGTTATGTAATTACATCTCTTAATTTTCATTAGAGAGCGGATCAATATACCACACAGTGATTGCCTCATCTTGCCAGTTACGTGAGTACAAGGCCGCCTATGTAAACAAGCGATAAAATCAACGCTGCTTCAAGTGCTTGAAAAGTACCATTGAAACACTGTTGTTCTTTTCGTTAATACTTCACAAGTACTGTTCTTGGCTTGTCAACTGGATTGGCATCTTCCTGTGCCAAATTGATGTTCCCGCATCTCCCACCGAAATATACATTTGGAGCGCTGCATGCACTCATTACTTTTAAATGTACACGCTAGATGACGCTTGTGTTGTACGTTAGGCATTCAAGGATGTCAACACTGTTTTGTTATAAACTAAATAATTTTAAAAATAACGTAACAAAATGACAATTTGACAAATCCCACTCCTGACACCACTTGACAAATGACAGCAAAGTCCAATTACTTTTTCGGTCGCTTTATTTTTCTCCTAACTGAAGCACAAAAACCCTTCTGTTTTATCTTTAACACAATCTACAGTTCTTCGTGATCTTGTAACTCAAATGTTCAATACTCTCGTAACCTTGATGCACACACAAACACAAACTTTCTTATCTTTCAGTTCTCTATGCCTAACAAACTGCATGCTTTGACGATCACACTCATTAAAACTGCTTCTCACTTCAATAACTCCAACGTGACAATGCATGCCCCAAAATATCTCTGTCGACACATTGATAACTGTACACACTGCTAAGAGCAGCATTGTTCAACACTCACTATCATCAGCTTCTTCTTCTTCTTCTTTTTCTTCTTCTTCTTCTTCCAAAGTCCTTCCTTCTGAAAACTTCTAGTTCACTCACTATTCCATCGCATAAAACTACTACTCTTCCCTTTGTCTCACAAAACTGCCATCTTGCAAGCCTTCATAGGCGAGAATTATAGAGCATGGAGTTTTTTGGAAATTCACTTTTATTTCGACGCTTTGGCAAACAAGCCGACAGCTGAAGCTTCCGAAACATTCTCGAAGCTCTTCTGCCGCGCTCATTGTAGAGTGTTTACTAGCCGCAAGTGGTGTGAGGTAGCTTGACCTCGGTTCTCCTTTTGATGCACGCGGCCACCAGGTGGTGTGAGGTAGCTTGAAATTGAGTCATTGAGTCGTGCACCCACGGCAGGCATTATAATACATTTAGTTCAAAAAGTTGATATATTATAAATCAGTTTATTACTATAAAATACTTTCCATAATATTAGTGGACTAATTTGCATTGTACTTGAGCTCAATACATGATGTGAATAAAACACTACAATTCGCCAACTGTATCCTTTTTGAGACGAAATTTCAAAGCTAGAAATAGCACAGCATAGTATTTTAATAGATTTTCTGTTTATTTCTCACATAGGGTTACCAAATTAATTTATGGAAATGTAGGACATAGTGGTGAAAAATGTAGGACTTTTGAGAAAAACGTAGGACATTATCGGTCAATCAAAAATAATTTAAGTGTTATTTATATACACCCATAGGCACATTTGTATGTTGTTTAATTGTTATTAAAAATCGTTGTGTGCAACACAAATACATAATGCAGGAGGACAAATAAGGCATTGTGCTTCGTGTTCGCTTAGTTCTGCTTTGAAAAAGCTTATAAATTTAACGATAATACATAGTTGAATTTGCATTTTCGTTTCGGCATTTCCGGTTGTAATAAAAGCACTGTGATAAAACTGTTAACTTCTCACTTCCTTAATCTTCGATAACCAAAGTAGAAATGGAAGAGTGAGAGTAAACCATCGTTTTAATTTACCTCGGAGCGCATATACTGCGGTGCCACATTTTTGTTGCTAAATTCGGATATAAAACGACAAAGTTTCAAAATTAGCTTGGGACGTTCTCAGCGCCATCTTTTAGAATGCTAAATAACTATTTCTATAAGTGTATTAGAGTATTCAGAAGTGCAAAGATGGCAATAGAACATAAACTATTAGTATGCTATTCAAGATTTAGGAAACCAAGAAAACCAGAAGGGAAAAATACCAAAGGATAAAAATTAGGGAATCTAGAGGATAAACAAAGAGAAGAGAGAGTTTTACGAAGAAAAGATAAAAATAAAATTGGAACAGGTGCAAAACGAAAATGGAGTATACTCAAGAAAGCCATGATAAGCTCAGCTGAGGAAATTCGAGGGACTGCTAAGATAAAGGAAAATTGTAACAGGATGGTGGAATGATACAACAAAAATAAAAGTTCAGGAGAAGAAAAGAGTCCGGAAGGAATATACAGCAAATAAAAAAGAACAAAACTGGAAAAATTATGCTGAAAAAAGGAATGAGGCCAAAATAACAATAAAATAGACAAAAAGTCCTAGGAAGAGTTTGATATAGAACTGGAAGACAAATTCCAAAACACAAATAGAGAATTTAGGTAAATAGTTAAACGGATGAAAGCAGTGAAAACCAAAAGGTTCAGAAACATAAGGGACAGAAATAATGAAGTTAAAACAGAACTGAAAGATATATTGACGGTATGGTCAGAATATTAGGAAGTAGCATTTGCAGAAGGAAGGGACAGTGAAAGAATAGAAAACCAGGAAAGAGAAGAAATATTAAATAATGAGACAAATGAGATGGCAATATATATGATCGATCTAAGAATACCGATGGAAGGAATAATATTAAAATATAAAATAGCGCCAGAAATGATAAAATATGCAGTAGGACGACCACACCAATGGTCAGTAGAAATAAGAATGATGCCTGGAGAACAGAAGATACCAGATGATTGGCAGAAGAATGTCATAATTAGGGCTAGGAAGTTCATGCATTTGCATGTTTTTTCATATGGGCTAAAAATGTATGCTTTTACGTTATGTGCACGAATTATGGAATTTTCAGTTGTTTGGACATGATTTTATAGTGCATATAACTGCATATTTTCTTGATTTTGATAAATGCATATTATTTCAATATTACAGCCCCTATATTGCATATTTTAATGATTTTTAGGGTTTTTTAAATTATTTTTCCGTCTGGATAATATTTTTCATATTGGTAGTATTGCACATGATGATACAACTCACCAAGATTTCAATATTATAGCCCCTATATTGCATATTTTAATGATTTTTATGGTTTTTTATTACTTTTTTTCCCATCTGAATAATATTTTTCATATTGGTAGTATTGCACATGATGATGCAATTCGTTAGGTGGCGAGAACTAATTTTGAGTCAAGTTCTCATGTAGTGAATCCCGTTTCCACCCTTTCATTATATGTATGTGCGTAGAGAATAATCAGTGCATTATCTGAGATATTTATATTAACAAAGATAAAGTGCAGGTCAACGTTTTGAGCAGCACGATTATAGCAACGCTTGCCTGTCCACCAGCAGTTGTATCGTGGTCTTCAAACGTAACAGTATTGTGAACTGGTCCCCACGAAATTAAATTAGGCATATAAAATGTTAAAAAGCTCTTCAAATGCCGAAAATAAAACCAACTTCGAGTGCTAGATTAATTAGTTTACAGAAAGAGTTTTCGGGTGACTTAATATCTACAGAATACAGATAATAGGGTACTGTTTTGTGGAGCGTGTGAGAAAAATGTAGGGAGTGAGAAAAGATTTCAAATAGTTCAGCACATTAACAGCAAAACATAAGGAGAATTTAATAAGAAAACTCGCAAACAAAGAACCTGTTCAAAAACGGCTAATAGAGTGTTTAAGAAGTAGGGTTACTGAATTTTCCTATGGCTTGTGTCAAGCATTTTTAGCTGCTGATATTCCCTTGTCCAAAATTAATAATCCGACATTTAAAAACTTTCTTACCAAGTACACTCGACAACATGTGCCTGCAGAAAGTATACTGCGTAAGACTTATGTAGAACATTGTTGCAATAACGTATTGTCAAATATACAAAATCAATTAGCGGATCAGTTTTTGTGGTTGTTGATGAACCCCCTGATTCTGAGCGCCGTTCTATTGCTAATATAATCGTGGGTGCTTTAAATAATGAACAAAAGACTACAGCTTATCTTATTCATTTGAGCGAATTGTCGGCCACTGGCAATGTAACTGTGACCCAGTTTGTGATGGACTCTTTGAAATTACTATGGCCATGTGGAATCAAATACGACCGGTTATTTTTATTTGTTACTGATGCAGGTCCTCATATGATAAAATCAGGACAAACTCTGAAATGTATTTTTCCTAACTTAATTCATATAGCTTGTTTGGCACATGCCCTTCATCGTATTTCTGAGACAATACGTGATTCTTTCCCATGGATCTCCCTTGCATGAATCACTTACTGTCTTTGAAGAAAACAATATGTGATCTAAGTTCGGTTCCTGGTACCATAGGACAAAAAGTGAAAGAGAAAGTGAATTATGTAATTTCAAAAAATTCTGGTTATAAACAGATGTGCGATATTCGAGACATCCTGGAAAGAAAACCATCTGTCACACCAAGAGAGTTGTCTCTCTCTGTGAAACAGTTAACACCATTTAAATATGCTCCGATAACATCTTGTGACGTGGAGAGAATTTTTTTCACGTTACAAAAGTGTTTTGCGAGACAACAGACGATGTTTTACAGTTGAAAATTTGTGCAAAGTGTTGGTTATGAACTGCAATTTAGCAGTTAATACTAGCAGTAGGACCACTTCTGCTTCAACCTCTAAGGAATAAGGTAACTTGGTTTATTATTTACACTAACTCGTCTTGTCTACTGGAAAGGAACATTAATTGTTTTAATTAAATAGTGCATATTTCTTGGCATATTTTCAAGTTTTTAAGAGCATATTGGCATGCATATTTCAGTATTTTTAGGGCATGAACTTCCGAGCCCTAGTCATAATACCTGTTTATAAAAAAGGAGAAAACTTAATTGTGAAAATTAAAGCAATTTGCGCCTCGTCCGTTCCTCTTAAACTATACTCAAGAATAATTGAGAGAAAATTAAGAGACGAGTGGAAGAAGAACAAAATGCGTTTAGAGAGAATAGGCTTCAGATATGCATCTGTAATGACGCAGATAATGGTTCTAAGACTGAGTAGAGGTAGGAAGATGTACGTGGCCTTTCTAGACTTAAAGGCAGCCTTTGATACAGTATCTAGAGAAGAGATTTGGAAGCGCTAGGGGAATTGAATGTGGATAAGAAATTAGTTCGAGTAGCTAAGAACTTGTACGAGCAGGTGATGGGAATGGTAAGAATATCTAGAAGTCTATCAGAAGAGTTTGAAATTAAAAGGGAAGTAAAACAGGGATATAGCCTAAACCTATTGTTATTTATTATATTTATGAAACAAATTATCGTAGAAGAGGAGAACAAGTAACCTGAGAGTAGGATACTGGAACATGTACGTGGATAAGTATTAATATATGCAGATAATATAGTACCACTGGCAGAAAGTGAGGAGAGACTACAACAAGCATTAACGGAACGGGCTAGCACATAGAAGAAAGAGGGGCGAGAATAAATGTTAAAAAGATCAAAGTGATGACAATAAGTAAAGAAGAGGTTGAGACAAAAACATACATTCATTGCAAGGGAGAGAAATTAGAAAATGTGAAAAGTTATGAATACTTAGGGGCGCTATTTAAAAAAAAAAAAAAAAAAAAAAAAAAAAAAAGGAAGAACAGATTAAGAAATAAATAATAGCCATGAATACATGTTTTCAAATATGTAATACTAATTGGAAAGAGAAAATTAAACTAGAGAACAAAGACGAGGGTATACAAGCATGATACCAGTCAATTTTAATATATTATACAAGTGAAAGCTGGACAATCCCAGGTAAACATGCAAGTAGAATAAATGCGGCCCAAATGAGATCTGATATTTAAGGAGAGTAGTTGAAACTATAATCTTCGCAAAACTTAAAGGCATATGGAGGCGGGCCGTACTGCAGACTCCAGCTAATCCTACGCCTGCCCTCCTACCAGCGCTGCCAAATGTGGTGCATGCATCTCACGCGCTCTTATGTACAGAACCTCTGCCGGTACACATACTACGCTTGGCAACAGCGCTCTGCTTGAGCATTGGCCAGCGTTCACATGCCTTTAACTTTTGCGAGCAGTATACCAGGAGAGATCAAGTAAGGGATAATCTATAAGAGAAAACTTAAATCAGGAAAGTACAATAGAAGCAACAGAGGAATGTACTAAGAATGAATGAAGAAAGGATACCAAGAAGGATATATGAGACAAGGACAGAGAGAAGAAGGGACCAGGAAGACGAAAGACTTGAATGAAGAAGGCAATGTATCCATGAAATTTGCATTTTTCGTTTTCACTGCATTTGATTTTGGTCTCTTGCAGGGAATTTTACTTCAGAAAGATTCTGAGTTGGCTGTGCTGAAATGAATAAATTGGATATATCAAACTTAAATGCAACTAATCAGACACATGATTTGTTTCCAAACAGAGAAATGACGTCAGTGTTTTGCAATTCTGTAATCTTGCCAGTTATTTCAGGGTTCCAAATTATATATTAGGCATTCCTTAGGTAGCCAATAGATTTTAGGTTATTCGTTAGTTTATAGTAGAGCCGTATCAAGCAGATATTTTATGAATTTTGTGTATAAATTTGCAAAAGTGTATAGTGCAGAGGTCGGCTAAGAACAATACATTTCTAAATGTGAACAATGCGAAGGCGGAAGGAAAGTTTTCATATTAAGAAACAACCAAGCAAACTTAAAATTCTCAGAAACCGCTACTGAGGCCAAGAAGAAAGCAATAGAAGGTCCTAAATATGATGCTGGGGAATTTTAATTTGATTAGATTTACAAAAACATACTCTTAAACTTTAAAATTCATTTTCTCAGTTCTATTTTTCAGCAATTTTTCACTATTCAAAATGCTCCTTGGAACCTAGTCTAGACTTGAAAACACACAGACACACAGGACCCTTTTCTAAAAATGTTTTTGTTTTTTTTTGGATTCGGGGGGGGGGGGGCCTCAAAACATATATTTCCGGTGAAATCTCAACATCAAATTTTTGGGTGGAATATACTTCCTCTGCAGAGAAAGTAAAAACGAAAAGTCGGTCAAAACCGACTTTAACTGACTTTTATTTTTTAGTTAGGCTGTCCACAGACAGAAAGGCAGACAGACAGGTAGACAGACACACACATGGACCTTATTCTAAAAATGCTTTTTTTTTGGATTCAGAGAGGGGACCCTCAAAACATATATTTCCAGTAAAATCTCGACATCGAATTTTTGAGTGGAATACGATACTTCCTCTACCTTAATATACGTAGTAGAGAAAGTAAAAATGAATAGCGATGTTCCATTTCACAGAAGTAAAAGTTCTCCAAAACTCAAAAATAACAGGGAATATCTCTGAAATGGTTCACTCTACAAAAACATTTATTCAGCCATAAATTGTGTATCTTAGCAAGATCTACATTTTTTGTACAGTATGATTTGGTCTATCTCCACTAGTTATGCAAAATTCATCCAGAGTAAATACGACTACAGAGGCTATACTCAGAAAATTTAAGATATACATTTCATTTGTCATCAAACTATCTCAAACATATGACATTTTAATCAAAATCGTTAGAGCCATTTTAGGGAAAACCAAAATTTTCGAAAAATTTTCCATGGGTAGTTTAGGGTGGAGCTACTTTCTTCAAAATCTTCGTGTCGCATCCTTGAAAGACATTAAACTTAAATACCAACTTTGGTTTTTAACCGACTTTTCGTTTTTGAGTTATGCTGTCCATAGACACACAGACACATACACACGGACCTTTTTCTAAAAACGCTTTTTTTGAATTCAGGGGTTCTCAAAACATATATTTCCGGTGAGATCTCGACAGTGAGTTTTTGGGTGGAATACAATATTTCCCCTACTTACCAGTAGAGAAAGTAAAAAACATCCATCATTTAAAATCAATGGCGTTCTTGACTTAACGTTATAATTCACACCACGTCCAGGGGCTAAGAAAGCCGGTGTGTGAGTCACGTGACTAACATGGCTCGGCGATAAGTGACTATTTAGAAAGTTACGCGCCAATAGTGAATAGCAACTACAGTGCGCATGTGCAATATAGAAATGAGCCAAAATAAATAAATGAATGTGCAGTATACGGAATAAATCTCAAGCACAGACAGCATTTGCGGCCTCACCATGAAATGTCACAAGAACATATATTTTCCCCTGGAGTATTGCTTCCAAAACCACTGCACAACTAAGAGCTTTTAAGCATGAAAATAAAATAATTACAGCAATCATTAAACGCAGATGTTATACTTTGGGTGCATTGAATATTACAAATACCTCAAAACTATAACTTTTCGCCCAAATTGGATATGAAACCATTGAACTTGCAAAGCTGGCATATTAAACTGCTAGCACTATCTGTTAAATTTGTACTTAACTATTTCATGACAACCTCGTTAGTTGAACTCTCGAACTGCAAACTTCAAATTTAATGATGGCTTCCTCTGTCATCAGCATTCTGGCTTCTCGACAGAGAAGTGTTAGCTTCGTATCTCGGTGGTATCTGTGTTGCACCGCAAATTAATATACCACCATATGATAACTTAAAATTGCTAGGTTTCTGCCTACATTGCGCAGACCCGGCGACTTTGGTGTCTACACAACTTAAAGCAAACAGTGTAACATGCAGCGAAAATGCTGTCCCTTTAGTACTTCATTGAGCGTGACGAATAAAAACAAAAGAATTCTTTAAGTAGTTGACTTCTAGCAATACAGTCTGGAGAGCAAACACTTGAAGATAAAGCATCACCTAGAACAGAGATATTCAACCTGGGATACGCACACCCCAGTGGTACGTGGACTTCTGAGGGGGTAAAAAACATTTAAAATGCGCGTAGTCAGAACAATATGTCTCCTGAATGATTACAAATAAGCAAAAGTAATAACATTTAAAATACGTGTACAGCCAATATGTTTCCTGAATGATAAAAAATAACGAAACAGTTCAGCCAGAAAGATTTAAAGTGATCTCTGTCCAAGAATTAATTTTGCTTATTCTAAATCTTAGTACTGGTGAGGACTTTTGGGAATAATCAAATTCCACCCACAAAATCTCAGGTTGCAGTTTTTAAAATAGTTTCCAGAAATTTAGAAAGGAGATAATACACTAGCATGTGTTACAAATCCGTTTCGCATCATCATCAACTCCTCCGACCTTCCCCTAGTTCCTGTATTTACATTATGGATTTATGGCAATGTCTTCCTTTTTAAGAGTGGGAATCAGGACTGAAAAATTCAATTCCATAGCCGGGATTTGAACCACGGATCTTCCGCTTATCGAGCGGCTGCTTTAGTCACTAAGCTACCATGGCCAACTTGCCAGTACGACATTAAATTCCCCAGCCGATTCGTACTTTCCCGGTTAGACCACAAGGGAAACTCACATCAGAGATAAATACCCCAAGAGCAACAGTATTTCATGTCCCGAGTTTAACTAACCTTTAGATTACCGTTTACCATTTATACAAAAATCATCTCGAATGAAGAGGTCTCCTGAGGACATTCCCAGGAAATTCAAGGCATGACCTAGAAACGGGTTATGGGCGCTCATTACGCGAGGTTCTCCAAAGAGAGAAGGTTGGACATCCCTGTTCTACTGTATTTCATTCCTGATTGTACGCGAATTAATTAGAACAATAACTCTGAATCAATGGATAGTCTGTTCCTTTCATCTTCCCACTGTGCTCTTATTAACGAAAATACCCTTTCACCATTAGCATTGTGTTGCTTTGCCTCCATAGAATAATAATAGATAATCTGCATTTATTAATCCTGGTACCTAATTTCTTACATCAGGATAGTTAATTATTATATTGGTTACATCACATTAAAAAAAAAAACTTAACATTCCTTTAACAATATTTATGTTGCAGAAAATGAAAACTAAATACTAACATAACACTTAATCTAAACAAGTAAGTTAATAATGTTCATATGATTGTTATATAGTTTGTCTTCTTCCTCTTAGAGAAACTACATAATGTTTCCTTCAACTATTGGGGTGTCGACTCTTTGTTAAAGATTAGTTCTAATTGTTGTAGGTGTATTCAGCCTTATGGATCTTGGAGTATTTGATGCAGCAATATGTTGTATGTGTATTGGTCTTGATCTTCTGTATTCCGTGATTGCTTGTTTCGATATTTTATTAGTTAGAATTTGTAGGCTCTTCAATAAGTTTTTATTTAATAGTATTTCTTGCGAGGTATAGCCTTGTATTGCTAGTCGTTCGTTTTCTACTAATTCTGAAAATTTTACACACTCCAATATATTGTGTTCCGGCGTATCTATAGTTTCACAGGTCTCACACATGTTCGTAGGAGATTTATTTATTTTGTAAAAATAGGTGTTGTATGGGCCATGTCCCGTTAAGAAATGAATTAGTCCTTCTGTTGGATTCAGATGTTTCATTTTTAATCTTTTATTTATTTTAGGGAATATATTATAGACTCTTCTCCCTTCTTTGATGTTATCCCATTCGTTTTGCCAATCTCTTAAAAGAGCTCTTTTTATGTCTACTTTTGTTTGACAATTTATTCCTATTACCTATATCCTTTACTTTTTCAGATTTTTCTTTTCTCAACCAGTATATGGCTCCTTTTTTACGAATTTGTAAATCTATTGGCCATATTGCCGTAATTACTAATAACGCCATAGTTGGGGTGGTATTAGTTGCACCTGTGAATCTTAGTAATATTTTTCTTTGTGTTCTTCTTAACAAACGTTTTATATTCTCATTTTTGGCACAGTGTGCCCATACACCTGCTGCGTAGCTCATGATGGCGGACATTATAGCGTTATTATATGCTCTAATGTGAAGAAGTGGTAGATGAAATCTATTTTGTCCGATGTTGCTGATTTGCATCATTATTTTTTTGGCTGTAGTACGTACAGTTTCCACATGATGTTTGAAATTATTTTTTTCATCTATATGGAAACCTAAATATTTTGTAACATGTGATCTCTTTATATTAATGCCATTTATTTTTATAATTGGGTTTCGTTTTAATTTTCCTTTCATTAGCATATACATAGATTTATTTGAAGCTATTGTTAGTTTGTTTAGCTTACACCATTCCTCCATAGAACACAGACATGGCGGATATTCCATTTTCTACTAAGAGGTTATGTTTCCCAAAATTGATAAGAACGAGAATACGAAAATACGACGTAAAACATTTTTAAATGGCGAATAAAGTACGGAGATGGTCATAACCTACTTTAGCAACTAAACAAAAGAAACGAGTTTTGATGCAAATAGTTACATAGAGAAGCACAATTTAATCCTGCACGACACAACTCGGCGATTGGTTCAAATTGTCAATAATACCTACTTAGGGACAATAAATTCAAAACCTGTTTTTACTTTTTATATTATAAATACATATATTTATATGATGTAGATTACCTACAATGCTGTAATTGAAGGTTTTTGAAACTATTTTTTTCAGCACATTTCTTTTTCAGCAAATTATGTAGTTTCCACATAATTCCTCTGAAATTTAGCATGTGAATTCCCAAAACAAAAACAATTAAATCTGCCATATTTTTTTCCGTTTGAATGGTTTTTGAGCTATTAATTTTTAAAGCTGTATAAAACTGGACATTTGAAATGACAGAATTAAAAAAAATAGTTTATTTTGAACTAAGCCTAGTAAATAGATATTTATGAAAAGGTTATACACGTGTTACATACAAAGTTTTATGCTATTTAAACACTAAATTACTTAAAAATAATTAATAAATTTGCTAAGTGAAAAATTATAATATATCAGAGATCACAGATGCAAGACGTAATGTGGTTGCTAAGTAGATTTTCATTTGTTTCAACACTTAGAGGAAAATGGAAGGTAATAATAAAACTATTGAAAATATGGATTGTGTTCCTCTTGACATTTTGAACGAAGTCAAGAGTGCTGAGAATTCATTAATTCCAGAGAAATCAAAAGATGTTTACGAAAAAGAATATGAAAAGTTTAGTGAATGGAGAAACGAAAAATGCTTTAGTTTGACTGATGAAACCACATTGTCGGCATATTTTTCAGAGCTGGTAACTATGCAAACGATTTCGGGTTTTCTTACAAGCACATTGGAGAAAATTATGTTGCAGTTATGACATCATTGCTGTCTTGTTGCCACAGTAATTAAGTCATTTTTGCCTACTACTGGTGCCATAAATATGGTAATTTCTCACTATTTATGCCACCATAATAAACTGTTTCAATGCTACAATTGCATAAACAAAACTATATGACAGATTTGTGTGTTATAATTATGTAAATGACAGCATTTTTAGAAACACTTGTTTTTAAAATTGCTTCGTGTAAAACATTTGGCAGATGATAATAAGAATCAGGTTTAAAACGTAATAATTCTGAAACTAAAAGGGATATCACACTGAAATTTAAAAGCATTTAAATAACTTTCAGCTATGTTGGCTGAAAACTTCAGAAAATGTAATTTTCATTGGTGCATTCCCTTAATTTTCGATCATTCATAACAAAAAATGCATCGTGTATTATGCAAGGTCAACAGAAAAGAACTGTAGTATGTAATATTAAACCGAGCTGGATAGCTCAGGTGGTTTCGTTGTGGCAGCATTCGGGAGGTCGCAGGTTCGAACCCAGCGGCCGGCCTACCTCTCCTATGGGTTTTTTCATGGGTTTCCTCGGGTTGCTAGGTGAATGCTGGGTAGATTACATTACAACCCCACTTCTTATTTTCTTTCACCCTTCATCTTGCTGGTCTCTTTCAGGGTAGTAAGTACCGGCGGGTCTCGGCGTTGCATGGCAGGGAATATGCTCTCGGTGAACCTTCGGTAGAGCGGTCTACAGTCTCAGAAATCCCTTTAGAATGTCTAAGATGTCGCTAGGGTGTCTAAATCTGTAAAGGGTATGAACCCTGCCCTCTACTCTATCGTGACTCCTTAGGTCGGCCGCCACGTCTCCTCTCGCCTCATCCTTTCTCCTGGGGGTGCTCCGCTAGGGACATAGGTACAAAAGATCGTCACCGAGTGGCTCAGACGGTAAGGTCTATGACCCACATTCGGGAGACCGTGTGTTCGCTTCCTGCGGTCGACCTTCCTGAGCTTGGGCTTTTCTGTGGTTTTTTCAGGTCATTCAGGAGAATTCTGGGAAGGAGATTTACCTTACATCCCCCGTTTCACTTCCCTTCATTTCATTCTCTCTACCCGATCTTTCGGGGTTGTGAGAGTAAGCGGATTCGCCGGCGGGCTGTACTGCGGTGATTTTCGCTCTGGAAATACGGTACTCGGCTGCGAGGAGGCACTGTGGTTGGCCGGCCGCCATCCCAGGGGGACAGATTGCTAGCCGGAACTGGCTGGTGGCGGGCTCTCTGTGGAACTCCGTCGGACTGAAGAACTGAATGCACCTATTAGGGACCCACCGTGTTATAATTCCGCCTGTGATGAGTTCTGGCCGCCTGTAGGGCATTTTCTTCCTCCCAGGGCGTGACGCATAATACGCTATCGGCTGACGTATCGATTCCCCTCCGGGACGTCCTATCCTATGTAATATTAAAGCACATAAGAAACTAGGAATTCATAACGGGTAGTACAAGTAATATGAGTGCGATGCATAAGGAATTTTAAATCTGATTCTAAATTTAAACACGGTGAGTAAAGGAACAGATATAAATACTCAATTTGACATCGCAAAGTTTATTTCATATCTAACTGTGTAGGTTGAAATGAATACTTTAGTGTTTTAAAGCACGTTTGACTGTCAAGGATAAAGATAACAGTAATATCTAGACCATCTCTTACGTAAACAAACATGTATGCACGCACAGGGAATTGCGTTGCGTGATTGCTATTTATTAATTAATGGAAAAGGTTCAGTAATTATTAAACTCTTTGGAGGGATTGCTTACTCGTTTTTCCGTGTCACTTTTTTTCGGAAAACAAGAGACACGCCATTCTGCGCTTTTTATCCTTTGCGGCAGATTCTGTACTGAGGCACGAATATGATGGTTCCATTAGGATCTAGGTGGAGCCCGTAATATGGACATATACAAATCTGATGTGTTCCACTCACATGACTTTCTCTACTCTTGTACGAAGAACGTCAAAGATAATCTTTGGCAGATTTTGAATCGTTTCCTGGGGTGCTTTGAGGGGGCATTCTTCATTGCAGAAATGGTGGCTTGATGACACGGCAATCAGGGGGAAAAGAGGGGAGGTTGATGCCTTTGCTTTTTCTGAAAACGAACCAGAATTTCTCTCTCACCCTAACCCCCCCCCCCCCTCTCACACACACATACACACACCACTTATCATACTATACTCAAGCTGGTGAGGAAAGCTTGTATCAGATAGGCGCTTAAGTTGAAACCAAATGGAAACAGCAATATTAAATAGAACTGGAGGAATATAATGTATGTTTGTATGTACTGATTTATGATTTACTCGTATGTGATACATTTGTGAGAATAAAGATCTCTATGATTAAATAAATTACTCTTTTGTTATAATTGACTAATCATGTTTAGACAATGGAGATAGTTACGAGATGGTTTAAATGAATTTATTTATTTACTTATTTACCTATTTATCTATTTATTTACTTACTTATACATTTATTTATTTATTTGCTTATTTATACATTTAATTTAATTTATTTAATTCGTTTATTTATTTGTTTATTTTTGTGCACATTAATTCTGTACTACGTCATTAGACTCAGCGGATTATATATTTATCTAACAATGGTATTCACGTATCGAATACATTGCTAGTTATTCTAAATAGTATGTCATAATGCACCCTTTGAAAACAAAGAGCTTCATTGGCGTTCCCCACGCAAATTTTCTTGTTTTTCACTTATTTTAATACCACGTATCTCGAGTCGAATTCCTGAAATCCTTGCGGACAATGCGTGACAAATGGTTGGGGCATTGGAAACGCCCTTGAACTATTTTCCAAGTTGTAATTTACTAAACAACTGTTGCATTCAAGCGGATTCCACGGAAAGCCGCATTTAAGCTTCTCTAGAAAATTGCTTGTCTGTCTCTATGAGTAAGTGTGGGTGGGGCACAGCGCTCCAGGCGGGAACTCCCGGAAACGAGACTAATGCATTTTCTTTGATCATCACCTCAGTAAGCCATAACAAAACACTTCATCATAATTACTGCCTTGCGTTTATTTTATTGTTACAGCTGTATTTAGTCATCTTTTCAAATGCTTGCTACATTCATTAGACCTGTGTTTTTTTGCTTTGTGTTCTGCAATATGATAGTCATTTGTTCTTTTTCTGCTGAAAGAAGACAAGTAGCGATCGAAAATTTAACATCAAATGGACGCAGATTCAGATGTGAGAAGAAAAACCAATCATATTACGGTTAGCAGAAAGGACGCGGCTAATAGCGAGAGACTTAATTTAACCACTTAATAATTATTAAATAATAATGATACTGCGATATTCTTAAATGTTTGGATTTTCCTTTGGACCCAATGTTTATAACATATCGAATGCAACATGCAAGTCTTGATAATGAAGTGAACGGAAACAAAAGTATAGCGTATTCTGAATACTTACATTTCTCTCAAAAAGGAAGTAGTGTCATCTTTTACATCTTAGGTATGCAAAGAGGATGGAATGACGAACCATCACATAGCGACCAGCCCTTGAAACATTTGACTATCGCTTTAGAATATTGTATTCTCCTCTACCCTTTGTACCTGGAAGGAAACATGTAATAAAATTACTTCTACAAACATTTATCTCGATTAACATGACGTAGATAGAAAAATAAGCGTTTATAAGAATAGTTTTTGCAAGAGTGAGGAAAAGGAGTCATCTGAGTGCATACACGAGATCTCTATTTCTTGACATTTACATTCTTTGCTCGACATAAGTTGGGAAGTGTGCCATTCAACCGAACATTTTGATACCAATATTATGCTAGAAATTCATAGCTTGAGGCTCCTGAACGCAAAAAAATAAATGGAAGAACATTAAGCAACCTTAGCGCGCATCTAGAAAGTAAAATGCCATGAAGGTATTGAGTTACGTGTTATGTTGTAAAGCGAATAATTTTAGATAACCTCTTTCTAATAATTCTTCATATGAAAAAAGAATGTTATGTTTAATTTTTCTAAAATTATTCTACAGAATTTCATTAAAAGAGTATAGATTACATCTAAACCTTAAATGTTGTTAATTCATTACGAATTACTATGAACTTTCGTATACTTGGGAACCGTAAGATAACCATAAGTTATTCTTTCTCTGCCCTGCATGTTTCCGAAAGACGTATCATTCAAAATCAGGTAAATTTAAGGCGTGTACTTTGAAATGTGCAGAATGTTTTGTTTCTCATTACTTCATTGGCTAAAGACAGCTGCATTACAAACAGTTGCCTGCTATAGCGTATAATAAAATGTATATGGAAGAAAATAATTTTTCTAAAAATATGATTTTCTAAATTTGTCAGCCAGTTTGAGAGACAATTTATGTTCAATGTTTTCTTATAAATATTTTATGGTTTTAAATTGCAGTATAACATCTCTTTTAGTTCCCAAATTATTAAATTCAAAGCTGAGCCAAATACACAGCCATATTTTAAAATTCGAAGTTATTTACTTGATTATAACGGACAAATATGTGGCATAATTTTGTTTTACTGCCTTAATTCAAAAGTATAATAATTTTTAAATTCTATTATTTGAAAATTCTCTTTCAGTTTTATATAGCTTTGAACATTAATAGGTAACTCAAAAGCTTTTCGAAAGAAAAATTTTTATATGATAAATTTAATTGGTTGTATTTTAGGAATCTACAATATAAATTTCAGAAGAATTAGATGAAAACTGCATCGTATGGAACATTTTGAAAAAAAATGGACGTGTAGAAATAAATAATTTCCGAAGACCTCAAATTTTAAAATAAAAAAATTGTCGTCTGAATTTTTAATCTACATTATATAAATATAAATATTTATACATAGTATAAAAACTAAATACGTTTTGAATGGCCACTAGTATTTTAAACACGTGCAATAGAAATGTCAATTGTTGCAAGATACCATATTTCAGCGTAATATTATCCAATAGTAAACAAATGAACATGAAAGTTGATGAGCAACTGTTCCAAAGGCAAACCCCCGAATAAGATCTTAGATGATGTAGCAGTTTTTCTGTATAGCGCTTATGATATACAGAATATATCAAAGTTACAAAATCCATTAATAGCAAAGGGTTAAGAATATGTACCACAGGTGAAGGGATGCCAAAAAGGCATTACCAAGGGTCATTAGCGAACGTCCCAAACATTAACGTAAACGAGATACAATTAGTTTGGCAAGGTCTTCAACCTAAAGAAAAAAGAGCTTGCTATTGTATTTTTACAAAGTATCGGAAACCCGAGGGGTTTCGCCAGAGGGCAAAGTCTTGACTTAATGAAGTGAGGGCCATTATGGATGTTTGGGAAGCTAAAAGCATATAATGACTGAGGACAGTAGGAGACAGGCATCGTTACGAGGGAGAGATACATGTAAGCAACACGGTGAAAGTTCGTTCCAGCGTTACGTTAAACTGCATATTTTATTTTTTTTAAATTGTTCAGCAAAGCTTAAATGTGTAAAAATAAAACAAATAAAGAGTTCTAACAAAACTACAATATCGCTCTCTGTAACCACCACGGATACCCGAGATTAAGACTCATGTGTGAGCAGCCGTAGGCACCCATAATACGAAGCAGTCAATCGAGTGATATAATAATGCTTCAAATTGGCGCTCCAACGTGTGGCGTGAACTTCAGAGAATTTCAGGAATGCTGAGCGTGAACTTCAGAGAACTTCAGGAATGCTGAGCGTGAACTTCAGAGAATTTCAGGAATGCTGAGCGTGAACTTCAGAGAATTTCAGGAATGCTGAGCGAGAACTTCAGAGTACTTCAGGGAAGCAGAATAAGGTATGCGGAGAACTTCAGGGAGCTGAACAACAAAGGTCGTGAACTCCAGGGAAGGTGACCCAGGACACAGCAGGAACGAGAGGATCCACATCGAATAGCAGTGCAGTAAGCTGATTAAGGTACTGAGTGAGAATTTTATCTACGTGTTGTAATATATAGTCAATGTATTTAAGGAACGGGAAAATGATCGAGCAATTAGATATAAATATGGAAGTGCAGGAGGGTGATGAGAGAGTGGGAGAAGGTGTATATAGTAATGTAGATAATGCAAGGGACAGAGTAGCTGATACGAATATACAAAATCAGGGAGAAGAAACAGGGGGAAGCATGGAGACTAATGAAATATTAAAGTCACTTATGTCAATGATGACGGGGTTAACAGAAAAGGTAGATCAGAGTCAGAAAGATTTAACGGGGTTAACAGAAAAGGTAGATCAGAGTCAGAAAGATTTAACGGGTTTAACAGAAAGTCAGAAAGAGATTAAGGAAAAGGTAGAAAATACGAGGGAGAACTTAACAGCGGATTTAGTCAAAATAGGAAATAAGATTGAGAAACAACAGAAGGTTTTAGAAAATTTCAAGGAGGAAGTTAGAAATGAAATAGAAAATGTAAGAAGTGAGGTTAGAAATAATCAGGAAGAGGTTAAAATTGAAATTGAAAATGTACGAATTGAAATGAGGGAAAGTCAGGAACAGGTTAGGGAAGAGATTAAAACAGTTAATAAAAATGTAGAGAAAGAAAATAGAAAATTAAGGGAGGAAATAACTACTGAATTAGCTAAGGAAAGGGAAATTAATAGCAAGGAATTAGAAATCTGTAGGAAAAGATTAGAGCAATCAGAGAGGGAAACTAGGAGATTAGCTGTGAGTGTAGATGAGGTAAATGACAAACTGAAAGAAAGATTAAATAACATATGTATGTCTGACAATGTTAGTGATTCTGTGAGTAGTAATACTATTACGGTAGCAGCACGGGACGAAGCGATGCATAATGCGTCCGCGGACATTCCGATGTTAAATTTAAATGCTGGTACCTCAGGTAATAGCAATACAAATGTTAATGTTAATGCACGCAATAGTCCACATGCAATGGCCCAGCCATGTTTTGAATGAAATTTCACCACCAACCTTTGAAAACGAAGAATTTGATGACCCCAAGGCTTTTATAAATAGCATGCAAGAGTATTTTCTTGTAAAAGGTATTCCCGAGGAATATAAGATGACGGTTGTCAGAAAATGTTTTAAAGGCAACGCTTCAAACTGGTTAGAGTTATCAGTAGGATCAAGTAATGATTATCGGACATTTAAGGAAATTTTCTTAAATAGATATTGGGGAGCTAGCAGGCAGGCAAATATAAGACTGGAACTGAGTAATGGGAAATATAACCCGCATAAAGATCAATGCATGGTTAATTATTTTATGGCTATAGCTAGAAAATGTAAGATGCTTGACCCTCCGATGGGAGAAATAGAATTAATTAATTTAATAACCACACATTTTCCGGAAACAATTCAACACTATCTGATTATTGCGAAGCCGATAACAATAGCGGCAATGATTGACTTGTTAATCGCACTAGAAAGAAATAAGAGCCAAAACGAGGCAAGTAATGAGAGACCTTTTGGAAATAACCGATCTCCAACAAAAATTTTCGGGCAGGGGGCAGGTTCAGGTGATGTCAGGAATTTTGATGCTCGGCAACGGTATCATGGCCCAGTCCCTAAAAACAATAATTACCACCGGAAAAATAATTTTGAGCCTCACGATAGGAGACATAATTTCGAGCCTCAGGATAGAAGAAATAATTTTGAGCCTCAGGATATTAGAAGAAGGGTTGAGAATTATCCACGGGAAAGAAACCCTCAAATTAATTACGTACAGGCAAATAGATATTACGGAGATAGAAGGGGGAGGTACACTAGGAATCGATTTCCTTCGGGAAATAATTATCACCATGATAATAATTGGTATAGACCGAATTCCCCTAGGCAAGAAGAAAGAAATGGGAATAGCAGAATTTCTCCAAATCCGGAAGAAAGGGTAGACGCTATAAACGCGGTAAAAAGATTGGAAGAAACAAATTTTCACCAGGATTCAAACCCGGGACCTTCATATAATGGGAATGGGACAGGAGCCATTAGTAAGGTTTCGGAAAACTCCAAAAACAGTCAACTTCGCCTTCAGTGAAGATTGGGAATGATGAATGTTCTTATTATGGGAAGTACTTCGAAAATAAGGGACAGAGATGGCAATGTTTGATCGAAAAACATAAAGAAAATACAGAGAATGAAATTTTAATTGATCCGCCAAGAATAAATATTGGTATTAACGGGAAATTATTTCAGGCTATTATTGATACAGGCGCTAATACTACTGTGTGTTCCCAAATTTTTTTTGAAAATTTAGTGAGTAGTGGTGTAAAATTATTATCTTTGCCAGTTTATGGGATATATTGCTCTGTAGCGGTAGGTAAAAGGAAAGAAAGGGTAAAATTTCAAGTGATGGTAAAGGTCGAGATCGCACATAAATGCATTGAAATATTATTTTTGGTTGTACCCAGGCTTGTTTTTGACGTAATAATCGGTTGCGATAGTCTTTATGCTTGGAATTCCATCATAGATTTTGAAAATAGAAGTTTTAAGTAGGACCTGACACCATAATTGTACTATTTTTAGACCATACTTCGAGGATAATTGTACGGGATCAGGTAGAGGAAGAAATGGAGGGGGAAACATTCTTTGTCGAGGTAATAAATATGGGAGCGATGGAATTAGCAGAATTAAAAGTTGGGAACTACGATGAAATAGAGGAACAAAATATTGTGAGTAGAGGTAATTATTTCTGTGATTTTGACGAAGAAAAGAAACCCCGAGAAAACCCAAAATTTAACTTGAAGAATAGTAGTATAAATGAGTACGACGAAAGAAAGGACTGTGTCAAGATAGAAAATTTAATAGGATCTAAGGTGAACCAAGCTGAGAGACTAAATGAGGAACAGAAAAGAAAATTACGGGAACTTTTAATAGAAAACAGGGGGGTATTCTCGGAAAAGTCTGGAAGATATAACTATTACACACATGCGTTTGAAGTGCCGAATAAAATTTTCAAAGAAACTCTAAGTAGCCACCAGATAAAACTATATCATTGTTCTTATTATTTTCCTTCAGGGAATCCGACAGAGCGGATATTAAGAGAAATAGGGACTTATTTTCGAGTGCTTACTCATAATAATCATCGAAACTGGGTAAAGTATTGTCCCATCATAGAGAAAATTATTAATAATACTGTAAATACTACAACTGGTTTTGCACCGATACAGATAATGCAGGGAATTGACCCTGAACCCATTTTTAAAAATACTCCAAGAACGATTGAGAGAAGTCAGCCATTATCAGAGGAACAAAGGGCTAAGATCGTTTTTGACAGATTGCAAGAAAAAGCGGAAAGGAGGAAATCAAAAATCAAGAAACGTAAAAATAAATGGAATCCTCAGGTAGGAGATCTAGTCCTCGCTAGGGATCATAAGTTATCCAATGCGTTAAGGGGGAGAAGTCATAGATTAGAGCTATTATATAAAGGTCCGGTAATGATTACTGAGAAATTCGGAGAGCATACTTATGAATTAGTGGACTTAAAAACAAACAAATCGATTGGGAGATGGCATAAGCAGCTAATAAGACCGTATAGAAATTCCTCAAATAGTATCGAAAAGTAAGAAAAGAAATGGTGAGAAGTAGTTGAAAGAATGGTTGGATCATGAAAATGAGGGCCTAATTGTTTCTATGTAAACTTGTAAATAACTGTAAGAATAACGTAATTAATATTAAGCAAAGTGAATATATCGAAAAAAAAACAGTGAAGTGGATAATGTGCGTGTGAAAAAAAAAAAAAAAAAAAAAACGAATTAAAAGTGAAACCAGCAGAACAATCCATAACCATAAAAGACTTTTGATAAAAATAATTATATAGAATCAGAAGATCAATGTAAGAAGAAACATGTAAAATAATATTAAATCACTATGTAGTATTAAAAATATAACCCTATGTGTGTTGAGTGCTGATTTGTGTAATGTAAATATGTGAAGGGTATTCTATGTACAAGCTATGTCTTTAAGAATTTGAGTGTAAACCCTTTTAAGTATTTGTATGTAATTGACAGAAAGATTTGCTGAACAATCGCGAAATTTTAACAAGAAAATGATTTTCGGGCAAGACATATACCTTATCATATTCTTACATAATATGATAATGTATATGGGGGGCATTTGTAGCAGTTTTTCTGTATAGCGCTTATGATATACAAAATATATCAAAGTTACAAAATCCATTAATAGCAAAGGGTTAAGAATATGTACCACAGGTGAAGGGATGCCAAAAAGGCACTACCAAGGGTCATTAGCAAACGTCCCAAACATTAACGTAAACGAGATACAATTAGTTTGGCAAGGTCTTCAACCTAAAGAAAAAAGAGCTTGCTATTGTATTTTTACAAAGTATCGGAAACCCGAGGGGTTTCGCCAGAGGGCAAAGTCTTGACTTAATGAAGTGAGGGCCATTATGGATGTTTGGGAAGCTAAAAGCATATAATGACTGAGGACAGTAGGAGACAGGCATCGTTACGAGGGAGAGATACATGTAAGCAACACGGTGAAAGTTCGTTCCAGCGTTACGTTAAACTGCATATTTTATTTTTTTAAAATTGTTCAGCAAAGCTTAAATGTGTAAAAATAAAACAAATAAAGAGTTCTAACAAAACTACAATATCGCTCTCTGTAACCACCACGGATACCCGAGATTAAGACTCATGTGTGAGCAGCCGTAGGCACCCATAATACGAAGCAGTCGATCGAGTGATATAATAATGCTTCAATGATCAAGGCGAAATATAGCAGTAACAAAACAAAATAAATCTGAGCTAGCGAGATGGATCAGGTGGTAGCATTCAGAAGGCCGCGATTTCAAATCCTGTATTTGCCAAACTACCTGTTGTTGTTATTTATTTTCTCTGCCACCCACGTATAGTAGGTAAGACGATGTATTGTACTCCATCCAAAAATTCATATCGAGATTCCTTCTAAAATACATGTTTTGAGGCCCCTGAATCCAATAAGTATTTTTGTGGCTGTGCCTGTGAACAGCACAACTCTAAAACGAAATCATCGATAATTACCAAACTTGGTATTTCAACTCGCTATCTATCAAAGATGCGACAAGAAGATTTTAAAGAAAATCTCTCCGCTCCAAACTACCCTATACATGGAGAATGTTCCGGTTTATTTTATTTTTCTCAAAAAGGGCCTATAATGATTTTTATTAAAATACCACATTTAAGCTATTTTTACGACAAATAAAAAGGATATATTGCTTGAATATTTTGGGAATAGCTCTTGAAGTCTTCTTTATTCTAATGACTTTTATAATGAGTAAACCATAAGAGATAGAGAAATCTTACTACACAGGAAAAGCAGATCTCGTCAAAGCACGCAATTTATATCATAAATTATTGTGGCATTAATCGTCCCCGAGATATTCTTTGTTATTGATTTGATTTTTCAAATACTTCTCTCAACTGCAAATCCCTATTGTTGATACACTGCTTACCAATAGCATATACGTAGAGAAAATATTGCACTCCACCCAAGCATTTGATATCTACAAGGAAATATGCAATAGGTAAGTCAATTACTACGCCTCCATGGTGAACTCAAGTCGATTTGAGTTCTTTTTCCGGATTGAATACCGCATAGAAACGCAGATTCAAACGAAGCTCAACCACTGGATCCGACCCGCTTATTTAGTGGGATCGGGTCAAATTTGTATTGCATGGATACATTGATTTGAATCCGCCAAAGATGATCTACTCGTAACACGCTGCACACTCATTTTGCTTTCTTAGCGAAAGTGGTGTAATAAAACAAAACAAAGCCACAATTACGTAATCTATTCTCAAAAACATCCACTAACCTCAAAACCGTGTTAAAATACGCAGAAAACATATTTTTACAGGTTCGCCAACATAAACCAAGTATACAATATTAAAGTTTGAATATTTGTGCTTGTGGCTTGCATATCCAAATCGATCTCACTCCCAGATTGGATTCAGCATGGAAACGCGAAAATTGGAATGAACTCAAATTGAGTCCAATTCCACATGGAAAATTGTGCATGTGAATTTGTGAAGTTTGCAAGTTACATCACAGGCATCTCCCCAGTGTTGCCAACTATAATTCAATAAAACAAGCTAAACCGCCTTGCCAAAAAGGCTAGATTATAGTTTAATACCTATATACATTAGAAAACTACATTATTAAAAAATACGCATGAATCACCTAGCAAAAATAAACCTGGTCTTCGTCATCCCCTTCTGCCTCATTTCTACTGCTGCAGCTGGGATTTCCCTTAAGCTCTTGCATGTTTACAGGATTTGTACCAACAAGCTTCAATATTTCGTCTGGGACTTCGCATGAAAAATCTGATGTGCTGCACTCACATGACTTTCTCTACTAACCATTCTTACAAACTCTTATTCTGTATCTTCTTCATGTTAGTTGAGATAAACATTTGCAGAAATTACCTTATTGCTTATTTCCTTGTAGGTGCAAGGGAAATATAGGAATACAGTAGGCTTTGAGCGATTGTCAAATCTTTTAAGCTTTTAAAATTCCGTTCCCTTTGCAGGGTTAACATAACAAATTGAATAACGATGTTAAATATGACAGAAATACAAATAACAAGGCATATCTCCGAAATGGTTCACTCTATAACAAAATTATTCAAACATAAATTGTGTACTTCAGAAACACCTACATTTTTTCATAGTAAGATTTGGTCTATCTCTAATGGTTTACCAGTTGTGCAAAAGTCGTCCAGAATAAATAGGAGTACAGAGGTTATCACCAGAAAATTCAAGATATACATTTCATTTGTCATAAGGATATTTCAAACCTATAGCACTTTAATCAAAATCGTTAGCCATTTTCAGAAAATCAACATTTTCTATGTAATGGGTAGTTTAGGGTGGAACAATTTTCTTCAAAGTCTTCGTGTTGCATCCTGGAAAGGCATTAAACATAAATACCAACTTTGGTTTTTAACCAACTTTTCGTTTTTGAGTTATGTTGTCCACAGCCTCGAGATACATACACAGACCTCTTTCTGAAAAGTGCCAAAGAATCTAACAACTAGGTGGAATCCACACTCCCAGATTCAAAAACTTCGGGAGTTCACCCAAAGAATTATATCATTACGTGCAATAGCTGCAGTAGCGAGATTAAATTATATATTATTTTAAAGGTACCGGTAGATAAATTAAAAATGAAAAAAAGGCTACAAAAGAAGCTGAGAAAAAAGGCCAGGAAAGCTACATGTAGCTTTTTGGAAAATTTATAGCTAGATAGGTTCTCAAAAAGTCCAGATCTAGCCATAAAAAGGCTAAGTTGGCAACACTGCATCTCCCACTCCCAGCAATGGGAGCTGCCGAAGCCGTCTAGAGATAGTTAAGTGGCATTCCGGCAGATAGCGCTGAGGGCCTAATAACCTAAATTTGAAACATTTTTGGTTTTATATAGGAATTGAACATTAGAACAGTAGTTTTAAGGTTTTTCTAATATGTAATATTCACTAACACAATATCTATTTATAATGATTGGTGTGATTATGATAATTTCATGGTGAAAAGCTCTTTTGTTTGGAGTGGTTTTGGAAGTGAAGTCTATGAGATGGTATAGTGGTCCGGAAAAAGAGAATTTTGAGATTAGTTAGTCGTGGACTACTTGCTCTTTGAGGTTTTTCAAGAACAGAGGGGATTGCAATTTCGGTTGCGGGCTCCTCTAACAAGCTTCCAATTACAACACATGGATCAATCGAGTCCGCATGGAAGTGCATTCGTACGACAATGTTGGGTGCACAGATCAGGTGATTCATACGCGGTGTATCTACAATGAGTATATTCCACAGATATTCGCTTTGAATCACTGCGTAATCTGCGGTAGCCACTATGTTTATAGTAACGTGGTCGCAGTAAACAACTGCAGTTTCACATTCTTTCCGATATGACTAATCGCTTTATCACCTTAGTATACTGTAACAACCGAATGTTTTCATTCGATAGTCAACATCCGGTTTCGTCATTCATATAAACAAGTTAAAAGGTATTCGGAGAAGTTTTCGATTCTGCGTTGCGTTAAAATTATATTTGCATCATAGATGTAAATAACACAGTTCATATGGTCTACAAACGGATCTAGGCCGTTAAGTGTAGCTGGTAAGTAATCAATTACGTTAAATGTGCTCATTACACCGTTTTCAATTGCTCGGATTATTCATTGTTTATCATTGTATTGCGTCAGATCATGTTCTTGCAATTAACTGTACTTCTCGAAATTGCACTAGCGTGGTGAAGCATAAAGACAATTTGACCGTAATTGTTTTTAGCTGAGTGAATAAAATGCATTTCAAATACAAACTTCTTATTCAGTTTTTGTAACCTTTTCCCACTCCGATTTGTGGTAGCATTTTCTTTTGTTGTTCTTTAACCCAAATTGTAATAAATGATTTTACAAAATTAAATACCAATTACTTGCAATATTCACAGTGTCAGCAAGAAAAACGGAATATTAAATTGTGAGTGCTAGAGAAGTTGTGTTATGGAGTAGTCAAGTGAACGACAGAAAGAAAGCTCGTGCACCTGTGTCAGCATTTTGTATTAGAACTTCAATAGTAGCACAGCATCAATTTACACAAAATTATCGGAGCAGATATCTGTATTTGTCCACAGTATTGCAGCACACACCACATTGTTTGTCATATTTTGAACACTTCTATAACTGTTAAACTAAATAATTGAATTCATGAATATTATTGCTTGCACAAATCGAACTCTGTGAAATGCTACTTCCAAAGTTCACCAAGTGTTATAACCTAAATGAAATAGCCTTTTTATTGCTTAAATTATTTCCCCTTTGGGTATGTATACAGTAATACTAATCTTATTGAAGGAAATTTATTTTAAAATGTAATTAGCATAGGGATTAAGTAGTGATTATGCCAGTCAACACGCTTCACGCTAGAAGTACGCGCTGGCTCAGGCCAAATTTGAAAAAATGTCGGCCTCGGGCCGCGCTCGGGTCCGGGCTTGAAAATTAAGAGGTATAAAATTTTTTTTTGTCACTTCTTTATCTGGTTATCCTCCCCTTATGCAGGACTTACAAGCCTGTGCCTAGGATCAGACGAACCTATGGACCGGGCAGAACGAAGACCTGGAAGCGGGGTCAGCCAGACACCAGGTACGAGAATGACGTGAAGGCGAAATGGATGATTTGAAAGGTGATTATGGAGTAATTGGTGGAATGAGTGACGGGGGAAATCGGAGAAAACCCGCCCAAACGCCGCTTCGTGCACCACGAATACCACATGCGGGTCCCTGGAATAGAACCCGGTCCGCCTAGGTGCTAGGTGAACGGTCTAACCACGCGGCCACGGCGCGGCCTTTTTTGGTCGCCGATGCCGAAATTCCTAGAATAGCACAACTATGGCAACATTTCTTTACCAGGCATTCTATGATTACTCTGCTGATACGTTTCTAATAATAATAATAATAGTAATAATGAAATTAATAATAACAATAATAATAATAATAATAATAATAATAATAATAATAATAATAATAATAATAATAATAATAATAATAATAATAATAATAATAATAATAATAATAATAATAATAATAATAATAATAATAATAATAATAATTTTATTTCTATGCCGGGCCGAACCTAAGAATGTCGGCTCGTGCAGACCTCTATCTCCTATATCAAGGTATTTGGATTGTATCTTGAGTCTCTAATAAGCATAATTCATTAGTAATATTACTGAAAGAATGATCATAATTGCTGTTGAATTAGTATAGTTCTTTATCGGAAAATGTATTGCACCGGGAAACAATGGATAAGCTGCTTGAAGGGCAATTACAACATCGCGATGTCTCAAGTTCGCACTCGTAAGCCACCTCAAATTCAAGCAAATATGTGTGCAAATCTTAATCAATTTCTTCCTCACTTGCAGAACCTCCAGCCCAGAGAAGAAGAATAAGTATGTGTGAATTACTCCGGGATAGCGCGAACGCAGTCCCGACTACCAAAAATTACGCGTCCGAAGTTACCCACATTTGGGGCAATCGCAGGGGTCAGCCGATCCGAAGTGCAATGGAAAGGCCTCACCCTGGAGGAACCGCCTTCATGATCACGGTAACCTCTACGCCAGGTAAGTATGCCGAAAACACAAATTTCCTGGGTACGGAAGCACCAGTTGGTGAGTTTCGTTCCCACAGTACAAAACAAATTGAGACAAACCAAGGTTAAGTAACCATAATAAAAAGCAATATGATTCTGTACTCCTTCTTTGTGCTATTAATCTCTACTGCAAACACTTCAAAGTTTTAAAACATGTCCAAAATTAATTATAAGACTAAGAATTACATAAAAAGAATAAAATGTATATTATGCTGCCATCTATAAAGTTGCGTTGGACGCGAATGCACTGCAGCACTGCCATCTGCGAAGGCATTGTGTATCTTCGATTCTAATGCACCCAAGCGATAACAAGGTTCACTAACTCCGGTAGCTCACCAACCTCTTTGGGCTTGCCTCGATTCTTTCGGATCAGTTTAAGCTTCAATTAATCTTCTGATGTGAGAATTCTTATTGATTCTTCATTCCGCTCACTTGTCTTCATCACTGATAAAGAAGTACACACTTCAGTAATGTCCATATAACACCAATAATCTTCTAGGTAGTTCTGTATAAGGAATTTTGTTTTACTTTAATCGTTTTTATTGATGCTTGTCTGTGGTCTTTACTCTGAGAACTGTATACATACATTAAAGCATTAATTGTTTCTTGTTCAATGTTCCAGAGCAGACGTTCATGTATTACATCCCTAGATCTTATTCTCGACAACAAGAGATTCTTTCTCTATGATTCTGGAGCGAACGACACGTACAATTCTCATTTTTTGTGCAGATGCATCATTGGCTTTACTATCACATAATCTTACAGAGCTGGAACTTTCGAAACAATTCCAGGCGTATTTACTCAATTATACACGCCTCATGGTGTAGAGCAGAAATCTGTTTCCTTTATATGTGCTAACCGCAGGAGACAGGAAACAACTGAATAACTGGTGGAACGATAATTTCTGCGTGTAGGAACTTGGGCTGGAGGTTCCACAACATTCACGACGACTCTTTACATATTGGTCCATTTGCCCCGCGTAATTACCATTTTGTAGCTATGGGACTCTTGGTGCTTTTCATCGAAGTTCTCGATGTACCTCAGGGCGTGGTACGGGCCTACGTCTTACGAAGAAGATTAAATTTCCTTTTATCTTTTAGATATACTTATTTATTGTTCCTTCATGTCACAAACGACAATACAACTTTTCAGGATTGGCGTCCTTTTTTTACAAGCCCTGCGGGGTTCACACAACCCGAACACGGACTGCGTAATTTTGCTTGGAACGTTTATTCGTAATCTTCTTCTATTTCTCGATGCAGCCTTACTAATTGTATATCAATTCTCTGTATTTTCACATACTATTCACCTCAGACACCCCACAACCAATACACCCCTCAATACTGTATGCCCAGGACAAGAAGGCAAGCCTTAGGAATGTGTAGCGTAATCATTTTGTGCTTCCCGCACGGTGTTTATGCCTAGTTTCCGAGTACAAGGATGCTAAGTTCGTTTAAAGTACACACTGTTGTCACATAACACACCGATAGCTAGAAATAGGCACTCTCATACACTCATTTCCTAGTAAACAGGTCCGCTACCGGAGTAGATACACAATTCAAGCCCCCTCTGCCCTTCATTCCCCTCTTGCCTTCTTGTCGTGGGCATACAGTACAACTCGCACAATACGCTGACGACACCGCCTATTGGTGCACCCACGCACAACTACTAGCCGCAAAAAACAAACTACAACAACAACTTAATCAATTCCTAAAATGGACGAGGAAATGGAGGATAACAATCAATGTCCAAAAAACACAAGCAATCACCTTCAGGAAAAAAATAAAATAAAAACACCGAAATGTAACGATAAACTTCAATAACCAAGAAATAAAGTGCCAGAGAACCATCAAGTATCTAGGCATTAAAATCCACCACACCCTTGCCATAAAACCACATTACAACAAAATGTTGAGAAAAACTCGGCCAATACTTGGAACGTTAGCCTACCTTGCTAAACTGAATAAACGAGGCCTCTCACCAAAAATACTACGCCACCTCTACATTGCCCTCATCCGTCCCAACCTGACATATGCTGCAGTAGCCACCATACCACTCATCACACCAGAATCCATGAAGAAGATACAATCCTTCGAAAGAAAATGCCTACGGATCGCCTTCAAACTCCAACCCAACTTCAGAAACAGCCACATATACAACTACACAAACACCATGCCCATTGACCAACACATAGCCAAACTAATGCTCCAATACATCGACAATGCCCATACACGACCACACAGACGACAATTAATTAATACAGCACAGAAGATGAAAGCCATTCCAACAAACCAGAACGAGAAAAACCCACCACTACTCACCCTCATCAGTGTGTACGACAAACAACAAGAAGACCAACAACAGAAACTACAAGACCTACTAAAGCATCTAGCAAACATTTAACCCCCCCCCCAAAAAAAAAATAAATAAATAAAATAAAAAAAGAAAAAAAAGAAAAAAAAAATATATATACACACAAAAAAATACATAATAAAAAAAATATATATAAAAATTATTATATCTAAAAAAAAAACAAAAAAAAAAACAAACAAACAAACAAATCAAATTGCCCCAAACAAACCACAACAAACATAAATAAAAAGATGACAAGAGCCTGTTGCAGCAGCAACTAGAAAAAAACATCAATCAAATCGTCTTCTTGAATAGAAACGGCGGGATGTGTGACCTGGAAAACAAAGAATCACCAAGAACAAACAGCACCACCCAAACTGACTGATCTCTGCCCCACTCAAAAACAAAAACTAAGCTGGGCTGAAGAGGGAACGCTCACTAAGCAGCCCGGGCGTGCTTGCACGTCCAAATACCCGCATTCATTCATTCATTCATTCACTCCTGTTGACTTTTTAAAAAACAATGTTCTTCCAATAAACACTATGTCGATCACTTTTACAATTGTTCGCGGACTATGCGATTTTCGCATGACGCCAATCCCAACAATACATGAGCAAGAACAAGCTAAGACAATTGAAAATCTCTATCATTGCCCACTAGGACAATGATTCACAATTCTAGGGGGCTTTTTCTGCCACCACTATGAACACAAATTTTAACTATTTTCGGAGGCTTCTTCTAAAAATATCGCCTCACTGGACAAGTGAAAATGCATGCACAGAAGATAATGAGCAACTCCAACCGTCAGTATTTCTCAACGACTTCAAGTTAGCAGCCGTGAATACAGCAAGAAGTGTCTTCCATTGGGTACAATCGCAGTTCTTTGAAGATCTGTGTAAGATGATGATACTATGTACCGAAATTATTAGTGCATCTTGTATGAAGAGTAATGATAGTAATGCTAACAATTATATCAGCAAGAAAGCTAATGACTACCTATATTATTGGTATTATTAAACTATTTATTTTCATGAATCCAGACTGTCACGTAATTTGAGAGTAATTAAATACGTCAGTAATTGTGATACAAATACAGATGATTTACTTGATGTTTTATTCCTTCAGCATCTTTTGTATTTTTCCATTTCTGTCTTTTCTGTTCCACTTCCTCTTTGGTTTTGATTATAATCTTGTATCATTTTCATGAAAGACTTCTGTTTTCTTTTCTTGGTTCATGATAAATTAATCCAAAACTGCATAAAATATCAGAAATGTCGTCTTACTCAAGCAACATCATATTTTGCAATGTAGAAGATCACAGCTGATAAATAAAATCATGCTGCAAGAATTTCTACGATCATTTCTAAGCACAGTAATTACACCAATAACCTTACAAATCAATTTCGTAGGGAACATTTGGTACAAAGAAAATATCGTGAAGCTCTCCAGGTAAAGGCTCAAAACACGTTCTCTAATAAATTCGGCTGATTTCCCTTTGTGTCTATAAATGCTATAATAGGAAGGCAACGTTTAACTTATTGGTATGTAATAAGCCGTTTTCAACAATATACCATGTTTATGGTTTGTAAACATCAAAGAGATTAGCAGCAGTGTGGAAAACAGTACAGAACACCTACCTGAAACCAGTGAAAAGCTGAGCTAAAAGCTAAAAGCTAAAAGCTCATCTAGCGCCAGGCAGCTTCAAATGAAATGGGCTAGTGGCGATCCAAGCGGAGGAAGTGTACACCTCGACGACGACATGTTTTGTTTGCCTGATCCAGGGTGGCAGACACAGAATAGGTGGCAGATCGGGTTACTTAAAGTTGAAGTTTACGACCGACGGTCGTTGTTGGACGACGTTTGTCCCGAAAAAGGCGATTTCTGGGCTAGCAATCTCTATTTTCATACACAGGTTTTTAGCGCTATTTGAAACCATTATACATTTAAAAATTCAGCAGCGATAATCTCATACAACACTAATACAAATATGCTCAAAACTTTGAAGCCAACTGTACTCTGTGTACTCTTCGAAACATAACAAAGAGAAGCCGAGCTACTTTTTATCGTAACGAACTATTTACTGACCTGTTTATTAAGGGTAGGCTAGCTCCAGCCAGCTCATCCATTCTGCCAGCTCACCTTACTTTCGATTACGGACATTCGTGCAGAAAGAACGAGCAGCTTATACTAAATAACCTAAACTAACTAGTTTAGAAAATGGGTGAAGAACATTGATTAAATACAATTTTGTGGGTAAAACTTAGTTATCTGCTATCTGAGTCGTCCCAGCTCAGAATTAAATGTAGAAGAGTGCAAGTACATAGTGTGTGTGTGTGTGTGTGTGTGTGTGTGTGTGTGTGTGTGTGTGTGTGTGTGTGTGTGTGTGTGTGTGTGTGTGTGTGTAGTGTTTAACGCCCGCTTTTACTACTACGGCACCACAGGCGGTGACACTGATGATACATGGAATGAAGATGGAGCACCGGTGGAATGAGATGGCGGGGGAAACCGGAGAACCCGGAGAAAACCCGCCCAGACGCCGCTTCGTCCACTGCAAGTACATAACCAACATATGTAACAAACTGTTCACTAATGAAAGCACATTACCAATGCCAGGAGGCTGGTCGTTTAAAAAGAAACGATGCACTTTAAAGTGAATGCCACTTTTAATTTGAACATCATTTAAGCTCAGTTTCAAACAGAATGTGTGAGATGTACTTAATTTTATGAGTAGTAGTATGTATTATAAGTATCTGATTTTTTATTTTGTATGTGTTTTCCACACATTTTATTTTTGTATATACATAAAATGTCTGTTATAGTCTAAGAACCATCTTTAGCAACAAAATATTGACAATTGAAGTTTTAAGGATATAAAATGTGTAACACCTGCTCCCCCACGTTACAGTTATTTACGCGAGTAACGAAAGGTTAACAATTTCATCCACTGGCCTACAACACTAAATGGCCTTTCCCTTTTCTTTTTTCATTCTTTTTTAAATTAACGTTATCCAACGTAGTGCCATATTGGACGGTGAATAAATGAAATGGGTGAAATGATGCTCAAATGAGCCCCATGGAGCTTTAAGTTACCCGACATTCGTTTTCTCAGGACAAGGGAAAACCTCGGAAAAAACCTTACCCAGATAACTTACCCTAAGCGAGATTCGAACTTGCGACCTCTTGAACGTGAGGCTAACCATCACGCTACCGAGGCGGGCACAATGTTTCCGCACGCATGAACTAACTCTACCACACCTTTTTCTGACCAGTGGTTATCGTCATCAAACAAATTAGTTGACTGTTTATAAAACATTTTGATGAGTTTTTATGATCCATTTTTTCTTCCATTTAGTTCTTTAATTGTTATAGAATATTAAGTAATGTATTGGCTAGACTGTTAGTTTTAAATATAATAATAAAAAACCTGAGTTTTGTATGGAAAGAAAATAAAGCATTTTTAATTTCACATCCACAGAATTATTTATTTTTCCTGTAAATGTCCTATTTTATTCCTACGCGATAAACGTCACTTTAGGGGTCTACATTTATGTGCAGATCAGGAGCAGGTATCTTCATAAATTTCAGTTTCACCTTGTGTTCTAACGATAATGTAGAACATGGGATACTTCTTTAAAAAGTCTTTATTGAGTGTCTTATTTCTCACTTCTTAATACAGCATACCATAACACACCACAGAGCTGGCCATAGTCTTAGGTGTGTGTATAGGTTGGTACTTGGGAATAACATGTGCCGCCAACAACAGCCGTGACAGGTACTACGTGGCACGGATTTGGCCTATACCCTTGCCCCTCCACTGCTCCAGAGTGAAATTCCACAATGTTGTCCATCCGTGCCAAAATCGAGGTGGCATATATCCACAGAATAATAATACAACGAATCTTATGAATGCGGACTTAGAACTAGTCGCCATTTCGTGTTTTCTTGGCGTTAGGCAAGACATTTAATTGTGCCTTGATGAACAGAAAGCGTGACTGAATTCGGAGTATACAAGCAATTTAAAATAAAGTATTTCTTCTCATTTTAAGGTATGCCATTAATTGTTTAAGATTAAACCTCAAACACGATCTCAGAGCTGTCGTTCCTGCTCTGAAGAAAATTTTAGAATGTTTCAACTTCATAAACGAGGTGGGCATTTACGTCAACATAATCATCAACATTGTCTTTCGAGGGGATTTAAGCGCAGGTTGATATAACCAGTTTTCTGAAGTAGGTTATAAGTTATAGTTAAATCATTTAACACTTTGGTGAAATCTGCTTTATTCGATTAAAATGATTTATTTATGACCTGAACTTTTCCATGAGTAGGTAATTAAAATCGATTTAAGTGCAATCCCATCCTCAATACGATCTGCGTTTCCTTACAGTATTCAATTCGGAGTGAGAAGTCAAATCGATTTGAATTTCCCATGGAAAACGCAATGAATGTACAATAATTCTGCAGTATAACATCGTTCTTTATAAGGAGCCATTTCAAAGAAAAAATTCAGTTCTAACCATTGATTCGTGGTTCTGCAAACGGCTGTTTTCATGAATAGCTCTAAAATTTTAAGATGGTGACCATCGTTGATAGTCTCTCTACAGAAGTCTACACTCCTGCTGTCGTAGCTAAGAGTGACTAAATCAAGTACTGTATGCCCAGGACAAGACGACAAGTCTTAGGAATGTGTAGCGTAATCATTTTGTGCTTCCCGCACGGTGTTTATGCCTAGTTTCCGGGAATGACAAGGATGCTAGGCTCGTTTAAAATACACAATGTTGTCACATAGCTCACCCATAGCTAGAAATATGCACTCTCATACACTCATTTCCTAGTAAACAGGTCTGCTACCGGAGTAGATACACAGTTCAAATTTTCAGATTCCTAGGAAATGCTATTATGACTGCATGTGACAAAGACTATGAGAATCAAAGAAGAAACACTTTCTTATAAACTCCACTATTTACACGAACCATAACAGGTGCGTTATCAGAAACTAAACTAAGTTAATTAAGTCCTTTATTTGGACAGCAGAAGCAATCGCATCCGGATTAGAAGCTGTAAGTTGCAAATGTTGAGACATGAGTGGAGATCATTTCACTACGCTATTGATTGAAATAAGTTACACCAATTCCATAAGTTTTGAGGCTCACGTATTTATATTTGTCATTTAACAAATTGTAACAACCACCGTTAGATTCTTGCAACAACTATCTACTTCTCAAAATGACGGGATAACACACTTGAATTTACATTTACGCACTCTGCCCTCTGTAGACTCTAGCTCCATCGGAAAACGTGTTAGAAAGGACTCAGGTTGTTTGTTTTCATGAGTCATGATGTCTGCTAGCATTATGATAAATGACAAGCCTCAGTCCATGTTAGAGATAAATAAAGAAGAAATTATGGCATAATTATGAAATCCTTCCGTGGAAGATAAAGAATGTCACCTTTAAGTCTTTAATTTATTGCACACTGTTGCCAAGTCAGAAAAATGAAGCTACTCGTATTACTAGTAAATGTTAAGTGATGTTTGAGCTTATTAAAAGTAATTGCATATACACTACAAAAATTACGATCATTACGGTAGTCCCTGTCTATGTTTTAAGTAATTTCAAAAGCAAAAGTAGTTTCAGAACTTTTACTGAATTATTTTGTTGATGCTGTCCCAGAAATACAAACTATAAGGATGAACATTTAATGTTTAATTAAAGTTTTAGAGTTTGAGAGGGTTAAATTATTACAGAACATGAACATTACAAAGAAAGTTCTGCTCTTTTCAATTGTACCTATGAATGACATAAGCCATAACCTTAGATTGGTGAAGGAGAAGGGGGACTGTCCTAATTTCCTTTCTGTCTTGAAACTAGGCTCCATTCCGGTTTGCAAACGACGTTACTTTAAGTCAAGAGCTACTTTACTGTATTCGTTTGCAGTTATGTTTGTTGGGGGTTAAGAAAGAGGAAGGTTACACACCGCTACAGTAACCTGTTTAAGGTGACCGTGTGTACGGTCCTTGTCTCCCTGGAAACATAACCTAAATGCCGACCACATACAACTGGGACCACAGCCTATTCATGACTATCACAGCAATCGTAATAACTAATAACCTCTAGCCCAACAGCCCTTCGCGGGCCAAGGCTTACCGCCCGACCGCTGCGTCCCTAACCTCTGCCCCCTACAGGTGTCATGAGTGGGGTGCAGAACTGGAGGGTGGGACGTGGTCAGCGCCCCTAGCCCTCCCGACCGGTTATGCGGCCTTCGCTACTTTTTTACTTTTCAATTGGCCCCTTAGGAATCTAACAAGGTGCTGAGTGCACTCCGTGTCAGATCTCCCAGCAGGGGAAAAAGTCCCCATGCCTATACCGGGGCTCGAACCCGGCTCCTCCGCGACAGATCACAACAATCATAAGATGCTTGAAAATCTGAAGTGCCACCCACGTTTATATATTTCACCGGAAATAGGGTTTTAAGGTGCGTGAACCCCACAAAAAAGTTTTTTAGAAAAAAGTTTTGCGCGCGCGCGCGCGTGTGTGTGAACAGCGTAAATAAAAAAGAACATTCTCAGTTAAATGCCAAACTTGGTACCCAAGTTCAACATCTTCCAAGGATGCAACATGAAGATTTTCAAGAACCTCTTCCCTCACAAACTACCCTTTGTAAAAAGCATGTTTGAAAATACTAACAATTCTAACAATTTTGATTACAATACTATATGTTTAACATATTTTATGGCAAATGAAGTGTATGTATTGAATTTTCTGGAAATGTCCCCAGAAGTCCTCTTCAATCTGGAGGACTTTTGCAAAACTGCTAAATCATAAGTGATAGACAAAATCTTACTATACAAAAGATGTAGATCTCTTAAAACACAAAATTTATGTCAAATACATTTTTTTGGAGTCAACCATTGTTATTGTTCCAATGCTTATACCTTTCTCAAAATCTTACTATACAAAAGATGTAGATCTCTTAAAACACAAAATTTATGTCAAATACATTTTTTTGGAGTCAACCATTGTTATTGTTCCAATGCTTATACCTTTCTCAAAATCTTACTATACAAAAGATGTAGATCTCTTAAAACACAAAATTTATGTCAAATACATTTTTTTGGAGTCAACCATTGTTATTGTTCCAATGCTTATACCTTTCTCAAATGGGAAGTTGTTATTAATTTTTTATCTGTTGGTCATTCACAAGGAACAGAATCTCAAAGTCATCACATAGTGACCAGCTTTAATACATTTGACCATCTGTATACTCTTCTCAGGAAGCATGCATTTAGAGAATTTCTGCAAATATTAATCTTGATTTACATGAAATAAATAAAAAATAACCTTTTGTAAGAAGAGTTTGTATAAGAGTAGAGAAAACCATGTGAGTGTAGTACATCAGATTTTTGATATGGTAATACGAAAGGCTCCTTGCACCCTATGGTTTAATGTATGGCTCCCAAATGTGCAATGACAACTTGCGGAAGGGGACTTTTGTGCCTATGCCCCAGAAGGGGCATCCCGCGGGAAGATGGACGAAGTGAATGGATCCGAAGGGCACCCGGAATGTTGCCATGACAGGGCTGAGGGCAGGGTCCCTATATTTTCCCAGTTATAAGCGCCTTTGCGGAGGCTGGCTCAGCCCGGTTCTAACTCACAAGTGGGGTGTGCGACTGGGAAACCGGCTCTTGTCCCCCCCTCGGTCTTGTACCATCCCATGGGGGACCAGAAAACCAGTAGGCTCACTGCCCAAACCAGGAGATGAGATTTCCAGAGCGCATTTGTTTCCCCTGCCATGCTGCTGCCACGATGCTTGCCGATGCTTCCAACCCTGAGAGAAACCTAACAGCATGAAGGGTGAAATTAAATGATTAATGCAACAAAATGGAGGGACAGGAAATTTGAAGGATATGGAAATCCCTCCCAGCTTTCAACTGGCGACCTGGGAAAACCTCTGAATAAAACCATGGGGAGGAAGGTCGGAAACAGGGATTAAACCAATTGGGGACCACAGACGTTATCACCTGAGCCATCCCACTTGGCTTATTTTGAGCTTAGCATACAAACATAAAAATATTATCATCAGACATTTCTTAATTTTAATTTATTTAAGGGATAAAAATGTTTCTACTGTTATTAAATGTTGCAACAACCTATTTCATTTTAAGTTATGGAAAATGATTAATTTCAGGTGAACTATTTAATATTTTTGAACAAGTGCATAACACTTTTTAATTCAAGGTGATACATTGTAAACTATGGTCCAAGGAGCATTTTAAATAGATGGGTAAAAATGGAGTTTAAAATTCAATGCGGTGTGTTTCCTAAGCAGTGCAGCACCAATTAAATAGCCATTTGTGGCTTAGACATTTCTGCTATTTAAAAAACATTCACGTAGCATGAAAGTACAAGTTACATGTAGAGCAGAAATGCAAACAATCTGATGTGTTGCACTCACATGACTTTCTCCACTCTTGTACTAACCATTCTTACAAACTCTTATTCCTATATCTTCTTTGTGTTAGATGAGATAAACATTTACAGAAATTACCTTATTGCTTATTTCCTCATAGGTGCAAGGGATATATTAGAATACAGTAGGCTTTGAGCGATAGTCAAATCTTTTTAGCTTTGAGATCCCATTCTCTTTGCATGCTTAGCATATAACAAAATGAACAACGATATTACATTTCACTAAAGTTTTGTTTTCTGAAACTGACACAAATAACAAGGAATATCTCCGAAATGGTTCACTCTACAAAAAAAATTATTCAACATAAATTGTGTGCTTTAGCGAGATCTGCATTTTTTTGTATAGTAAGATTTTGTCTATCTCTTACGGTTTATGAATTATTCAAAAGTCATCCAGAGTAAACAGGACTACATAGGCTATAGCCAGAAAATTCAAAATATACATTTCATTTTCATAAAAATATCTTAAACATACAGCATTTTAATCAAACTCATTAGAGCCATTTTCAAGAAAATCAAAATTTTCGAAAAATTTTCCATGTAAAGGGTAATTTAGGGTGGCGCTATTTTCTTCAAAATCTTCAGATCCTTGAAAGACATTGAACTTAAATACCAACTTTGGTTTTTAACCAACTTTTCATTTTTGAGTTGTGCTGTCCACAGACTGACAGACATATACACACACACAGACCTTTTTCTAAAAATGCTTTTTTTGGATTCAGGGTGCCTCAAAACATATTTCTGATGAAATCTCAACATGGAATTTTTGGGTAGAATACAATACTTCCTCTACTTACCAGTAGGGAAAGTAAAAAAGAAGAAGAAATAAGAAGCCCAAACAAAACAAATTTTTCATGTTTGTTGACTAATTTTACAGGAACATTGCTCTAATAAATAAAAGTAAAAATAAATTAAATAATACCTATCCTATAAATCAGTTCTGCTTCATCAATTATCAGCAACAAATAATGCAATGGATCCATATTGCTGTTTTAAGATAGAAGAAAAATCCTCTGCATGCCTGGAATTTGGACAGTGAACAAAGCCATAAATTAATGACATGAGATAAACTAACAATGCTCAGTGGCAAAATCTCTTGTTTTCTTTGTACCCAGAGCAACTAACACCCATTCTCATGGTATAACTAAGTAAACTTGGCAACATAGATAGAAGAACCTCCCTTTAATGCTCTAGTTCACTTTTTTTCACATATTTTGATCATTTAGGCAAGAAGTGTAAACCAGTCACCTACACCATGTTCTGTTCAGGTAAGGTGAAAATAGAGGTGGCATTAAATGTTATGGCTAAGGTTTAAATTATATATTTCAACAGTAACATATTTATGTATTAATTGCTACCTGTATGTCAAAAGGTAACATTTTAATTAACTTCAAATTGGAAGAAGTTAGTTCAGTGAAGCTGACAATAATTTAGAAATTATAATTTTAATGCTTGAATGGAATAGGTATTCTTTAAGGCTAGAGTGACAAGATCAAAATTTTTATTCAACATTTTGAATAAAAACCTGACAAAAAATTAAATTCCTTTTGATTCACTGAAAATAATATAAAAAAATCTGATGTGTTGCACTCACATGATTTCTCTACTCTTGTACTGACCATTTTTACAAACTCTTATTCTTCTATCTTGATAGCTTTTGAGCCTTGAGATCTCATGATATTTAAAAGTGGTTACTATAATTATTTTGCACAAAAAGTTTCTTCAATCTCATTACTTTAGGCACATAATTTAAGAGTAAATTAAGCTCTTTTCTGTGAATTAAAATGAATTACATGAATGCTTATGAATATGTATATGGTTTGTCAAAAAAGAATTCCTTCCCTGTCAGGGAAGTACTTTTTTCTGCTTACTTATATTTACTATTACTGCTCTTTGAAAATACAAGAAAACACAGAACATGTTCCAAGCAGACTGCACATGGTATGAGTGTGAACTTGTCGGTCTGGGTGGCTCAGTTGGTTAGACGCTGACCTACTGATCCCAAAGTCGCAGGTTCAAATCCGGCCCAGGCCGATGGTTTTTAAGTGTGCTTAAAAACAACAGCTCCATGTCAGTCGATTTGCTGACATGTAAAAGAACTCCTGCGGGACAAAATTGCAGCACACTGGCAACGCTGATGTGATCCTGGCAATTGACAGCGTTGTTAAACAACAAAATAGTTTATTTAATTTTATGAGTAAGCAAAAGTATCATATCGCAAGTGGGCTAAACAATAAACAATTCTCAGGTTCATTAGGTTGGCATTCAGTCACAATTCTAGCAATATGATTGTAGCTTACAGTATTCAGTTCAGTTTCTTGCAACTCACTGTTCTTTTGTTCGTCAGCATGGATAAATTTGTGACAAGAAAGCATAAAGTTACAGAAAGTAACAACAGTGATGTATTCCAGTTCGAATCTCAGATTTCAACTTCAAGTAACATTTAATATTATAGCTTCTCAGGTAAAAATTGCAGCATTGAAAGTGACATGTTAGTGAAAATAGTGAGGGTAAGTGCATTACACTAATCAAGGGAAATGTATTCAAAACTACATTTTGATAATGCTTGATATGCTTGTACTGTTCAGCAACACAGAATCATGGTGTTCTTAAAGGCAATAAAATGCATATTGCTGCTGCCGCTGCCTCTGCCACCGCCACTGCCATTGTTGCCATGTTTTATGTATATAACACACCAATGCTACTATCACTGGTATTATCACCAATACTGCCAAAATATGTTGTTGTTTTCTAGTGCCTTGCATCTGGCAATGAAGCCATTAGCATTCGTGCTTTCCAATACTTTTGAACTGTAGTTTCTTCTGATCTTAATGCTTCACAGGTCTTCAAATTACTGCCAAAATATAACACAAACTTAAGTTTCCCCCCTCATCAAAAAGTCTGATTCGAACACTGGCTACATAGAGCAGAATATTGTAAGATAAAGAATAAATAAATAATAAAAATCTACCTATAATTAACAGTTAATTATTTTTATTGCACTACTTTTGTTTCAGATATACCAGCTTACTATGTTATTGCTGCCATGACAGCAAGTGCTATGGTGGTCCAGTACTGTCTGATAGTCTGCCTTTCTGTTGGCATTGTTGCCATGGTTAAACATGAGCAATGGAATGTTACAAACAATTTTAATGAGACTATGGTTGCTGATACTTGTCCCAATCATAACACTGAGTTGTTTCTAGAGACACAAGTAGGTAAATTATATCTATAAATTTGTTTTATTTTATTAACTTCAGGAAAACAAAATTTATAGAGATTTCATTTGAATATTGTTTCCATGGATAAACACTATGCTTTTGAAGGAATTAAGTGGAACTTTTAAAGTTAATACATTTGAATATAAAATCATTGTTTCTCCAAAGAATAAATGTTTATTTAAAATATTTATACATTTATGTACCCCATAGCCTGAGAATGAAAGGTGCATAGCTAGAGATTTCTACATTATACTAAACCTCCAAATATATACCTAAGTAACGAGAGAGTCAAAAAGTTCTGAACCAGTTGCACAGTGTTTTGCCTGTCCACATCCTCGGCGCACATTGCCATCTACTGCTATCATAGAAAGGTGCGGATGAAACCATGCAACATTTTTAAAGCTATTTGTAAACTATTTACTTACCAACTTTATGAAAATATGCTGAAATTGACCACCATCATTGTCCATACATACAGTTTTGGCACCTCTTTAGGAAACTATCTATCACTCGCTGTAGTTCACTTTGAGAAATGTTAGCAATTTCCTGGTGGATATTTTCTGTTAATTCTTCCAGGGTGTGCGGGTTCGTCTTGTACATTTTATGTTTTAAGTTACCCCAGAGATAGAATCGCAAATATTTATTAATATTAACATTTGTTTTTGTCAGATATAAGAGGTAATTTTTGTGGTTAAGCATTGATTTTTCATAAAGGAAAGCCTCCAAAAATTAGGTATGCACTGGTAAGAACACACTGTCCTTTTATGTCTCATTTATCTCTTTTTGTCTGGACAGGATGATGGTGAATTTGAATGGAGTGAAGACCTGCAGGGTTATGTTTTATCTGCTTATTATTATGGCTACATGATAACACAGATTTTAGGAGGACGTCTCTCTGAGAAACTTGGTGCCAAATATATCATAGGTTCAGGAATTATGATATCAGGGGTGCTTATCCTCATGGTCCCCACTGCAGCAAGATTTCATGTTTACGCACTTATGGCATGTCGAGCATTACAAGGAATGGCTGGTGTGAGTAACATTAAAACTATTAGGTACTTGGGTATACACAACAAAGTTTGGTGTTAGTAGTAGTAATTTAACTATTGTTAATTTTGACTACACCTGTTTTCTATTTCTCTTAACAACACCTGTTTTAAAATTATCGCCTATGCTGGAAAAAGTTGTAGGTACAGTTAATTTAGAAATTATGCTAGTATTAGTTTGCTTTCTAGAATTACAGGATGTAACATAAGGTATGATCAAACTTTCAGGTCACAATTTGATTATGTATGAGTCTTGAAAAGCTTGGTATTCATGGCTTCTCTCTGAGAACGAACATATTTATACAGAATATAACCATACAGTAAGGCCATTCTTACAGGACACATCTCTTACACAGAGATGTTTATGTTATATAGATCTATAACAGAATGAAAGGGAACTGAGGAAAAAGAAATCATGGTAGATGAGAACCCAGCCCAGCATTTGCCTACTAACCAGGAAAAACTAAGGTCAGAGCAAGTGGTCAATGAGAATCAAACCAAGGGCTTCCATAATGCAAGCCTCAAACGTGACTGAGGAGCCAACTTGTTTCTTAAGATATTCAGGTCCCTATTTATGAAATCTGTCCGGATGTAGCCTAAGCATATATCCCTCCAGACATGAGCATCGGCAGACATTTTTCCAGGGGGGGGGGCCACGTGTTTGAAATTTGCAATCAGATAATATCAATTCACTATTTTATTGTCAAAATTTATAATATTTGTTGCATATAACCATGTTAATTTGTGTTAAATAGAAATTGATCTTTTAAAATAGTAGTTTAATAGTCAGTAATTGATTGCACATTAAGTTGACCAAATTCCAGGGAGGGGCCGCGGCCCCCCCTTGCCCCCCCTTCGCGACGCCCATGCCTCCAGACTCTCTGAGGAGATTTTGAAGACAGTGTCTGATGATTCCACATTTTAAACCTAGAATTTGCTTATAGAGGTAGCATTTTTCATCTATATTTATTGAACCACAGTATTCCAAGAAAGAACATTTTGTTTTGTCATGCTCTGACTTGATTACATATTTCCTTTTGATTTATTTCAACATAGATTATGTAGTACATGTGAAGGTCGCAGCTAGAGTGAATTATTCATAACCATATCTTCAGCTCCCTATAATGCAGTATATCATTGTTTTGCTCATTACATTCACAATGCTACTCTGCATGCTGCTTGCCTCATTGTGTGAATTAATTCACATTTAGCAACCTACTGCCCATTTTTATTCTAATTCTGTGCAAGGCAATACTCCATGCTGTTAAGAACTATGCAAAGAAGTATTGCAACATTCTACAAAGAATCCATATAGAGCTGATATTACATAACTGTCTGCTCTAAATGCAAGTAGTGTTAGACTAAGGAAACTATTTCATTGGAGTAAATTATCTGCAACCACACAAGAAGATAAACAACTGTGAAATCAATCCTTGTCCACCAAATGAGTTTGGAAACAGTACAACAAACAATAATTGAAGTCACTGATTTTCAATTGATTTCTTCTTTTTTCTCCAGTGTTTAACACCCATTTCTGCTACATATGGAATCACAGGTGGTGAACACTAATGATACATGAAATGAAATGATAATTGGAAAAGGAAATATGGGAAGGAAATGTTCTAGGACTAAGTTTAGGGTACAGAAAACGAATTTAGTAAAATGCAAAGGTATCATGATTATTTAACAAGGCCTTTGTAGCTTCCCCTTCTTTCTCTCTCTTTATCCCTCTGCAATGGCAGCGGTATTCATGCTACTGACTGGACATAGTTGTAAGAACCAATGACATATCTGCATGAAAGAAATTATTATTGATTATTTCTTATGGCTTAGTAAATCGTTACTCAACTGCTGCTTGTTTCACACCATGCCGTTTATATCAGAAACTAAACATGGCCAGATTATTGATGCATGATAAGCTGATGACACATTTAAGACAAATTTCACAAACAGTGCAAATTCACAGAAATTTAATTAAATTTTAGTGCTATTCGAGAAAGGCAGTTTGTTGATAGGTATTAGAAGAGAACCTTTCATTCAAAAGCAGAAATTGTATTATAATATAACCAAACAGAAACATGTTTAAAGTTATTTTAATACAAATTTTACTTCCAGTATAAATAGAGGGATAATTTGTAAAGGCATTAAGTGTTTTTATATTTTTTAATATAATATTGCATTATGTTTACTGTAAGGCTTTACAGTGATTCTAAGGATAAAGCTAAAGCTTTTCTTATCACAGAACAGTTTAATCCAATAAATGCTGCTTATTTCAAGCAACATTTCAACCTTTTCCATCACAGGCATTAAGAATTTGGAGATAAATCTAAAGAAAATTAAAACGTGGCTTTTATACGAGACCAGGAGTACCTTTCCCCCATCCTCAACTTTCCTTGTTCTCATTACAGTGCCACGCCTCTAGTCCTATATCGCAAAGCTGTCAGCATTCATTGGTCAGAATTGTCTCGTCTCTTGCGAGACCCGTAAGATAATAAGAAATTGAGAGATGGCCCCAAACAGTGCATATTACTAAATTCATTTTATGTACCTCCCTGGCATTTGGCAGATATGAGGACTGAGGAAAACTTGGATTAAAACCTCAGTAAGGGGAACAAACCTGGTGGGATTTGAACCACAGAGCTCTCATTCATGATTCATGTCTTGACATACCCTTGGTCAGTTGATCCCTGCAATGGTTCATTTCCTCATAACACAGTATTGTGTAAAATTTCATGATTGTTCATGATCATGCCAGTTGTTTTCTTAATAAACTTAAAAGGGCAATAGCTTAAATGAGACTAGTGTTGGTAAATAAATGACTGAAGATAAGACATTCAAATTATCCACAAGCACATGATGCATTTAATCTCTTGCAGTTTCCAAACTTTTGCTTTCATGTGCAACAGATTTGTCCTTACATAAATACAAGGGTGACACTGAAACATTTTAGAAAATTACACAAGGATCAGTTTCAAAGAATTTAAATGATCTTGTGTATTCCCTTCTAACATCAATACATTTTGTTTTTAATGAAACCAGTACTTAAATAAATGATGCCACTCTTCCTGAGGTACTTCAGAAACTGGTTTTTATAATGTTCCACTGCTTCATCTGATGAGGAAAAAGTGATTCCGTGTATTTTATCTTTAATGTTTGGAAACAAAAAGAAATCAGAAGGTGCTGAGTCAGGACTATATGGTGGAGAGTCCACGTTGCTGACTCAGTAGTTAGTTTTGCTGTATGTGATGATGCATTCTCATAATGTAAAATTATTTTTAATTTTGGGCATTTTTCGAAAATTTGCTGTAAACAGATATTTGTGTACCAATTGGCAATTATAGTACATCTATCTTCTGATACTATCTTGCAATATCGCCTATTTTAGAGAAAAAACTAGCAACCATCTTTGTATCTAGATAGTAAAGGGAATCAGATTTATTGATACTACATCACTTGCTTATCAAAAATGGGACATGTTTCAAGAGTTCATTTGCTCTTATTCTCAGTGATGCCAACATCTGGAATGTGGTGTTACTGTGTTACAATGCTTTTATTCTCTAGTATCTTTTCCAGGAATTTCTTGCTGAGGTTGTCACTTTGGGGGAACTCAAAGTTGAAGACTCAGTCTTTATTTTTCAGATTGAATACATTCTCCCAGGATATTTCATGTTAGAGAAGTTTTTCAACAATGTAGGTTCAGGGATCAATTCTGTGGTTTTCTAGCCAAAAATAAACTGCTACTGCCAATTTTTCTAATTGTTTATACTTTAGATTCCTAAGATGTTCTTCTTACCTTGTTTTCAATTTTCTTTTTGTTTTTTTAATATAAATTTTGTTGCAGTCTTTGCAGTTGAATTGGTATATTCCCAATTTTTCTGTTGCTGGTATGGTGTCCATAAGTTCAAAGTGTAGTAGATTTTGGATGGAATGTGGGGTTTTAGATGCTAGAATAATGTGATCTTTGAATATTTTCTGGAATTAGGTGTGGACTTTTGGATGGTATGTGAACTCCGTGTACCTGAAGTTTTCTTTTCCCATTGACAATTTGGTGGTTTTATTGTATCATCTTCCATTTTTTGCCTTTTGGATTATTTGTCTATTGTTTTCCTATTAAAACCATTCTTTTCAGCTATTCTGTGTGTTGTCTCTTTTTCTTTGTTGAATTCTGTTCTGTTGAGAGGTAGGTAAAGAAGCCTAAGACTGAAAACAGTATGTTGGTCTGGTTTTGGATTATAACCATTTGATTTTATATAGTTATATGTATGCATAGGTTTTCTGTATATACCAAAAGTAAAACTTCCATTGAATTTTTGAATTTTTAGGTCTAGGAATAGGAGCTTTTCCTCAGATTCGATTTCTGTGATGATTCATCTTACCAGCACTGTAAATTTCTCAGATTTTTTGCAAGCTTAGGTTATATTTGAAAGACTCATTGAGCCAGTTGAGTTTTCTTTTTGGGAACATAACAATAGATCCAAGATTCATCACCAGTAATGATATTCTAAAACAAATTTGAAATACACCTGGAAGTTTTTCCAGAAATGTTCTGCACGAATCAATGCATTGTTGCTTTTGATTGTGAGTCATTTATGTGAAATCCATTGACAACAACATTTTCTCACATGTAATTGTTGATATAAAATGTTTTAGATTTGACCCACACTAATATCAAATATGTTGTTGTTGTTGTTTTCTAGTGCCTTGCATCTGGCAATGAAGCCATTAGCATTCGTGCTTTCCAATACTTTTGAACTGTAGTTTCTTCTGATCTTAATGCTTCACAGGTCTTCAAGTGGTCTTCATTCATTTCTGCTGGATCGTTACACAGGACACATATTGGTGAGGCTGAGATACTTATTCTGTAGAGATGACTTGCTAAGCAGTTGTGATTTGTCAATAGTCGGAAGACTGCAACTGCTGTTTTCCGTGGTCTCTGGGGAATTATATCTGGGTTGGAAAGTAGTGTAATCCATTTTTTATCTTTGGCATTTGTTTCTATCTAATATCAAATATTGCCTGAATAAATTCATAAGATGTCCATCAATTTTCTTCAAGCATTGCTTGAACAGTGGCAATATTTCCATCAGTAACAGCATTCTTCATGAAATTCATTGCCAAGAAAAAGCCAATCTCATTTAAATTCACTGAACCAATTATAATTGTTACCTTCTTTGCCAAATGCATTTTTGAGACAATCTTTACATAGATTAGATTTTAATGACAATATAAAATCATAAAAGTTCTTAGCCCAGAAATGTTCTCCAGGCAAATTCATTTTTGGGTGAATGCAAACCTTTAAATTATGATAATTAACAAACTATTAGAGCAAATTAAACAAACTACATGGTAATTAACTTGCAAAGAATTAGAAATTAGCTGTCAAATATAAACAAATATCATTTGTTTTTAGAAACATGGCATCTAAAAATTTTCAGTGTTGCCTGGCAATACTTGCAGAAAGAAATGCTGACTATATGATTTGTTGTGTTGCAGGTCTGTGTCATCTAGATAGCAGGTGGGTCTTGAGTATACATAATTATATCACAAGAGGCATTTTCTTCACCTTTTTAAAGGACATTCTTGTGCGTATTCCTTCAAAATCACATTTTTATTTTTACAGAAATATGTTGCACTGTTTCAGGGTACTGTTATCCCGGCTAGCTACAGTTTAGTCATTAATTGGTTCACTCCAGAAGCAAGAGTTCAGTTTTCTGCAATTATATACTCATGTATGTATTTCATTCATTGAGTTAAATTAATTTAATTGATAAATATCATTGGTTTTCAAAAAGATAAAAAAACTTATCTGGGTAGGTATTTGTTTTATGATAAACCTGTGCAGAAACAACTTTCTTCATTCTAGGTCTACAAGTGGGAACATTGATAGCGATGAGTGTGTCTGGTATGTTGGCAAGCATTGCTGGATGGACATCAGTGTTCTACTTTTTTGGAGTAATTGCTATTCTGTGGTGTCTGCCTTGGCTATTTCTCGTTTATGATTCCCCACAGCAACATCCCAGATTGACTTCAGAGGAGAAAAATAATATTGCAAAAATCCAAGATGCTAAGGGCACGTTTCAGGTAAGCTCTTGCTGCACTTCAATTGTAAGCAGCAGTTTTTTCAAGGCAGGTATCTAGTACCAAACATAGCTTAGATTCATGTGGAATTAAGGTTAAAATCTTTATTCCCAAAACTTGGTTTAAAGTTCCTTGTTGTTTTATCTAGCCTCAGAGGGATTTCTGGTCTAGTATGCTCTTCCTTTGACCACCAAACTACATGCAGCTGTAAAAACAAGCAGTAAAACTAAACAGAACTATAGACATTCTAAGACTGATCATCTTCAACAGAAATAAACTACAGTAGAATCTTCTAATCTGAACCCTGCAAAGCTGATATTCTGGATAAACCGAACAGAAAATCCATAATTAAAAAAAACAGTAAAAAGCTAATTTGTAGTGTAGAGAAAGCATTTTTATTAGAGAACTGACAAACTCATTATTTAAACTGCACACATTGGAATGAAATGCTTATTGCACAAATACGTTTGGCTGAACTTTACTATAGCTAATGTGCCTATAGTGCACATAGTGCATTTAGCCACTGTTAAATATTTTCACATTTACTTACGTACCATAACGGTAACAGTCACACGTTTATGAAACAATAATTGTCACTTAACTAGCAAAATCAGTAATCTTATGCAGCTTAGGATTTGCTGGAGTCTGCAGTAAGGCCCACCTACATATGCCTTTAACTTTTGCGAAGATTATAGCTGTGTACTGCCACTACTGCGTGCAATCGGTTATGTCCACAGGTCAGAAGAATACATTGTTATTATGTTGAATACATTGTCATATTGTGCATGATAATCACAACATTATCACTTCCTCATGTTGCTACCCTACGTTACCTTGTAGCTGCTAATGCTATAGCTGAATTCATATATATCTAAACATTTCTGAACCCGCACAGACCACACCCCAAATTAATTTGGGTTAGCAGAGTTCTACTGTAATAGTGTAGTGACTTTTAAGGCCATCTGTAAGGGTCACTATAAAAGTTTTGAGATACACCAAAAATAATTTTTTTTAAAAATTATTCTGATTGTTGCACTTTCTCAAAGTACTCGCCACCACACTGTATACTCTTTTGCATTAGCTGAAACCATTTCTGGAAGCACTTCTGCCATATGTTTTCTTTGATGATTGCAAGCTCCCCTTCATAGGTGGTAACAGCGTCTTCTGGCAAAAGCTTTTGGCAAGCAAACTATGGTGTACCAATTAGCAGTAACTGTCCTTTGTTCCTCCTGAGGAATGGTTACCCTTTGAGAAGAATGAAGCCATCATTTTCTTGCTGAACTTGAGGAATGCCTAACTTTTGTCAGTGGATTGTCATCAGGAAAGATTCATATCATTGATTGCCACTTGGTCTCCAGGTCAAACTGATAAATCCAGGTTTTGTCATCCATGATGATGTCAGAAACCTATTGAGAGCCTTTGAATCTCAATATTAAGTCATCATTATTTTATTATCATTATTTCTTATTGCTATTATTATTGTTATTATTATCATCATTATTGTACACTGTATTTCATTTTCAGTTCTTAAGCCAACAGAGTTTAATTCACAATCTGTTATCTGTACCTGTCTAATAGAATTTTAAGTACTTAAATTACATTAAATTCTGTGCTTGTAAACTAATAAATAAGTAAAGAATTAAAGTTAATCATAGGTATCACTGAATGGGATATGGTTCTGGAGAGGTGAAACAGATAACCCTCAATGTAAACATGCTCATTCACACTGTTAATGAAATGATTAAACAGAGCTTTGAAAGTATTGAAAGGTAGAATCAGAACTGAAAACTTCAATGTCACAGCCGGGATTTGAACCACAGACCCTCCGCTTACCAGGCAGGTACTCTAACCATTAAGCTGCTGTGACAACCTGCCAGAATGACATTGAACTCTCCAACCGATTTGTATTTTTCTCCCAGTAAACCACAAAGGCAGTCTCACATTTGAGACAGTTACCCCAATGGTGACTTACTATTGTAAGTACTTTATGTAAATAACCTTTAGATGGTAATTATTATTTATTTATGCCAACAAATATACTATTTGTTTTTTTAAACACACAAGCCTTGTGTGGGCAATGAGGGGTAGAATTGAAACTGAAAAATTCAATGCCACAGCCAGGATTTGAACCACAGAGATGCTCTAACCATTAAGCTACTGTGACAATCTGCTGGTTGTCACCAACAGTATGTTTGAAAGTATTTTCTAATCTTTAAGTGGATGGTGATGGCTATGAGATTGTGTATATTCAAACAAGTATGCTGTTTCATACCAAAATGTGTACACTCTGTTATATGTTGCAGAAAACTTCTTCAGTGCCTTGGTGTAGCATTTTAACTTCTGCTCCAGTTTGGGCTACATTTCTTATGAATTTTGGTACTACATGGGAACAGTATACACTTATGACTGAACTCCCAACATATATGAAGAATATGCTGTATTTTAATATCCAGGAGGTTTGTATCTATATAATAACATTCATTTAACTGTACTGTATGGAAGATCTAGGCTAGACAGCTGTGCAAAAAAATAAAGGTAAAATACCTGCAAAATATGTGATACTAACACAACATGTATGAAATATGGAATGACAGGAAAAAATCAGAACTGATGGAGAACAAAAGCATACCATGATTAAAGACAAACTATATATTTGTGAAATTAGATAACAGATCTGGGTACTACCACCAATCAGTAAAGTATGGAGTAAAATATTTATGTGTAATGTTATTATATTGAGAAAATTAAATGTTTAATTGATATGAGCACATGCAGACATTAATTCATTTAAAGTTACACCACAAACAGCAATGATATATTTTTCCAAGTTCTCTACAGACAGTGACTACACAGGGGTATATCTTAGAAAAGGAATTGTTCCTGGAGATACAGCTTCAATTGGAAGAAAATTGTTGTTGTTGTTTGCTAATGCTAATGAAGTCATTAATCCTCTGGCTCTCCAATATTTTTCACTGATGGATGGGGTGCTAGAAGTGGCCGGGCATATTTGAAGGTGGTCTTGGTCCATTTCCTCTTGCAGATCACATAGAGGACAGAGTGGTGAAGAATATATCCCAATTCTGTTCAAATGTTTTGCCAGACAATCATGTCCTGTAATCAACCTGAAGGTTGCAACTGCCATTTTTCGAGAATACTCAGGAATTACTGTTTGAATGTTGGGTAGTTCCCTTATTTTATTTTAGGTTTTTCATAGTAATATTTTGCAATAATTTTTTAAAATTCAGAGTTGACTAATCTTTTAGCTGCATAAAATGGTAGATTAACTACACTGCTGGTACCCTTTTTTACAAGAAAATCAGCTTTCTCATTACCACTCAGTCCACAGTGAGCTGGTATCCATTGGAAGAATTGTTTTTGAAGTGCTCTTAGATGGGTAAGGATTTTCCAACATTTTATAGCTGTTTGGTTTTTTGGTGACAACTTGGAAGTAATTGCTATAATTGCAGCCCTGGAATTTGAGAGAATAACTGCTTGATGAAAATGTGAAATTCTATACAAAAGATTTTGTAGGGCCATTCGAATTGCTTCAATTTCTCCATCAACGTTTGTAGTTCCATAACTTAAAGATTTATAATAGGAAAAGAGTTGTCACATGATTCCAGCCCCTGCTCCATCTTGGTTTGATATCAATGATCCATCAGTGGAGCCATTCATGTTCCAGAAATCTAGTATGGATTGTCTCTAATGCCAATAATTTTAGAACACTAGTTGGAGTATCACTTTTCTTAATTTCTTCTGTCAGGTATAAACAATATGTGATGTCTAAGTTTGTGTCGGATTGACTTTATATATGAAGTTTCCCTTTGAATTAGGAAGGTATACATTCTTCTTGATGTCTTGAATGTCTGATCAACTTTTCCTGTTGAATCAGAGCTGCTTTTTCTATTTCATATACAATGGGGCATTGGTTGGTTAGTATTTCCATAGCTGCTATTGGTGTGGTTTTGATAGCACCTGTAATTAGTCTCAGACTTTGGTTTTGAAAGATTTGATCTTTTTTTTGTATTTGCTGTTACAAAAACTTCGCTGCAGTAAGTAAATAATGGCTTTATATATACATTGTATGTCATGTTAAGAGTTGCTCTGGAACATCCCCACTTCATTCCTGTTAGACGTTTTAACAGTGAAAGGTGCCTTTCTGCTCTTTGTATTACATTTTCTATTTGTTTGGTCCATGTAAGTTTGGTAACAAATATAACTTCCAAATAGAGTTAGAGAAGGCCAAGGCCAAAACATTCAGTTAATGAAGTTGTAGTGCCGATTAAGAAGAAGAATATACAGCTTCAAACCCCTCTTGAGCCGCCCCTATGATAAACTGATCAAACTGATCTACAGTATCTAAAATTTCATTTCAGCAACCCACATGAATGTGTTTCCAACCCTTGCTTTCTATTGCCTCATCATAGCATACTCGAAAGTTATTCTAGTACAGTGTTGAATGATGTGCATTCTAAGTCTGGTTGGACCTCTTTTTGGCAGTAAGAGACTGGATAAGGATTGCCACACTGTCTGCCAGAGTTACATGTAAAGGACCAGAAAGTCATGGGTATTGAACACTAACTACTGTACTAACTTGCATTAGGCTCACCTGCGTCACAACAGATGTTGAAACTGATGACCTTCAATGTGAACACATTCCGCATAACTCCGAAAACAATTCTGGTTCACTCACAAAAGTTCATGTTGACTGATTGCCTGTATTTCTCTCATGATTTTGTCCTTCAATTCTTTTAACATGTGCAGATTTAATGCATACACTTTATTCTTTAACGTTCCCAAATAAAAATCGCATGGGATAGGTCAGAGGAACGAGGTGGCTACAATCCTTAACTAATTATACTGTCCCCATATGCACTTCACAATCCATGCATAGAGTTAGCAGCAGTGTGCGCTATAGTTGAATCCTGCTGAAAACAGTCACACAATCTTTCATTTCTTGTTAGTTGTGGGAAAAAAATTTTTAAAATAGAATTTACATAAACATGTGAATCAACTGTTGTGTCGTAAATATGAGACTGATAATTCTATGCATTGTGAGGAATTTCATGAATAATATGGTGATTTTTGGTAGCCCAGTGTCAATTGTTCTGAGTAGAAACTGGCCTTGAAGATAAAACCATGCTTCATCACTGAAGAACGTTAAAGGTGGGTCCATGTCGCATTATGAATGGAGTGCTAAAACCAATTGTAATAATTAACCATGCCTACAAGATCTTGTAGTTGTAAAGCATGAACTTTTAAGTTTCTGAAGTTTCACTGCCACAAAAGCTGATGTCTTGAAAATGTTAACCTCTTATGCTAAACATCTCAGCAATTTTTATTTACTATTTACTATGCAAGTCTTTGTAAAAAGAATTTGTTGAAGGTGACAGGTTCTATATTTGTGTTAAAAGTGCATGTTTCTTCGATAAATAAATTTAACTGCTTGTTTTCTACATGCTTCCCACAAGCATTTTATAGTTGCTATTCAAGTTGAAATGTCATGGAACATCCAATGTAATAATTACATGCTATTTAAATCACTATTTTGTCATCAGATGTGAAGGACTCATTTATAGCAAACCATAATTTAATCCTGAGGTCAATGAAGACAGAACTGGAGCCATAATCTAACAGAAAAACTGTCAAGCCATTTATTCATTTCTACTCCTTATACAAAACTAAAGCCAGTTGACACATTTCACAAGAGAGGTCTACTTTTCCCAAAAGAGCAAGCAACGTTTAATGATAGAAATGAAATTCCTTACTTGTTTTCCGAAGTATTTCTGGAAATTCAAATTGTTATCCTTCCTGTTTTAATGCCCATTTTACTGTCAATAAGATGCTCCCTAAAATTTATTGTGATGAGTAACATCTTTTCTATAAAGGATTTTATTTATAGCAAATGGATAAATGTATGCATAAAAGCAGCAATACGCCACTGATGTGCAGTGTGTGAAGGAGTGCATCAGGGTTTCGCATCTAACAGACTTGTGCAATTTGTCCACGATAATTGGTCCCAAAAAATAAAATTGTCTCAATGACAGTAAGAACCACACCCAGCAACTTGTACTGGACAGTTGATTCCAACATATAACAGCAAAATTTAAAACATTTGAGTATTCATAAGTTCATCACACATTCTGTTGGAGAGAATACTGGGTTAAGTTGCCATAGCTACATGAAGTTGAAGTTAATTTATTGAGCACTAAAGGGAATAAATCTTGGGCTAACCCTGAGCTGGACCCTGGGCCTTTTGCCATTAGGACAGCCCTTCAATACATTTATATGCCAGATACTTTCTAAGCATTAAGGTTGGTTCACAACCACCAGTAATGGTAGCAATAACCAGAATGAGAAAGTTGAAAATGGGAGTTTTAACAACTGTTAGGAAGTTTTCTCGAGTCCTGGAATGGGAAAAAAATATTTGGCCAAGTTCCAAATTTCTTGTTCCTGTTGGTGGGCACAGCATATTAGATTCATATTGTGTGCATTAGAGTTTTAGTGGAAGGAATTGTTCAAGGCAGCTGTGACATGAAACAGCTGCTAGAGCTCTCTCTAGTTGCAAGCTAGAAAAAACAAATTGGTCAGTTAGAAACAAATGAATTCCCAATGTGTAATATCAACCTCCACTTTCTATCGATAAGCTGATTGATAATATGTCTTGCTGTTCCTTTTGCCATTGTCATTCTGGTTACCATTACTGGGTGGTTGTGAATCAGCCTTTATTGTTTCTCTTACAAATAGTTATTGGTTTTCTTTACTTGTCTGTCTTGCATCAGTTTTTCACAATTTACCAAAATTTGTCTTTCCCTGCCTTTCCCTTGTGTCAACTTCTTATCATTATCACTTCTCTCAGCCTGCTTCTTCCTAACCTCACTTTTTCAAGATTTTGACTTGTAGCTCTTCTTTTTTCTTGCTTGAGCCCACTCCTCTGCCTCTCATGACCCTTTTCTATTCTCTCTTCCCTTCCTGTGATTTCCATAGCCATTTTTAAGCCTTGTCCCCCTTGTCGATACATGCCTTCCTTTTGATCTCCCCTGATAGTTCTTATTTCTTTTCTAATCCCTTGTGTTCCCATACTTGTTTCACTGAGCAGTTGCCTTATTGCAATTATATCTTTCCCTCTTTTCTTGGTATATCTTGTGCTTCCTCTAAGCTACTTGCACTAAACAATTCCCACTTACATGCCTCCCTTATTTTCTTTGTTCCACTGACTCATATTTCTAACGCTGATGACCTAGAAGTTGAGCGCCCTTAAACCAAATAAAATCAAATCATATTTCTTAGTTTTCCCCTTGTCCTTTTTGTAAGCACTATTCATCTGAGTTGCTCTCCCTTCCCCTTCACCTACACACATTGCCAATTCTCCATGTGGCTCTATTCTCTGGTCTTCAACTGTTGATGCACTGTCTTTATTTGATGTCATCAGCTCTTTCTGCTAAAAGTGTTTTAATGCTATGTCATTTCCTGATGTAATTTGCACTGCTGTCCTTCACTATCACTCAATTATTGCTCTGTTTCCTTAATGTTTCTTAGAATACTCGTCTTCTCTCCCACTTGCTCAACAAATCACAGTTTGTATGAATGCATTGCGACCTTGTTTCCTTGCCTTACTTCTTTCTTCAATTAGCCTCTTCTTTGTTTGTATGATAGGTCCTTATTAACATAAATGTTTCTCTTAATATGTTTACTTGCTTTAGTAATTTTATTGTCAATTGCATATTAATAAATTTTGCCAAGATGTTACTTCTGATTTCCAATTTACCAGTTCTAAATGTGTTCTGTTGTTTGAAGCCCCTTAAATTAATTCCTAATTTAATCTTTATAATTCTCATATCTCGTGAAATGCTCCAATTCCTCTGTACTCCTCCACACCGGAAACTATTAGGTTGTATCTTTTCATATTGTATTCCATTCTTCTCCCCATTTTATCATATTTTTTATTATCTCTAATTCTTTAGTTTTAATCTCGAATTCTTTGTTCTTCCACCTCCTCCATTCCTGTTTAAATCCTATTACCAAGACTCGTCTCTTGTTATAACTACTTCTTCTGCATGTTTTGCAGATGCCATGTCCTTTAGCTCCTTTTCTCTCTCTTCCTCAGGAGCAACTCTACCTTGTGTCCATCCTCTTCTGTAACCAGTTTAGTACTCTCCATAATCCTAGCACAACAGTCTTTTGCGGGCCAAGGTTTACTTCCCATAGCCACATAAATTTATTTGTTCACCACAACAAAAATGTTTTCTATTTTGTTCTGTAACAGCAAATTTAAAGTATATTAAGCATCCACAGCTTTATTATACATTCTCAATAGACTGCTTGCCTAACAACAAAACAAAAAGGTGATTTGAAATTAATATGGGAGGATTTTCTATACAACAAACATAGATAGACTGAGGAGAAGACAGGCTGGCACTGTGAGAAAAGTGGGGATTATGGTGCTAGGCTTCACTTAGAAAGATATACTACAAAAATTTTATGAAAAATGGAACATACCTATCTGGTAAACTGGGGTAAGTGTAGAGAAATAGAAGTTATCATTGGTATTAATGAAGATGCACTGACTTCTAGTGAGGCACAACCTTAGTTAGCTAATGAAATATACTTGGCATTACCAAAAAAAGGAAAGTATACAACATGACACCCAAAGGATTCATGCCAGACATTTGCCACCCAATCCAAAACTTTGGCAGAGTTACAGGTTATCCCCAACAGGTTAGCTGTAGGTAAAATGGTGAACAGGGCTGTTGAACTTTAACAATAACTAATGTTTGCTACACAAAATCATTTGCATAGGTTAAGTAGGTACATACATGTTCGTATTGGATATGTGGCAGCACTCTCAATGTCATAAGCCATTATGTTCAACTTTATTCAATTAATGACAATGTGAAAGGTCAGTGGTTTTCTTAGGTTACAGCAGTAATGAAAGATGAAACACAAACTTTAACAAACAATTGCTGATAAAATTTGGTAACCTTCAATGTGAATGCCAGAATTTATATTCATCAACTTTTGAATAGCTGCAATTACTGTTGCTAAGGAAATCTTCCCACAAAAATTTTGGCCAGATGCTTATTTCACTATTCACAGATTCCTTGACATAAATTATAAGCTTTGGGACTTGTGCACGATCACATGTTGGAGCAGATGAACATTTGCACTCACAATTTCATTTAATTATTGCATTGGCATATTTTGTTCCTTACAGTAAAACTGATGGCAGCAAGGAAATTAAGGATATCTTTGATAAACTTAGAGAACCATCAGTTGATGCTCTGATACCAAAATTTGATTACATGAAGATAAATTATTTATGAGGATGACACAGATGATGGGGTTCATGTTCCCTATTCCTGTTTGGAGCTGCCACCAAAGAGTTGTTGCTGGCTTATGACGAAGAACAAATCAAGTTCAAGGGTGGTACAAATGACTCAACTTCATCCTGGGTACGGCTCATCCCACCTTCCATTGAGTTTCTACAAAAACTTCAAAATGAGATAACTGAGGTAATGGCAGATTCTTCATTTAGATACTGGGTTCTCCCAAAAAAGGTATGAAAACTGCAATTGATAAAAGGAGAATAGTCAACTGTTATGAAGATTACAAAAGTAGAGAAGAGTTGCACTATCCAGGTGCACTTGGAGTTTGTAATAAATATTCTTGTTACATTCATAAACTCAATTTCTTTGTAAACAAGCACTAACACAACTCTAGCAGTAATCTCCAATAACACTTTGTATCATGAATGGTAAAACTGAAACACTGTTATAGCTTAATTTGGTACAAAATGTCATATGGTAAAAACAAATTGTGGGACACATCTGGGACAAATTTCTACCAAGATGAATAGGATGGGTTGATTTCTTCGTCAGAGAGCCTTTCACATTTTAACTTGGTTTAACAGCAATCTGTCAATACTTCATCACTGTCCTTCACTGTTTGGATTATGTCACTACTTTCTAAGGCTCCAGTATCTTCATCTTCTGGCAGAAATTGACTGCACTGCATCTTGCTGGTCGAGGTTAGAGGTAGTAGAAGCGGCAACTTCCCACCCTGGCAGCTAGATGTTGTATCACAGGTATTAGAACTAGTGACCTCTCTGGGACATCCATGTTACTATTTCTTCTATCTTTGGTAACTGGTTTTAACAACTGCAGAACTGGATTAAGTGGCAGGGTTTCAAAATTAACAATTTCATTCAAAAATCCTGCTGCTTAATCCAATTCTGCAGTTGTTAAAACCAGTTACCAAAGAGAGAAGAAACAGCACCATGGATATACCAGAGAGGTCACTAGTTCTACTACCTGTGATACATCTAGCTGCCAGGAAGAGAAGTTACCACTTTTGCTATCTTTAACCTCGACCAGCAAGATGCAGTGCAGTTTCTACCAGAAGATGAGGGCACTGGAGCCTTTGAAACCACTCATGTAATCCAACAGTGAAGGACAACGATGAAGTTTTGACAGACTGCTATTAAATCAAGTTAAAATAATGATGATCATTTTAAGTAAACTTTTAAGATTTTACCAGAGCAATATTGTAAATATTCCATTTCCCTCTAACAAAATGTGCCATATAAAACTTCAAAGACACTAACATTTAAGCCACTGACACAACTCAAAGAAGAGTATTTCTGACCATTTTTGGCAATGAAGATGACAAGGACAATATGCTTTGGAAATATTTTCCTCAATAGTTAACAACTAAGTTGAGTGTAATTATCAACTCAAAATAATAATTAATAGTTATAACTCCTATTTGTAGGGATTAATGCTTTCCAGACAAATAAATGCTAGAAACAAAATATGTAGTTTCATACAAATCCTGCTTCCAAATAGTGACCTCTTAGCATGAGTTCATTATTATCTTTGTAGAGTGTTATTAATTTTTAAGTAGAGAGCAAGAGATTGTTTTTTAATGATTCAGAGTGGATCTGTATCTGCTCTACCATATCTTTTTGATTGGATGTCATGTGTCGTAGCAGGGTTCCTATCTCGATGGATTCGTTCAAAGAATCTACTTTCACAGATTACAACTCAGAGAGTTTTTAATGGTATAGGTGAGTATATTTCTTTTAACAGAGTATGAGATATGACAGCTGTATGATATGCACAAATATTGGCAGAAAATCTGAAATTAAATAAGCACCTGATACTTTGTAAAACAAGTAATAGAACCATGCAAACAAGGGTCATTACGAAAGTTTGGAAACTGAGAGAACTGAGAAAGTTTGGAAACACGTGAGAAAATTAAAGTTGATCCACTAAGATTGGATGTAGGACAACTCCATCCTTTGTAAGCTGGTATCAGGTAGTGACTCTTTCATTCCAGGAATTCCAGCAGCACATGGATGAACAACATGGGGCATGCAGGTAGCCAGTCTCTGTAATGGAGCTTGGAAGAGAGCATTTTTGTTCTTTTCAAGCATGCAATTTTTTATCAACAGGGACAGAAAAAAGTCACATGGAGCCAGGTCGGGACCATATGGTGGATAAATCATAAGTTTAATCTCTGTAGACTGCAGGCATCGAACGGTGATTGTATCAGTGTGGACGCATTGTCATGATGGACAAGGATCCATTGTAGTCCTGTGCATGTCTGCCATTCTTGAAGCTTGGTAAAAGCTTTTGGCTAGCAAGCTGTGGCGTACCAATTAGCAGTAACTGTGCTTTGCTCCTCCAGAAAAATGGTTGCCACAAGATTGCCCTTTAGGAAAAATGAGGCCACCTTTTCTTGTGGACAGTTTCATGACACTTCACTTTGTCAATGGACTGTCATCAGAAAGGATCCACACCGCTGATTGCTGCTTGGTCTCTGGATCAAACTAATAAATCCAGGTTTCATCATCTGTGATGATGAAATTCCAGAAACCCATCTGGAATCTCTTCCTTTGAATCTTGTCACCATTTTCTCACACCATTCAACAAAGGCATGTTTTTGTTCTTCTGTCAAATTGTGAGGCACTCATTGGGATATGACCCTCTTCATATAAAGGAATTCATGAAGGATTTTCAAAACTGCTGGTGAACCAATCTGCAATGCTGTTTCAGTTTGTTTAAATGTTGTGTGATTATTTTTGTGAAGCATTTTTTTCAATGCTGCAATATCTTCCTCAGTCACTGTTATTGCCAGATGTGCACTTCCCTCCTCATCTTTCAAAGATATTTGACCCCTTTTAGATCCTGAAACCGCTGGAAATCTGTGGCATGGGAAGGAGCGATGTCCCCAAAAGTCACTGGCAAATATTTGAGACTTTGGCGCTGGTTTAATCCACTTTTAAAATCATAGAAAATCATTGAGGGAAAATGCTTTCTTCCAAGCTCCATTGCAGGGACTGACTACACGCACGCCGTGGGTTGTTCATCCTTGCACTGCTGGAATTTCTGAAGTGGGAGAGTCTCTACCTGATACCAGTTTACTCACAAAGGATGGGGCCATCCTATGCTGATACAATTCAAGTGGATTGACTTTAACTTTCTTACATCTCAAAGCTTTTGTAGCGACCCTCATATTTATTCACTGTATAATTCTTTTTGCTGAGAGCACTTTACATCTGAATAACTTTCAAGTTGATGTGTGAAATTGTTTTAGTTGCCTTTGGGGGCTCCATATGTTTGCTCGCCATCAGCATCATCAGCTGCAATGCAACCATAATCATTGCACTGCTCTGCATGACACTGGCAACACGAGGAGTATTTATAGCAGGAAGTGCCATGAACTATATGGATCTTGCTCCCAATTACTCTGGTACTCTTGCTGGCATTAGCTTCACATTATCAAATTTGGCTGGAATACTAGCACCATCTGTAGCAGGAACTATAATTAACGGACAGGTATGCTATGTAGTCTTGAGTCAACTACAATAAGTGATATTTGTCAGCATATTTATTTGGTTTGTCTTTCTCTATGCATGCATGCACAATGATAAGCAAAGTGGGAAACCTTTTATCCATCAACTGGCAAAATACTTCAAAATTTATATACACAGTGTTCATTTTTATCTGTGATTTCCCATGCATAGACATCATCAATAGCAATGCTGATGAAGCGAGTTTATGCTTGGTTTCTCTAGCGGCCAGAGATTGTATTTGATGCAGACACTGCATTAAGGCGTGTAGATACTGTCTTAACAGCAATAAACATACAATTTAATCAGTGGGTCTTGTCTGCGTAATACAAAGCATGCCTAATTCCACTTTTTGTGTAGATAATCAGCATGGAGCTTGTGAAAACTGTCCCCTTAGCAGCAGATAGACATACTATTTGATGGTTGGATCTTGGCCACAAAATATGAAGCGCACCTATTTCCACTTGTTGCATAGAGTGCGTTATAGTTTGTTTTAATGATGTAGACATTATAAATAGCAGATAAACACAAACAATAACTGAAATATAACTTTACCAAATTAATAGCATTATTTACTTTGCTTTAAAATGTTTTAGTAAAGAAGCAGATGTCAATTAATGAAGATAAACTTATTCTGTATGTTTATCAAGAAATTTAAGCCCATAGTTTTTAAACCTGAACATCTGTTAACAGTTTTATAGAATTTAAATAGCAAGAAACAGCTGAACAGACAGACAAATAAAGATGAGCTGCTGTGGTAAATTAAATATCAGTCCTTCATTTAACGGATGTTTTGGCATGACCGCCATTCAGAGCAAGACACGTTTGTATCCTTTTCACCATATGCTCACATGTTATTTGCAGAATTGCAGGTGTAATTGTGGTCATCTCATACAAATTGCAAACAAAAGTACATATGCCAATTTGACAATATTTGGACACCTTTGAGAGCTGTATCCTCCAAGGGACGTGTCTGAATGCCAGATAGTATTTAATAAAGCCCTGGATGCATCAATTTAAATTGTATTTATATGTCGGACCAATCTTGATATCAAAGTAGCATACAACCATAAAGACAAGGTGCTCTGTGTTCGTAGTCCTATGTGTTCCTGTTGAGAACAATATCACCTTGGAATGTTATGCATAGTTGTGATTACGTAGGGGTGGTTGTGGAGTTTGGGTGATATTAGTAGCGTGCAGCACACCATTTTCATAACGCTGACATGCTTTTTGTACTGTTGCACAAATAGTACCACTTCTCAGTAGATGGCACTATTATTTTGTTGATTGTATTAGTTTGCAGCATAAATACAGTCATGGCACTGAAAGATGCTTACTGTTGTGCAAATAGTACAGCTGCTTCTTCATAGAGGGCACTATTATATCAACATAGTGAACTATGACGTCATTCTTGCTGAATCGGAGTGTGGGAAATCGCGGATAAAAATGGACACCCAGTACAATTTTTTAAATTGGTGTTGCATATCTTTAAATGTGTGAATGATATCGGGGTTCCAGATATGTACTGTGACAAATGTAAAGTCGAGTTACTTTTTCTGTCACTTTATTTCTCTTCTATAACTGAATCACAAAAAGACGGTTCTCTTTTATCGTTAACACAATCTAAAATTCTTCTTGGCATGATTTTGCAACTCACAGATGTTCTCTTCACAAAAAGACAGTTCTCTTTTATCCTTAACACAATCTAAAATTCATCATGACATGATTTTTCAACTCACATATGTACTGTTTGATCATAAACTTCATACATACGTCTCTAATACTCTCTTTCTCTATCTCACAAACAACTGCTTCACACAACAAACAACTCAGGTGTGATGATTAAATGTCTAAAATTATCTTTGATGACTTACTCTGTACTCAATTATCTGAATGACAAATGATCCTGTTAACGCTTATGTAACTTTGTAGGGGTAAGTACTTTCTAGCTACTTTAGAGACAAATCATTGTTAATCACATTTGATGCCTGTTCGAAAGCTAGTTAAATTTATATATATATTGAACAACTGACAAGAGATGCTATTCATTGCTAACTAAATGGGATGTGGCAGAAAAACCTACTGAAAGTTTAAAACAAAGTTCAATTTATATTTGTAATTATGCATTATGTTATCTTAAACATAATGAATATTACACTAAAAGCTTCACTTATCTTAGTATTTGCTGTAAGTTCTTGAAATAATTACACAAATTGAAGAAGTTGAACATACTTTTGCGGTGAAACGTTGGCATAATTTTTAATTTCTTAAAAAAGCCATTAAGATGCAGCCCATAGGGAAACCAAAAAAGTAATGCAGACCTCTTGTTTATGATCCATGCACTAACAGTCTTGATACCTGTGTTAGACTGCTATTGGCATTAACTAGATGTCAATTAAAAGAAGTTTTATTGTGCTTTTATTCCCTAACAACCCCTCTAGGAGGTCTGGTATGGGGTGCACTCAGCCTTGTTAGTCATGGGGGGACCAATTGAGGAGCTACTTGATGGAAAAGTGGCGGCCCCAGGTCGTGAAGACCGCATAACTGGCCGGGAGGGATCAGGACGCTGACCACGTACCACCCTCCAGTACTGCACCCCACCAATGATGCCTGTAGTGGGCTGAGGTGGGGGACACAGTGGCTGGGCGGTAAGGCTTGGCTCTTCATGGGCTGTGGTGCTGGGACTTAGTAGTTTATCTTCTAACAATTCCTTTTGCATGAAGTGACCAGCTTCTACTGGGTGTTAAATTTTAATGGTTTCTTTGATGCTCGTGCATGATGTCACCACTGTATAGCATGCCTTTAGCTTCAACAAGTTGAAGAGAAAAGGTATCACTATATAGGGAGTACCCAGGTTGAATGTTATAGACAAATTTAATTTGGCTATCGATACCTGTGTTTTGTGTTCATGAAGCTTTCCATAGAGAGCACAACAATAGTTTCTTCTTTCACATTTTTGTTAGACCTCTACAGTGGTATTAAGAAATGAAAGACATGTGCCCACATATTAGCGCAATGTCTTGGTTGCCTGTAAAGTTTTAAAAATGCAGTACACACCTATAAGGGGAAAAAAAAAAAAAAAAAAAAAAAAAAAAAAAAAAAACAACAACAACAACAACAAAATAGCTCTCTAAATAAAAACAATGTTCATCAGTGACAATATTTTGCATCATACTAAAGATCAGAGGGCTTGTTTGCATACAATGCAGACAACTTCAAAGGACCTCTCATGGTAAAGTCCTGTAAATTCTGCAAACAGTTGTCAGGGAGCATCTCCAAGTGAAAAATACTCTAACAGCTCACTTGACACAACTACCAATTCAGCTGCTGATGCGGACAGAACTACCACAACTATACACCATTAGAGGGCATTTCTAGATAACCATGTACTCACTTCAAAGAGTGATGTCAAAGTTTGGAAAGCATATATACACTTAAAAATGAATGCAGTGTATAGGTATATATAAAAATTATATTAGTAGAGAGTGAAGCTAAACTTAAACCTACTGGTTAGTGGATTGCATATGTTGAAACATAAACTAAGGTCAGCTGATTCATCTATGTTAGCGACCAACTGATTATATAGTTACTCTCACGGTGAATTGTTATGCTAGAATTGTGTTATTCGAAGCCTGTATATTATTAATATGAGAGAGCCACAGATGCTAACATACACATGTGCTAATGGCATAACATAATATTCCCAGCAGTTAAAAGAAACATCTATTTTTATGAAAGTTTAATTTTCCAATTTCTAGTTAATTTCTAAATAAGTTTTTGAGTAGTAATGTATTAGTTTACATATTAAATACAACCTTCATATACTTAATGCTATGTGATTATATTACAGCAAACACTATCAAGATGGCGCATTGTGTTTTATGTTGCAATTGGCGTTAATTTGGTGACATATATCTTCTGTTTAATATTTGGTTCAGTTGAGGAACAATCTTGGAATCGACCTAAGGAAAAATCTAAACAACATATTCAAATGGAAGGATGTGTTAACCCTGCAGCTGACATGTCCTAGCATAATTAAACATTTATAATGAGATGAATGTATGTTCTAACAATTTTATAGTAAAACTTCATAAATTATTAAAATAAACAATTTACTGCATATAAAACATCTTTTTCATTTATTTGTTCCTGAAAGTCCAGTTGAAGTTTACCTGTGCACTATGTACTTTGTGGTTGTCTTTATGTCTTACATCACTTTTTAAACAACACAGAAATGCTTCCTGATAAACTAAGCATATAGGAGAGAAATCTAGATATATACATTATTTTGGCAAAACTTATTTACCTGATACAATAATAAGCACTGCTAATCAAAAAATAAAAGCATGAAAAAGTTCTTTTAAGAGTAGATGAATAATAATTTGTAAGTTGATCAACTTGTCTATCCTTTACAATACACTTTCTTATCACAGAAATGGCTAGATCCCATTGAAATTTCCATATTAGTTACAGAGCGAGATGGTTCTGCGTAACATGTAAGGCCTGCATTTGGAAGGTTATGGGTTCAATTCACATGGCCAACCTTCCTGACCCATGGGCTTTTTCGATGGTTTCCCCGGGTCCCTAGGCAAATGCTGGGAAGGATAATTACATTCCCCAAATTTCCAGTCCCATCATTTCACTTTATTAATCATTCCATTCACTTTAATTTAAAAGGTGAGTTAATTAATAACACTGAACAACACTTACAAAATATTTTTCCGGGACGCGTTTCGAAGGTTAACTTTCCTCCATTATCAACCGGACAATAACTGGGTTTCCATGGTGTTTCATGGTGCGGATGGTGATGCTTCTTCTGATGTTTCTTCTGGTAACGGTTCAATGAACTTACTGAAAATGTCACTCTGAGGAATGTCGAAATTAAATACTCGGTTTCTATTTTTTAAAATAAAGATTTGTTCCCATGTGGACAGTTCTTGTTTTCCGGTTATGTGTTTGAGAAGTTTCGGTTCTAGCTTTATGTCATGATTTTTTGTCCAAAAGTGAAATGCAACTGCTGATTTTTCTAATTGTTTACTCTTAATGTTTCTAACGTGTTACCTTTTTATCTACTAATTCTTTGGGGAAGCCAAAGCGAGTAGAAAAGAAAAAATGATTAAAAGAAACTACAACTCTCATAGCAGCAGAAACAAAAATGATATTCAGTGAGTGAGTGAGTGGTTAGGGTTTAAGGGCCCATCGACAGCTAGGTCATTAGAGCCCCAAAATGATATTAAAAAAATTCACATATCATCCATGGGCCTTTGATAAATTTAAAAAAGTGTTCAAGGAATACAACATTCAGCTAGCACCAGTAAACCATTACTCCATAAAAAACCTACTACTTTCAAACATCAAAGATGCTATTCCACCTAACAAAAAATCTGGCATATACAAAATTGAATGCAGTGATTGTAATGAAATATACATAGGAAAAACCAAAAGAAATTTAGAAATCAGATCCAAGGAACACGTTAGAAACATTAAGAGTAAACAATTAGAAAAATCAGCAGTTGCATTTCACTTTTGGACAAAAAATCATGACATAAAGCTAGAACCGAAACTTCTCAAACACATAACCGGAAAACAAGAACTGTCCACATGGGAACAAATCTTTATTTTAAAAAATAGAAACCGAGTATTTAATTTCGACATTCCTCAGAGTGACATTTTCAGTAAGTTCATTGAACCGTTACCAGAAGAAACATCAGAAGAAGCATCACCATCTGCACCATGAAACACCATGGAAACCCAGTTATTGTCCGGTTGATAATGGAGGAAAGTTAACCTTCGAAACGCGTCCCGGAAAAATATTTTGTAAGTGTTGTTCAGTGTTATTAATTAACTCACCTTTTAAATTAAATTAATTACAACACTGTTTTCAAACTTCTATGAAAGGAAGATTCCATTCACTGTTCATTGCAATGATTCTTTCAGGGTCACAAGTGTTAGCAAAGGTGTTAAGTGCAGCTTGGCAGGGATGAGATACGCACAGGAATTCTTTCTGTCTCTTCTCTGTGGGATCCAGGTAGGGGATGGCATACGAGGACTTTGGACCCTGCTGGGGTCCCCCTGGAAGGCCCTGGAAGACCTAAAGACCTCAAAATGTTGTCAAACTTGGTAAACCTTAGGGACTTCTGTCAATGTTGTACCGCTAGCAGAGGTACAATTAGCACAATTTAGTGCCAAACCCTTTCTGTATCTCTCCTATTCCTATTCCACTTAGTTACAGTGCAAATGTGGAACCAATCACCACCTAATTAAGCAACAAAGCAAACAAAGCTTACCTTACAGATATAGAATTAAAAATATACCACTATAATTTCAATGTGTGGGGTGGGGGAGGGTGCTTGTACACATGCATACTATGCTTCGCTGAAACAGTGGTATTTGAAAGCAAGAACTTTTCTTGTTACTGAGCAATATCTAATTCAACCTAACAGGGATAACAGTTCTCCAATTTATGTCTAAATAAATTTTGTTGTAGAATGAACCATTTTGGAGATATTCCCTGTTATTTGTGTAACATCGTTATTCGTTTTTTTATATGTTAACCATACAAAGAGAATGGAATTTGAAAGTTTAAAAGATTTGACTATCGCTCTAAGTCTACTGTATTCCCATATTCTCCTTGAGCCTACAAGAAGATAATTTCCGCAAATGTTTATCTCAACTAACACGAAGAAGACATAGGAATAAGAGTTTGTAAAAATGGTCAGTACAAGAGTAGAGAATGTGATGTGAGTGCAACACATCAGATGTTTTTGTGTCAGACTGTACATATTTATCGACGATTCAACCATTTGAAATTTCAAATGCCTCTTAATCTCAAACAAATACAGTCTCTGTGGGCTATGTGAGATAGCAGTCAACTTAATTCTCTCACGAGTCTGGAACTTCAGAAATGAGTTATAGAATAGTTGTTACATTCTCAGTTTTGTTTATTACATTCCATAATATAAAACATAATCTTACATTTACATTATATTACAAAGGATTCAGTCGCAGTAATTCTTTAGAGTTAGCCTAGGAACTATATTCATTGACTGTAGTTCTTGAAACAGGAGCTTGCAGGCATAAGGAATACTGATGGTGGACACAGAAGCACTGGACCTACAGCTATGACACCTAGGAAAAAAAGAACAGTTATGTGTAAGGTTGAAAAATAACTGCTAATACTATGCATGTATCTGTAACCACATTAACAATTTAAAATATTATAATTGGAATAACTACAGTGAAGCATATATGAACCGACACATTCCGAACTTCACTTACTTTAACATATTGCAGCACTAGTTTATAGGGTCACTGCCCATATCATCAGCTACTTGACTTGTCGACAAGTAGCTGAAGATGTGGGAAATTAGTTCTACAATATTCTAAAAGGGTAAATGAAATTTCCAGTGATATAATGAGACATACTAACCATCCTGAATATGCTAAGAGACCACACTGGTTGCATACATCTACATCAAAGGCATCACTTGATATCATCAGTCTTTCAACGAGCATCATACTGGAAACAAACCAGCAAAAATTAAAATAAACATTCCAAAATGCTACTGCTTATTTCCTAAAAGATTAAATATTTTCCAACACTAAACAATTGTCCAGGAGTGCAGGTAAGTGATTTTGATATAGCATCATGGACAAATACATCCTAAGTATTTCTTAAATTGCTCTCTTAAATTTTTGGTTGATCATGTAAGTACTTGAGAGGTAGAACTGGAACTGAAAAATTCAATGCCACAGCTGGGACAATTATCCCAATGGTGACTTACTATTGCAAGTACTTTATGTCCTGGGATTAAATAACCTTCATATGGTAATTATTATTTATTTATGCCAACAAACTTACTGTTGGTGTCTTTAAACACACAAGCCATGTGTGAGCAATGTTTGTTCATTTTCTGATTCCTATCAAACTGTGGATTTGTGTATCTTCCATTATACCAGGGATACTTTTACTTTCTCCACTATGTGTAGTAGGTAGGGGAAGTATTGTATTCCACCAAAAAATTTGATGTCAAGATTTTACAGGAAATATGTTTAGAGAACCCGGAATAAAAAAAAAAAAGCACTTTTAGAAAAAGTGTGTGCGTGTGTGTGTGTGTGTACAACATAACTCAAAAATGAAAAGTCGGTTAAAAACCAAAGTTGGTATTTAAGTTTAATATATTTCAAGAATGTGACACCAAGATTTTGAAGAAAATTCCACCACCCTAAGCTACCCTTTACATAGAACATTTTTTGAAAATTTTGATTTTCTCAAAAAGGGCTCTAACGATTTTGATTAAAATGCCATGTGTGTAAGATATTTTTTGGACAAATGAAATGTATATTTTGAGTTTTCAGGCTATAGCCTATGTAAACCTGTTTACTCTTGAAGGCTTTTAGCATAACTTGTAAACCATAAGAGATAGACCAAATCTTACCGTACAAAAATTGTTGTTGTTAACTAATGCTGGATTTCTGACAGTGAAGTCATTAGTCCTCTTGCTCTCCAATATGTTTCACTGATGGTTGGGGCACTAGAAGTGGCCAAACAAATTTTTTGTGGAGTGAACCATTTCAGAGATATTCCTTGTTATTTGTGAGTTTTGCAAATAGAAAATGAGTTTTCATAAATGGAAGGTCGTTATTCACGCTTTTATATCTTAGCCATGCAAAGAGAATGGAATTTCAGGGCAACCAACTTTAAAAGGGCACTTCCCCTTGCAGTTGGTCGGAAAAATAACACTTGACAGGGAAAGTTGCAGAATAGATCATCCATTTTTTTTGTCCAATGCCACTTCGAAGTTGTTCCTGGTGCTGCACTACAGCAACAATATTAACTTTGCTAATTGTTTTTAATTCCCAAGACCATTCATGTATTTTTGGAAAAATGTTTAATGTTTAATGAAATCAACTAAAATCAAAACACACTTGAATATTAAAAATAGAAGCACTATTGACAGTGAAGTATTCTTTATGTTTGAGGTTATTTAGAGTCACTTATTTACACTCACCTTCACTACTAAACTGCTTTTTTAAAGCAGAAACGTTTTCAGGACCATTCGATCCCATCATCAGCCCCTAACACCAGATGGCAGCAGAATAGAGACAGCAGAGAAAAGGAACAAAAGGATAACGTCAGTCACCCAACGGCTGATGATGGGATCGAATGGTCCTGAAAACGTTTCCACTTTAAAAAAGCAGTTTAGTAGTGAAGGTGAGTGTAAATAAGTGACTCAAAATAACCTCAAACAAAACACACTTGCTTAAATAATTATCAAGTATTTAGTTTTTGAAACCTTCAGGACCAATTGCACCAACAAATATTAAATTTTAACTCTAGGTTAAACTGATTTCATGTCATGTAAAGCTTTAGGACGGTTGCATAATTCATGCCATATTGCAGTGAAGACAATAAAAACAGTATAAGCACATACAATAATACGGTTTTTCCAGCTGTAAGAAACTGACTTGCCAGCCATATAAACTTTTGTACCCCACAAAGGTTTGAAATATTCTCCAAGGCGCTCTATGTCATTCTCCATATTAGTTCCTCAGAACAAGTGTCCAGTTACTTCGAGTTACATCTTTCTTTAACTATAACAGCATCAATTCATAATGGCTATTGAGAAGTTTTAAATAAACTTAATTGCCCAGTACTTTTGGAACCAGTTTTGGTACTTTTGCTTACCTTGCTCCATAACCTATTAGGCAATCACGCTCCATTTCACCAAGACGTAGACCTCCCTCTCTGCTTCTACCTTCAGTGGGCTGCCTGGTGAGAACTGCTCGAGGACCTCGGGATCTGGCATGCATCTTATCTTGAACCATGTGTTTCAGCTTCTGGTAGTAAACCTACACGTCACAGTCACAGAGCGTGTTAAATTATTAAATACACATGAGGGTTTGAATATGGGTTTTTGACTAACTTTATTTACACTCACCTTCACTTTAAAATGGAAAAATTGGAATATTTTCAAGATTATTCAATCTCTTCCTCAGCCTGCTCCACCTCTGCTGCTACGGTCCTGTTGCCATCTGGTGTTAGGGGTACAACGTTTTAACACTTTGTTCAATGCAACCAGATGGCAATAGGACTGTAGAAGGAGTGGAGGAAGAAGAAGACGAAGTTGGCTTCAATCATCCAAAGGCTGAGGATGAGATCAAATGATCTTGAAAATGTTCCTGTTTTTCCAACATTTTAAAGTGAAGGTGAATGTAAATAAAGTGACTCAAAAAATCAGACTCAAACATGAAGAATACTTCACTGTTAACAGTACCTCTATTTTTAATATTTACATATGAGGATGACTCAATAAGTACCTGTGTCAAAACAAATTTGGTACTGTATCATGGGTTAGTTTGGATTTGGCGGGCATTTCAGTTGGACATTTGAGTTTTTGCTAAAGTGGAAAAAGTGCAGTATTACTCAATGGTTTGTTTTTTTCTTTTGGACCACGAAATTTATTAGAAGATCAAAGTAAAGTTGTATGCCGTTTATGGTGACCTTTTGTCATCTATGACAATAGTTAGATATTGGTTCAACAACTTTGAATAAGGTTAAACAGGACACCCAGTAAATGTGGTTACCAAAGAAGTCACTGAAAAAGTCCACAATATGATTGTTGTTGATCATCGAATGACAGTTCGTGAAGTGGCAGAAGTTATAAGTGTGTCAACAGGAATGGCAATTTATATTTTGCATAAGTTGGGTATAAGCAGGCAATGTGCTACTTTCAACTTTAAGGTCTGTTTGGAGCTATTTGTAAATCCAAAGGACTTTTTGTGTCAAATTGTACTGTCAATGAGATCTAGATTCATCATTATATTCTGGAAACCAAAAATAACCAAAACAATGGGTTGCTTCCAGTCAATCTGCACCAAAGAAGGCAAACAGGGTCCCATCAGTCAGAAAAATGATGGTGAAGGTTTTTTGGGATGTGAAGGGTGTCATACTCATTGATTTCTTGGAACTGAACAGCACTGCAGTGAGGTATTGGCTCAATTCAACAAGAAGTGAAGGTAACATGGCCTCGTTTGGTAAAGAAGAAAGATCTATTTCACCATAAAAGTACTTCAATATATTCATCTGGTGTTGTTGCCACCAGATTGCATGAATACATTATGAGTTGCTGCCTCACCCCCCTCCAAGAAGGTCATTGTTGAGACAGACATATTGCAGAGCTTGACAGTTACTATTTCTTGGAGGAGTTAAAAACATTCAGCTAACACCAGTGAACCATTACTTCATAAAAAATCTACTGAGCTCAAATATCAAAGATGCCATTCCACCTAATAAAAAATATTGCATATAGCAAATTGAATGTAGTGACTGTAATGAAGTGTGTATAGGAAAAACCAAAAGAATTAAGGAAAATTGAAGCTATTAACAGCAAAGCAACAGAATCTAAATTAAGAACAAATTAGAAACTAAAAACTCCGCTTATCTTATTAATATTGCAAGTTGTTACACTCGTAACTAGTTCCAACTTGAAACTAGTCAGCAGTACAACTTGCAATATTAATAAGATAAGTGGAGTTTTAGTTTCTAATTTGTTCTTAATTTAGATTAAAACCAAAAGAAGTTTAAAAATAAGATCCAAGAAACACTTTAGAAATGTAAAAAACAAACAGTTGGAAAAATCAGCAGTTGCCACCCACTTTTGGACAAAAAAATCACAACATACAGAGAGAACCAAACTCCTCAAACACATAACAGGAAAACAAGAGCTGTCCACATTGGAACAAATTTTCAGAAAGTCAAGCCTTTGAAACATGTTCTGGGAAATTATAAAAAAGTGTTGTGTAGTGTTATTAATCAACTCACCTTTCTGAGATTAAAAAGAAGTTTATATCCCTTAAAGGGGACTATGTTGAGAAAAAATAATTTGCGCTAGAAAAGACTGGTGCGTTCATTCCTAACATAGGTACTTATTGAATCATCCTCATATACATTATACCTGAACTTGAACTGAGTGTAATATACAAAGATTTACAATAATTTCTTTTACTGCTTCAATATTTATTTTTATTTTATGAGTAAGTATAAATTCTCACTGTCCAGTTCTATTTTCCATCACAAATAAATAGAGTTAAAAAATATGAGGAAGTACTATCCAGTGGTAACTCACAATTACAAGTACTTAAGCACCAGGCTTTAAGGTGTTTAATTAGTAGTTTCCATAAATCAGTCCATCAATGGTAACTGACTGTTCTAACACACACAAACTGTGTGTAGGTAAACTTTATAAGGTAGTAAGTGTCTTGAATATGAGAATCCCTTGTAGTCTACTGGGAAAATGCAAATCAGATGAATTTAAGACTATGCTGGCGTGTTGCCATAGTAGCTCAGTTTTTAAGAACAGCCGCGTGAGGCTCAATAGTGAATTTTCTCATTCAATCGCAGCCAGATGTCTGCCCCTTAGATAAACTACAACTACAGGACCAACTGAATTTCAGCCAGCTGACAACTTCTTGATGATGCCTTCAAGTGAAGGCAAAATGCATTGAAAATTAAAATTCAGGCATGTGAAGTATGAGTGTCTTAGTTGTCTCACTATACATAATTTTCTGGAATTATTACATTATTTCACACTGTCAGTTTCCGATTGATTCTAAACCACGTGTTACTTCCATAAACACGGTTATTTATCCAACTAATTTATCACATTTTCTAAAATGCCAGCTTAGTACTATAAACATATTACATAAGTTACAGAGGATTAAAACATAAACATAATAATATAAAATCAAAACTTACAGGCCCTGAGTAGATATAGGCTTGTAGAGGTTCTCCTGTGATTCCAGAGTAGAAAAAATCTTTTCCTTGATAGTTGAAACCATGTCGAACAAGTTCTTCACAGACATCCACCACTTTTGAACCCCCAAAGGCTAATAATACAAGGGAACACATCAGTGGGATGATATAACTTGTATATGTATTCTGTATATTAAAGTTATTTGTTTAATGCCATAATTAATAATATAAACAAATACTGGGTATCAACATATCTTCTATTAAAGTCTCCACAATAATAACAAATCAGTGGAAATTTAATTCTAATTTGTTAGTTTTACACACGTTATTTTACATCGCTACATTACAGAAACTATTTATGTATTCCTTCTCTTTATACCAGGAGGGCAAAATGTCTCTGAACGGGCTGCACAGTGTTTGGCATGTCAGCATCCTTGTCGCTAGTTGCCATTTGCTGCTATTATAGAAAGGCACGGATGAAACCATACAACATTTTTAAAGGCTTTACTGACCAACTTTATGAAGGAAGATGCTGAGACTGGTCACAGTGGACCATACATACATTTTTGGGACGTCTTTAGGAAACTATCCATCATTCACTCTAGTTCATGTTGAGAAATGCTGGCAATTTTCTGGTGGATATTATTTAATTCTTCCAGGGTGTGTGCATTCGTCTTGTACACTTTATGTTTTAAGCTTCCTAGAGATAGAAATCGGATGATGTTGCATTTCAAGAACTTTCAGCAGATATTAAGATAAGTGAAGCTTATAGTCTCTAAGATTTGTTAAAACCTTAGAATTGTATTACTTCATTGTTAATAGCTTCAGTTTCTTCATAACCATTAAAAGTAGTTTTAAAAATCTTGTATGGTTTCATCCATACCTTTCTATAATAGCAACAGACAACAATGAGCTTTGAGGATGCCGAGAGGCCAAACATTGTTCGAAGGTTTTTTGTTCTCCTGGTAGAAAATTGTCATTCTTTGCACTGAAACCAGAAAACAAGAATTCTGTCTGCAAAATTCTTATAAATGCATTACTTTTATAAAACTGACATACATCACAGAGCAATACTCTGAAGGATTTTATTAAAAGCAAAGAAAAAGATATAATCTTTTTTAAAAACAACTGAATGGAACAGTTTTTCAATGGTTTTAGTCATACCACTAAGATGAAGGTGTGAAGGAGAAGGGGGGAGGGGGGGAGGAGCAGAAGAAGAAATATGTCCAAACATTTTTTTCTGTGAGACATGATTTTACCTACAGACCTATGTCACTCTAATAAGTACATTTTAATAGCTCAGCAAAAAGACCAAATAGTTGTTAAGTAACCTTGTGTAGATACTAATTAATGAAAATACTTTTCGCTTTCAATGTGAGGACAGAGATTTTAAGAAATAAAATTTTATGAGCAACATTCTGTAGGAATAATCCAAATGAAAAAACCAAATACATGAGACAGACCAGCAAATTCAGTGAAATTCTTATATTACATATTTTATAAAACAATTTTAATGAGGCCTACTTGCCTACATTTAGAATCCTGTCAAGGAATGCATTGAACTTGCTGCTGAAGGCTATTGCCAGCACGTGAGCCATACTTTGCATAGAAATGAGTTATACAATAACACCATTAAAGGCTAATGTTTTTACTGCATTTAACTTCAAATGATTTGGCTGAGTAAATATAACTAGATTAAAAAAAATTAAAAACAGATGATATAACAGCAAAGTATTGTATATAATAGATCTGCTTACCTGTGCCATAGTGGAATTTTCCTTCAAGGAGCCCTGCTTTGCCGGCTAGCAGCTCTATGAGTTTACCAACAGTCATACGAGATGGAAAACCATGGGGATTCATGATCATATCAGGACAGATGCCATAATCATTGAATGGCATGTCTTCTTGCTCCACAATCAAACCTGAAGTAAAAGCATGTGAAACATCTTGAATGCAGACATTAACCACAACATTATGCCAAATATAAAACTTTTAAAAGCTACAAAACATGTTGCAGATTTGGATTCCTGGGAAAAAATTCATATCATTAAAACAAACTCCACGTAATGAACTTGGATTTTCCTTCACCAAACCATTTATGGAAGTTCATCAGCCCACCAGTAGATGTCAGCCCAACCAACCACATTAAACAACATCATGAACCTGTCTGTTAATTCTGATGATGGAAGCAAGTTAAGCTCTTGAAACCGGTCAAGACTAATTACGTGTAAGTGAAGTTAAGTGTTTCAATTCGACTCAATTTTCACTATAAACATAGTGATATTTACAAATACTGTTTAGACTTTGTAGTTTTAGATTTACTCTTAATGTACAGAAATAAGTTGAAACGTAATGATTTTAACAATTTTTATCTGAATATTAATTATAAAATTTTTATCTTTATTCTTTTAACTAAAGTTTAAAAACTATTACTGCAACAAAACGACAAAATCCAAGTCCAACAGTTTCGCCACTACCCAATGTCACATTATGTCAAATTTATAAGTATTTTTATCCAAGACCACTGAGCTACAAAAGCAAAGCTTTCCACACAGTTTATCTTGTGAGTTCATAAATATTTATGAAAAATCTTTAATGTTTATTGTCAAGAATTATGCAGTATAACTTCACAATAGAAAGTTTTTAAAACTAATAGTTATTTTATTCTCCAAAAAATTCTTTTGGAATCTTTTCCCACTTGCTCCTAACCATTTAATTACACTACTATGTACTATGAATCTTATATTCTTGAATCTGTGATGAGTTGACACTACCAGTGGTATTACTTGAAACAAAGTAATTTTGTCATAAAAGTCCAACAGCTATATAAGCGAGCATTCTCACAAGTTGAGTCTTGCAAAATGAGTGCATGAGTGAATTAGTGAGTGAATCAGTCAGCAGGCAAGTTAGTGATACCTGTGGAGACTTGCATTGAGTGCTGTTACTGCAAGGGATTAGACGCATCTTGTGATTGACTCTCCACTGAGAGAACCATCTGGAAGAGAGCCTACGTCAGGCATATGTCATTATGCTGCTACTTTGTGGAAGAAATTGAAGTGACAGTAATAACTGGAACTAGTTCACATTAGTGAAATGACTATGTGAGTGAAGTCTCTGTGAAAAACTGAACTAGGTTATTAAGCAAAGTAACAGTTGTTTATTACATTTATTGATTAAGTAATCCAGGACTAATGTATGGTGTCAATTTGTGTGTGTTTATTTGTACAGCAGAGCTGCAGTTATACAAGCCACAATTAACTGAGTTCCGTTTTACGAAGGAAAGGAAAGTTATTAAACATAATGGAAAATCAAGAAAATTTGCTCATAGAGCATGATGACTTCAGCCTTGCACAGCTAGCTGGCAGACAAAACAATCACTGAAAACGATGTAGCTGAGTGGATCAACGCACACAAACGAACTGTCTCATGAGATGATAACAGAGGCAGTGAATGTAGAGGCTGAAGAAGTGAAAGTAGGAATGAAGACATTGAAATGAAGAATGAGAAAATCAGCCATAGTGAAGGATGTGAAGTGATAGAAAAGACCATTGAGTACCTAGAGCAACAGTCAGAGACAACTTCAACCGACTTTCTCCTTCTGTGATGACTGTGCGGCAAAGAAGCAAGTGAGCTCCATTAAACGAAAGCACTTAAGGACTTCTTGAGAAAATAACTTTTTTCTAACAGGAAAATGTACATACTGTATGTATGCACTATAGGTCTTTTCTTCTCTTATTTTTTTATTTTATTTTTATTTGTATGCATGTCTTTTTTTAATTTGATAATACAGCAGATACCTTTTCTTCGCATTTTTGATCACGTTTTCATTCATTTCACCAGTTTAGCTTACATTTCCCTCTCGATTTTTGACAGAGTCCATGGTAGAGTTTTCGATTATCCAAGTTACTGTCGGTCCACTTTACCTAGGGTGATCAAGGCTCTACTGTGCTTCCCCTTCTATGTGTAACATATTACATTACCAGTAACTCCTTTCTGTCCATGCCGACTGCTGAATTTGTCTCCAATCTCAGGACGACGTGTCTGTCGCAGCAGCAATTTGATAAGGAAAGCTTCCTCGGCATTAGATGATACCATAACCTTTTCAATATATGAAGGGACTGGTCCCTTGTACAGGACTGGAACATCTCTGTATTCTGGCTGAGCTTGCAGGGGATTGATGGGATTAAGAGTAACTGTAGGCATGGACTTGTTAATTAGCACCTGTTGAATTAAAAGGTAAATGATCTTAAAAACTGTTGGTTAAATTCAAAAAATATAACCCTGAACTAAAACAATATGAGTTTATAACACAGAATCAAACCATGGAGTTCTGTGATAACCATGTATATGTTATACCCATTGCTTACTGGATATTACAAGCTGGTACATTGGCATCACAAGTGGCAATAAAATCAATTCATGCACAATACAGTTTTAGCACATATTGACATTAAAATATTTTAGAACCTTGTAGAAGAAAGTTATTACAAGAATAATTCTTGATGACCTCTTTCAAGTAGTTTGTTTATTTCATGTTTATATAATGCTATATAGCAATTAGATCAGGCCTGGGAGACTCATGAAATACCTTGAGCAACCTTCATTGTTTACTGTAATCAGTGCAAGGCCATGAACAGGCTGAACTCAGCGAGTACCAGTTGCCCAGCCCTGAATTAGATGAACCTTTATTGATTCTAGATTCAAATAATACAAAAAAATTCTTATGTGTTGCACTCACATGACTTATCATCTCTTATACAGACTATTCTTAAAAACACTTATTCCTCTATGTAAACACCCCAGTGCAACAGCCCATGAAGGGCCAAGGCTTGCCACCCAGCTGCTGTATCCCCCACCTCTGCCCAAAACAGGCATCATTGGTGGGGTGCAGTACTAGACAGTGGGATGCGGTCAGCATCCCGAGCCCTCCCAGCCAGTTATGTGTCCTTCTCAACTTGGGGCCACTACTTCTCCATCAAGTAGCTTCTCAATTGCCCCCCCCCCCCCCCCGGAACCTAACAAGGCTGAGTGCACCCTGTTTCAGACCTCCCAGCAAGGGAAAAAATCCCCATGCTAGGTGATTGAACCTAGGTCCTCCATGTCAGAGGCAAGTGCGCTACCAACTGCGCGATAGCCAAATCTATAAAGAGCTGGTTACTATGTGATAGCCTTAAAACTCTGTTCTCTTTGCATGGCCAACAGATAAAAAAACAAATAACTTCCCAATAGAGAAAAGTGTAAGTATTGGAAAATTCAAACATATATCACGATTCATTACACAAACACACACACAAAAAAAAAAAGAAAGAAAAAAGAAGTGTTTTACATAAACTATTTACTTTAACTCTTTCAGTTCCGGTGTCCATGATCATGGACATAGGCATTTTTTCCCTATTTGTACTAGTTTTAGCTGTTTTTATGCTATATTCTTGTTATACTGTCTGTCACCAATTAAATATAGGTATTTGAATTGTAAAAAATTATTTTTTTTTTTTACAATTTATATTGTAGTGTTTTTTTTTAAAGAAAAGATGCAAAATCCATGCAACCTCAGTCAAATGATATCCCGTCATCATCCACGTGTGCCATCACACCGATTATTTTACGTGGGCCCTCCCCGTCCTTTGCCACAGGCACATTTGACTGCGGTTGCCGAGACTCGAACTCATGACCTCAGGCTTTGAGTGCGTGGCCAGTGCACTACGTGTTGCCTCAACGATCATGGCTATTCAAGCCAGCAGGCTGAAGGTGTCCCAGACCGCCTAATCTAAACCGGTTTCGAATTAAAGGAAGAACTGCATAAGTAGCAAAATCACTTGGTACTGAAAGGGTTAAAGAGATCTACATTTTTTGTACTGCAAGAGTTTGTCTATCTCTTACAGTTTACCAGCTATACAAAAGCAATCCAGAATGAAGAGGACTTCCGAGGACTTTCCCAGAAAATTCAAGATGTACATTTAATTTGTTATATAAGTGTCTTAAATATGTGGTATTTAATCAAAATCATTAGTCATTTTCAAAAAAATTAAAATTTTCAAAAAAATTAATACAATAAAAGAATACTGACAAAGCCAATTACCTGTCTATTTTCTGCTTTTTCTCCAGGTGCAGCTATACCATCAGCATCAAGGATATCATGCTTCCATATTGGTTTCTTTGTATCAGCATCAACAAGTGGACCCAAGATACGGTCATAAGTCTGGTTGGCATAGCGTTTCAATGTACATTTGGAGTTTCGATATACCAAACAGCGACCATATCCTTAAAATTACATATTAACAATTATAAGCAACTAAAGAATTAAATCTCAGCTACATCTGTAGCTATAGCACCACCAATTTGTACAGTATGCACAACAAGCAATAAAAGCAATTCTTAATTGTGAACTATAAACTAGAATCATACCTCTGTCAATTGATGCCTTGTTTAGGATCAGTGCATCTTCAATATCATATCCACTGTAGCTCATAACAGCTACAGTTGCATTCTGGCCAGCTGGCAGCTTATCAAAGTTGATCAGTTCTATGGTGCGAGATTTAACCATTGGTGCTTGTGGATATACTACGTTATACATCAGGGTATCTATCCTATTCCTCTGATTATATCCAATAGTTCCTGCAGAGTAAGAATATATGTTATACACTTGGGCCATTGATATACAAAATGAGGCAGGGAGAGAGAACGAGAGAATGCATATCAAGCCTTAGCAGTTGGATGTGGAAAACATATCAGTTGTCTTGTAATAATTATATAACATACTCGTACAATTCACAGCTTTCTACACTTGAATTAACGTTACTTGCAAATTCTTTTAAGATAACATATGCCATATGCTCATAATTACGTAAAATTCAATTGTATTTAATTGAAATTTAATGCATATAATTGTGAATTATGTATAAATGCATTACACATAAATAAGATTTAATTAACACATTTTGTCAGGACCTACAAAAATTTATGCCTAAATGCAAATTACGTAGAACTGGGTTACGTATAAAGCAAGTTCAACTGTACATAAATAAATAACAGTGCAAAGCATTTAATGTTCACATTTGTAGCTCAAGAACAAACTATGTTTCTGCATCCATAATAAACATAATTTATTTCCATCACAAGAAACTATAACAAAGAATTTATGTAGAAGAACAAGTAAACATTTTCTCACCCATTGCCTGTTTTCCCATAGCACACTGGTAGGTGTTCCTGGGACTCTGATTGTGATGGGGATAAGGTACCAAACCAGCACAAACTCCTAGGAGTGTAAATGGCTCTATTTCCAGATGAGTTGTGTTCTGTGGGTCTATGGATGCTTCATCTAGAGCAATATTGCTGTCATTTTCCTCATTTACATCCAGATATTCTATCAGTCCTTCAAAAATAAAAACAATATTTTAATCAATACATAACAATGAAAAATTTTATACAGGGCTGTGCATGATTAGCTGACACATTTTAACATTGAATAAAACTTGTACCTCTAGTTATATTTCATTCAAATTCATTGTGTCTTGTTTCCTTGCATCACAGTCAGCATCTTGCCATGGCAAGTTTATCTGTTCAGCAGCGGTTAAGGTTGAACTGAAGTCTCACAGCAATGTAAAGAAGATTTAGGGCAATATACCACACACTTTGGTAATACAGTTCTATTTTTGTATGCCAACCAACTTGCTGCTGGTGATTTTAAATACACAAGCTGTGTGGGCAATCTTTAAGAGGTAGAATCAGGACTAAAAATTCAAAGCCACAGCTGGAATTTGAACCATTTGCTTCACGTGCAGCTGCTCTAACCACTGAGCTACTGAGACAACTTGCCAGGATGGCATTAAATCCCCGACTGATTTGTATTTTCCTGGTAGACCACAAAGGGAATCTCATATCAGAAATAAATGTCCCAAGGGCGACTTACAATTGTAAGTACTTCATGTCCCGGGTTTTAATAACCTTTAGATGGCAATTGTTATTTTTGTATGTCAACCAACTTGCTGCTGGTGTTTTTAAACACACAAGGCGTGTGTGGGCAATATTTGAGAGGTAGAATCAGGACTGAAAAACTCAATGCCATAGCTGGGATATGAACCATGGACCTTCCACTTCATGCGTGGCTGCTCTAACCACTGGGTTACTGTGGGGAATTTAATGTCATACTGGCAAATTAGCATGGTAGCTCAGTGGTTAGACAAGCCATATGTGAAGCGGAAGGTCCATGGTTCAAATTGAATTTTTCAGTCCTGATTCTACTTCTCATGCAATTCTACGATTAACAAAAACATTTGCAGAGGAAAGCAGAGTGTTGGAAGGGAAAAGGCCTTGTGCACTGATTGTTCATTCTCTGGAAAACATTACAATGCTACAGGTAACCATGCAACAAAGTTCAAACAAGTCAGCCTGGTAAGCATCAAAGGAAAATGTAGCTGCAATGGATGCATATTGAACGCATCATAAAGTGAAATGCATTTCCAAGGACCATATTATCTGAGTGTAAAATTTGAAAAGTTTCATTTCAGAAATAAAAATGTTGTAACAATATTAAATGTGCCAACTATTCATGTGCCACCTGTATATAGCTTAATGAAGGAAATACAGGGGAAAGCAAGCATTGACCCATTGGCATCTTATTTATATGTGCCACAGGTTTGTTTACTCCTTGTCTAGGGATCGCGTGGAGCGAGGGAAAGCGAGGGGAAAGGCAATACTGGGAATGTACAGTCACACAATGAAAACAGAACTCACCTGCTGATGTCTTTACCTTAGCAACTTATCCTTTCTTTCCCAGCACAATAAATATTATGCGAAAGAGCATAATCAAAGGCAAGATTTTTTGGTGGTAATTATTTGAAAAATTTGCATTAATAATTTAAGTTAGCAGTGTTTTCTGTTGAATATTATACTAAAAATTCGCATTAATTTTGCACAAATTTTTGGGTAAAATTAATACACATTGACATTACTGAAATTAAAATTAACAGGAAAGTAATGTTACTGTAACATTATTGTTCAAAATTTCTCCAAATTGAAACATTTATTTTATTATTATCATGGCATGAATCACTACATATATCATGCATCAGACAACAGGGCCATTGCCCATCCATCAGCATCACCAAATTGCAACATACAACAAGCTGTAACACTTTCATTTTTCATAGTTGTCCTTCTGTCTGTTACAACCAAGTTATATATATATAAAAAGAAAAAAAAATCTCTCGTCAGCATTAGACACTGATAACTAAATACTTTAAAGGGACTTTTCATAGAAAAGGTAGTAACATTCACCTTTTGTTTTGAGTGTGGTATCAAATTTGTTATGTCCTAACTGCTCAACTATAGCACAAAGTTCTCTGTGCTTTAAGTTTATTGCAGCGGCTTTGATAACACGGAATGTGACCTTATGACATAACCTTTTATTGCAGACTCACTGATTGCATTGTCGGAAAGCTTTCTTTGTCTCTGCCAATAATATTTATTTTGTAGTATTGTTAGAAGTAGATCTCAAAAGAAGCCGGGTTATTGAATTCGTAAGAACTGAATGTGAATTCTTTTACTGTTATTAAAATCAAAACATAAACACCAGCAACAATGAGTCAATAAAAAAAAAACTTATTTCTAAGTAAAATTTAAAAAAAGTTATACTATGATCATACTTTCAATAATATCACTAATGAATTACGTTTATCAGAGGCTCTGCAAACCATAATATATAATATTGTGGCAACAATGGCACTGCTTACAGTTCAACTGCCTTGTAGACAGTAATTTTGAACTGCTGCTGTTACTCTGTTTACATTGTTAGCACGCCTCACAGCAAGCATCTTGGTATTGATGATGTTTTCTTTACGCGACTGTACCTCCGTAACCCCAACCACTTGTGACGTATATGTTTAGTAGCTCTTCTCACCGAGTGCACTCATATTGTGGCTGACTAGTACTAATGTGCTACAGCACAATGTAAAAATTGCACCAATATTACATCTATTCTCTTAGAGTGTGAGTTGTTATGCAAACAAAATGAACAAATTGTAGAATGAAGTATCTTCCGGGCTGTTATACCATGGTCTGCTGGAGATCTGTCTTCCAGATGTTTCGTTTACAACTGCGGTAAACATCCTCAGTGGCGTTGTCGAAGTCTCCTCGTGGAAGGTATCACTGTGACTGATGCGTCGACTGTCTGTGGGGCTCCATTTATACCATGCGCAACGTGCGCTGATTGGCCCGGGGCGTCCAGAGGCGTGGTGGCTGGTGGAGGGGGTTCTATCTCTCTTATGCTGCTGGTCTCTTCTGATTGGCTTACCTTGCTATCCTGCTTCTTATGATGTTCTATGACCGGATGCCAGTTGCTGTTTAATCTTAAGGCCTCCTCCTTCTTGTTAAAGTTATTAGGGTGCTTGTAAATTTCAATCATAAGAAGCAGGATAGCAAGGTAAGCCAATCAGAAGAGACCAGCAGCATAAGAGAGATAGAACCCCCTCCACCAGCCACCACGCCTCTGGACGCCCCGGGCCAATCAGCGCACGTTGCGCATGGTATAAATGGAGCCCCACAGACAGTCGATGCATCAGTCGCAGTGATACCTTCCATGAGGAGACTTCGACAACGCCACTGAGGATGTTTACCGCAGTTGTAAACGAAACGTCTGGAAGACAGATCTCCAGCAGACCATAGCATAACAGCCCGGAAGATGCTTCATTCTACAATTTAGATGCCAGCCGTGAAAGCCTACGTAGCTTTAAAATGAACAAAAATATACTTTTGTAGTGCTCTCTCTGGGATAACATGAACTGCTACAAATATAAAGCATGGTAGCAAGTGCTGAGTGGAGTTCAGCTCCTGTGCTCTCACTCAGGGAGAAGGCATGTTACTGTGAAATTTCAACTGCACATGTTCTGCTGGGCATTCCTCCTTGCCAGGTGTGAGTGTGCTATGATTCACATAACTCTGAGTCGAGCACTGGTTTAGCCTGTTGCGGTGTGTGATGGATTATTTTTTAAAGACCACATGTTTTGTACAAGTAACCTGGCAAATTCTGCAGATGATCTTTTAAAGAGACCCTTTTCATGTAGATCTTTGGAGCAGATAGTGAGAACTATTTAAATCTAAGTCAAAAGGCTGTAGGTAGTGCTACAATGAGCAAATGTACAAGAAAATTGAATATGAAATATATAAAAATATTCATAGATGGATTTGCGGGTATGATGCTAAGAATGCAATTTTCTCTTTTCCATTATAGCCATTTGGAAACAGTGATTGTGGGGTAAGGGCTATTGATAGATCTTAGGCACATTGATACATTAATAGAAAAACAAACTGTAAATAATAAGTGTGTAAACAGCCCACTTGATCTTAGTACATTAGGTAATGCAATATTAAGTTGTATCTATAATGAGAGATAGTGAAACATAGGAGATAGTGAAAAGTTATTTACTGCCCAGAGTAATTGATGATATCAAATTTTGTGGTGCTTTCATAGTGGCTTTGAGAGGGCATAACGAGATAGAAACATACAAAAATCCAGGTGTCTGTCTATTTTTTGATATATTTAACTTCTGGTATAGACAGTGCAGTGAAAGAACATGTAGCAGGAGACCAGATTGGTCCCACAGATGACAAGTATTTGAATTCTGGTGGTGAATATATTGAAAAATAGCTCAACACTCCCTGATTTGTTCCAATGAATCTTTCAATTAAATTGTGTGATGTTTCTGTTCATGGGCCAAAGGAAAGTTATTTTGGATGTTCCTTGTATTTTAGTAAAAAGAAATGGTCATATTTGTCACATTTTCACGCCTTTAAGAAGAAAATGACTTTTCTCATGGAATTTCTTGCTTCTGTGTTCACTGTGCTCTAGAAGTTGAAAGAAGATTTTCAAAGTACAAGGCTTTATTGTCTGACAAAAGAAAATCTTTTTCATTTAAAAACTTGTGTAATATATTCATTGTATATTGCAAAGCAGGTCTCATAAGCTGAAGTGAACAGAATCATGCAAAAACATCACAGCATACATTACCTATATACAAATAATTTAAAAAGAATAAATTAGATAATTTAGCTGCTTTTATGTGCATTTCATAGTCACAGACTGACTCAATTTTATAATGGAAATTTTACCTCATAATTTTGTTAGGTCATATTTTTTTATGATGGTGTGCATATTTTTGTACTTGATTAGGCTGGTCCTAGGTGACAGCCACAATTCAGTTTTGGAAATGAAATGAAAAATCCAAAAAATTCTTGCTTCTGCAAGGAATCACACCCAGTAACCTTTGTATGCTAACTGGGGGTGCTATACCCAATACATCATAGAAAGAGATCCTTGAGGTTAAAAAAAATTAAATAATTCTATATAGTAATTATTATTTATTTAGAGCGTCCGCCCGGCAAGCGGAAGGTCTGTGGTTCAAATCCCAGTTGTGGCATTGAATTTTTAAGTTCCAGTTCTACCTCTTAATTCTATATAGTTTAAGAGGCAGAACTGGAACTTAAAAATTCAATGCCACAACTTTGCCCACACACGGCTTGTGTGTTTAAAAACACCAACAGTAAGTTTGTTGGCATAAATAAATAATTCTATATAGTCTTTATTCCTTTAATGTGTTTATAGTGACACAAGTTTTATTAATGCAAAGACAGTGTTTAATTTTATGGTTAGAAAAGTGAAAGGTAATTCCATATTAAGGAGAGTTTGATAGTGAAATTGCCCTGCAGAACTGGCAGGAATTTATAGCAAAATGAAAGTGCATACATACCATCATTAAGAAAATCTTCAAAATTGCGAACTCCCTGGATAAGTTCCTTAATGTGATGCTGCTTCACTAGAGTTCGACCTTTGTCTACTATGATGTACGGCCTGTAATTATATATGATACAACATTTCTATGAAAATTCTATTGCATAGTAAAATGGCATATGATATAATGTACATTTAACGTTTGCTTTAGCATTAAGAATATGTAGCAGAAGTTATGACAGTTGTCAGTTTATAGAGAGAAAGTAATGTGACTAAATGGAATTTTTTTGTTTTGAATACAAAACAACAGAATGAGGTTATATTGTTTGTTTTACAACACTAGAAAAAGTTTACTTAATTTAGGGACAATAAAGAGTAAAACTATTTATATTCTTTATTTATGCCAACAAATTTACTGTTGGTGTTTTTAAACACACAAGCCGTTCTCTAACCATTAAGCTACTGTGACAACCTGCCAGAATGACATTAAATTCTCAAACCAGTTCGCATTTCTCCCGGTAAACCTGTAATTATACTGGTTTGAGAATTCAATGTCATTCTGGCAGGTTCTCACAGGAGCTTAATGGTTAGAGCACATGCCTGGTAAGCAGAGAGTCTGTGGTTCAAATCCCAGCTGTGGCACTGAATTTTTAAGTTCCAGTTCTACCTCTCAAGTTACACTATTTTTACTTTCTCTATTACGTATAGTAAGTATGGGAAGTATTGTATTCCATCCAAAAATTCATATCAATATTTCACTGGAAACATATGTTTTAGGACTACCTAATTAAAAAAATAATTTTTTAAAAGTGAGTGTGTGTACGTGCGTGGGTATGTGTGGTGTGTGCATGCAAGCATGGGTGGGGTCGTGTTTCTCCTTCCTCTTTCCTTTCTTTCTTGGGAGTTAATAGCCATGCTTCAACAGCTAGTATGCAAGACAGTAAGTGAACACCTAAAAGAGCAAGTGACATTGTTTGGCATATCAATCAGCTGTTAAGAATGCTTTATAATTAGGGCCATAAATACATGCTGAAAGAGACAATAAAACTTTGCAAGAGCTACAACAGCCAAAAAAACCACACAAAGATAACCAGGTTGGGTTGGAAATTGCCTTTAGTTTCAATGCATTAGCAACTTACCTGCAAAGTCTGCCTCCATCCGAACTGATATACACACATCGGTGTTGATGCTGTGGATATATAGAGATGAAACCATTTATTAGTCCCTTTCTTCTCATTAGACGAAATACTCTCACCAGCCTTTTGTAGTCCCTGATAACACCTAGAATGTTTCCTGTAAAATAATTACGTGAATTATATATTTGAATTAGAAAGTTGCACAGGGTTACAATGGATATTAAAAATATACTTATAACATAGTTTTCATAAGGGATAGGGAGTGAGAGAGGTAGAAAGAGGGAAAGAGCTGGGAGAGAGGAAGATGTTTTTCTAAGAAAGCACTTTTTATTTGCTTTTAAACATGAACATTTAAGCTAAAATCTCAATATCAAATTTTAAAGAATTCACTTTGATATGTTCAGTAACCACTCCTTTTACTTGTGAGTTCATGTATAGAGCAACAAATTTCAAAGCTTGCATTTCTGACTGGCTGTAAACAGCTGAATGGCATCCTGGCTTATAAGTGCTACATCATCATATGTACTGACACTATTTCTGGCGAATATAGACGATTAATATGAAATGGAAAGAAAAATAGAGCTTTTTTTATGCATAATTTGTTGAAAAGCAGTGACATAAATGATAAATGGGTAGAGAAAGTCATGTATTTAACATCAGATTTTCTGTTTTTCTTCTCTTTCTTCCCTTGTCTTTTCTTTCCAATTACACAGTCATTTTAAAATTACATTGTTGTGAGGAGTGTCTTAGAAACAATTACTGTTGGTGTTATTTACTTATTTGCATTGAATGAAACATTTTGTTTACTATTTCCTTTGAAATGCTCTGGCATTCATTGTGTGATGCTGGGCATGGCACACAACAAAGGATGGTCGGGGCCAAGCTACTTCACACCACACATCAAGCCGGCGAGAAAATAAAGGTTCAAGGTCAAGCTTCCCCACACCATTCATGTGAGCAAACATGTGACTAACAACAACTAAGTGGCTACACAAAGGATTTTCCAGAGCCTTTGAGAACTGTATGGTACCCGGCATATTTTTAGAAGTTCTAGAAAAGACTGTATGATGTCATTCCCGCTACACAAGGAGTTGAGGGAACAGCAGAAGAGACAGTTACAGACATAAGTAGGTCAGTGTGTTAGTGAGTGCGAGACAGCTGTGTGTATGGCACTGTCATTGTGAAAGGTGCACTACGTTGAAGAGAAGAAGATTTAATAAGCGTTGAGTGATTGTATCGGAGTATGAGAGTATGAGAGACTGAGAAAGTGAAGAAAGACAGTGAAATGACTGAGTCAAGGTTACAAGAAGTAAACAGTTGTGAGTTGTAATATCATGAAAGACTGCAGACTGTGTTAACACCAGTAGAAGAGAACCCTATATTTGTGCAAAAGTTTTAGAAGAAAATAAATTGAGAAAAAGTAACTGGACTGGATTTTGTCATTTTGTCACACTGGTGTCAGAAGTAGACTTTATCAAATTATCGAGTTGTTATGATACTTTTCACACTCTGCAGAGATTAGAGCTAGATCCTTATCAAAGAAAAGATCCCTCCTGTGTTAGGAATTAGTCCTAGGGCTTCTGGATTTACTAACCGCATGCATGTAATTAAATTTCAGGAGTGGTTTCTTAGTTATAAAATGATTCTTGCAGTAGTTTATGCTCACCATTTAAGAAAACCATGTACACTTGAGGACTATTAATCTCCTCCCCACCCAAAAGATTCACATCCTCCACACCAACATTGAAAGCCAGTCGTATTATAGGAGCCTCTTCTACTTCTGTTGTTATATGAGTCATCAAAGCTAAGTTTTTCACAAGACCACAAGCCTGAAAGTTTCAGAATATGAATTAACCATGCACAATCCTGCAGTACTTAACATATGAAGAGCACATGGAAGAGGAAGTCATCCTCACACAAATTTTCAGGATAGCAACCTTATTAAAATAACAAATACAGAGGGTTGTTTCCGATTTCTGATAACTAATTGTAAATGTTATTGTTGCATTTCTGCATGTGCAGCATTGTCAAACATTTGTGATACAAACAAACCAGCTTTTGTACTGCCTTTATAGCAACAGGGCATGTGTGTGGCTCTCATTATGCCTAAGCAAATTGAGCCATATCAGGAAGGCTATGGTATTGCTCTTTCCAACACATGGTATAATTATTCTGCTATTATTGAAGCATGCAAGAAGCAAAATTTTGTTGTGTTTAAGTACATGATTAGCTCAGTATTGAATAAAAAGGGAAAAGATAACATGGCATTAATTGTAAAAGGAAGAAAACAGGTAAACCTAAATCCTGCTACTAGGCACTCTCCATACGTGGTAAGGAAGATCAAGGCCCTCGTCTGTGGCAGTAATCCAACCATGCAATGGACCATTGCAAACAATTTGGGAATATCCCACAAAACAGTTAACAGCATTATAAATAAAGATGAAATATGGTGAAATGTGACAAAGGTCGAGTTCATAAGTTGCTGCCACGTCACATTTTTTAATGTTGCACCAAAAGTAGAAGGCTCTATGAGAAGCATCTGGCAGGAGAGAAATGGAAATTTTGGTCACATTAAATGAGGCATATGTGTATCTTAGTGACTGCAACAAACCCATGCAATTTTACTGTCGACCAAGGAGTGGAAATAATTTTCAAAAATGGTATGCGGAATGCAGAGAAAGTTTCTCAAACAGATTTATTGTCATTGCTGGTTACTCTCATCACTGGACGAATGTTTCAGGAGCTACCATTTAAAGCAGTCATATTCTTAAATTGTATGTTTAATGCTATATTAAGGACTGGTTACTTCCCTGGAGCTTGGAAAATAGCACAGATCATAGTCATTCTAAAGCCAGGAAAACCTCCACATGAAGTAAAATCTTACAGACCAATTAGTTTGCTCCCAGTGCTTTCTAAATTATTTGAGAAGTTACTTCTCATTAAACTGAAACCTCACTTGTCTTCACTGATTCCCAGCTTCCAGTTTGGATTCCAACCCTAACACTCCACAATTGAACAAATACATCGAATAACTGAAGTGATTAACCATGCATTTGAACGACGACAGTACTGCTCAGGACTATTTCTTGATGTTAGTCAGGCATTTGATAAAGTTTGGCATACTGGACTAAAGTTTAAGCTGAAGAAATCTTTGCCATATCATTTTTATGTGTTATTAAAATCTTACATAGAAAACAGATATTTTCAAGTAAAATTCCAAGATAGCCTTACAGAACTTCATCCTATTAAGTCAGGCATACCACAAGGTAGTGTTGTTGTAGTTGTTGTAGTAGTGTTTAATGCCCGCTTTTACTACTACGGCACCGCAGGCGGTGACACTGATGATACATGAAGATGGAGCACCGGTGGAATGAGATGGCGGGGGAAACCGGAGTACCCGGAGAAAACCCGCCCTGACGCCGCTTCGTCCACCACGAATACCACATGCGGGTCCCTGGGATCGAACCCGGGCCGCCTAGGTGGTAGGCGAGCGCGCTAACCGCTCGGCCACGGCGCCGCCCCACAAGGTAGTGTACTACGACCAATTCTATACATATTGTATACTGCTGACCTACCAACAAAAGAAAACACAACTATAGCAACTTTTGCAGATGATACAGCCATTCTGTCAGCTCATGAAGATCCTACTACTGCTTCCAAAATTGTACAAGACCATCTTTCTGACATAGAAATTTGGCTTAAGAAGTGGAGAGTTAAAGTTAATGAATCTAAAAGTCACCACGTAACATTTACACTGCGTAAATGCTCATGTCCACCTGTTACTCTTAACAATCAGATTATTCCAGAAGCACAAGACGTGAAATATCTAAGGATGTACATTGACAGACGGCTCACCTGGAAAAAACACATATGCACCAAACGCAAACAGCTAAATTTAAAATATTCCAAAATGCACTGGCTTCTTGGACCTAAATCACAACTCTCAGTGACAAGCAAACTAATCATCTACAAAACTATACTGAAACCAATTTGGACATATGGAATTCAACTATGGGGTACAGCAAGCAACTCAAACATCGAAATACTAGAACGTTTTCAAACCAAAACTCTGCGAACCATTGGTAAGATCGCTTGGTACATCGGTAATAAGTACATCTACAATGATTTTAAACTCCCAACAATCAAACAGGAAATCACAGCATACAGCCTGTCCTACCAAAAGCGTCTCTACAGTCATCCCAATACACTGGCAATAAATCTACTTGACAACAGCAGCAGCACAACAAGCCGACTACAGAGAAACCAAGTCTTGGAATTGCAGTACAGATTTGCACCCAAATTATAAGCAAATTTATGGCCAATGGGCCATAGTCTGTAAAAGTAATATGTTATCATTGTTATTTATTGTTCAACTATTGAACAGATTGTAATTTTGCAAGTGTATAAAAAAAAAATGCTGGTTACTGCTACAATGGGAAACTGATAATTTGTAGAGCTGTCATCCAGTTTACCACACTAAAACTCTAGCTCTTAGTGGGAGAGACCAAACAAAGTCTGGGTGCACCAAGGTACACCTTTCAGTCACACTTCTGTTTCAACTTTCGCATTTTTGCAAAGAATAGAGCAGGAAATGGGAATATATGCTATTCTGCTCAGCAACATCCCAGTGAAATCTCCCAATGCCTCTCCGATGGATTTTTTGCCCCTGGACTGTTGAAAAGGGCATTGAGAAGTAGGCCACCTCAAACAATCGATGGTCTTTGGAGAGTCTGTAAAGAGGAGTGGGAACTTGTGGACATGATTGCACTATGCAAGAGCCTGCTCCAGAGGAAGCTGAGGTGTAGGGCAATTGTTCAGATGAAGGGACAACAAATAGAGCATGCTCAGTGGAGACCTGGCTTTTCATGAGGTAGGACAAAGTCAAGATCGCCTCCGTAGCACACACGCTTGCCTCTGGCGCAGAGGACCCGGGTTCGATCCCTGGTACCAGCATGGGGATTTTATCCCCTCTGGGAGGTCTGGCACGGGGTGCACTCAGCCTCATTAGGTCTCAGGGGGACCAACTGAGGAGCTACTTTATGGAGAAGTAGCGGCCCCAGGTCGAGAAGACCACATAACTGGCCGGGAGGGCTTGGGGCACTGATCATGTCCCACCCTCCCATACTGCACCTTACCAATGACGCCTGTAGTGCCCAGAGGTGGGGGATGCAGCGGCTGGGCGATAGGCCTTGGTCCTTCATGGGCTGTTGCACCGGGGTTTTAGGACAAAGTCAAACTTATCAGAGATAGGAAACAACCCTCTGTATATGGTTAACAAAAATAATATGACTATAACACATATCCTACTATCTTTACGATATTTCTTTATAAATATTGTTACTGCAAAGGACATTATATAGAATATATTTATATTAAAAAATGACATTTGGTGTGAATACTTTGTCACCTTGATTACTGTATATAGTTTATGGTGAATCAATTACACTTATTAACACATACCTCTCCTTCAGGAGTGTCAGATGGACACAGCATTCCCCACTGAGAAGGTTGCAGAGATCTTGGTCCAGATACCTTTCTTGTTTTCTCAAACTGAGAGTTAACTCGAGTCATCATACCAAGAGCTGATATAAATGATAACCTAGAGAGTACTTGAGTCACTCCATGTCGTTCCATCTTAAATCTTTTAATTGTCCAATTACCCTATACATGAAGAAAAGCACAACTATTATTAATGCATGTTTAATTAAAATTGTTGTTTTGTGAAACAAAAATTTGCCCATCATCCTTAAATGGAAGAAGAGTTTGTTATTACAATTAAATATTTTCATCCCATTTAATTTAACTTTTGAAATTTAAAATATGCAATTTAGTTTTGTAGAACTATATGTTCTTATATTTTATTTTTAGAAAGAATTCAATGTTATCAATTTTTTACACAATATAACACATTTCTTTTCAAGAAATAGCATATTGTACATATGTTTCACACAGCTATGAGGGTCGTTCAATATATAATGCCTAACATTTTTTTAAAAAGCTGTTAATATATATAGACAAATGTCCTTGCAAATGCTCTTCACATTTGATGTTTCTTCTGCATGCCTGTTAGGTTTCAAACCATTCCGGCACATGGCAGAGCCATAGTACAACATCAAAATGGTGTCCACACATGATTCTTACAAGCAACGTGCTGTTACTGAATTCTTGTGTGCGGCAAAAGAAACCATAGTAAATATCCATAAACATTTGTGTGCAGTACATGGTATTGATGCAGTTGCATGATTAGTACAGTACAGTTAGGTGATTGGTAATGAAAGTTAAAAGTGTCAAGAAATGCAGAAACAGAGCTCCATAATAACCCACGCCTAAGATGTCCTGTCACAGTCAATGCTCCAGACATGCTGAATCGCGTGGATGTCATTATTTGTGCAGGCCGGCGCATCACAACTCGACAATTGGCTCTACAATTATTGATTAGCATTGGAAGGGCATGTGCAATGATTGAGGCTCTTGGATATTCAATGAGCTGCTCACAATGGCTTCTATAAATGCTCACAGCATGCACAAGATTTAAAGAAAGGCCATTTCATCTGAATTGTTGGATTTCTGTCTCTTTGGGCCACTTAAAGATTCTCTATGGGGGACACACTTTAAAGATGAGGAGAGTGTAACTCATGCAGTAAAAACATGGCTACTGTACAAGACAAGAGCTTTTACCGGCAGGGAATACATTCACATGACTTTCTCTACTCTTGTACTAACCATTCTTACAAACTCTCATTCCTATATCTTCTTTGTGTTGTTAAGATAAACATTTGTACAAATTATCTTATTGCTTATTTCCTTGTAGGTGCAAGGGGAATATTAAAATACAGTAGACTTTGTGCGACAGTCAAATCTTTTTAAAGCTTTGAGATTCTGTTCCCTTTGCACACTTAACATATAAAAAATGAACAACACTGTTCCATTTCACGAAAGTTTTAAGTTTTCTGAAACTCATACACATAACAAGGAATATCTCCAAAACTGTTCACCCTACAAGAAAATTTATTTAGACATAAACTGTGTATTTTAGCAAGATCTAAATATTTTGTATAGTATGATTTGGTCTATCTCTAATGGTTTACCAGTTATGCAAAAGTCATCCAGAGTAAATACGACTACAGGGGCTATAGCCAGAAAATTTAACATACATATTTCATTTGTCATAAAAATATCTCAAACATATGACATTGTAATCAAAATCGCTAGAGCCATTTTCAAGAAAATAAAAATTTTCTATGTAAAGGGTAGTTAAGGGTGGGGCTACTTTCTTCAAAATGTTCGTGTCGCATTCTTGAAAAACATTAAACTTAAATACCAACTTTAGTTTTTAACTTACTTTTCGTTTTTGAGTTATGCTGTCCACAGACAGACGGACGGACGGACGGACGGACAGACAGAGAGACAGACAGACATGCACACGCAAACATAGACCTTTTTCTAAAAATGCCTTTTTTGGATTCAGGGGGTCTCAAAACATGTATTTCTGGTGAAATCTCGAACATCGAATTTTTGGGTGGAATACAATACTTCCCCTACTTACTAGTAGAGAAAGTAAAAATAGCACATGGACAAGAAGTGTTGATGTATATTGTCACCAAATTCTCTGACTTAAGAATAAATATGTTCAGAGAAAAAATGTGGGGCATTATATATTGAATGATCCTTGTATGTATCAAAGACACCCAAAATTTTTTTCAAATATAGCTATTGCAAACTCAAAGGAATAATATATTTTGTGGGCTGTAAAGTTACAATATCAAATTTATGTAAAAGTTGGCTTAACAATGCATTTTTTAGTATATAAATCTTGGCAGTTTTGTCAGCCTTGTGTATATAAAAAATACAAGATGTTACAAATGACCATAAATTATCATTGTTTTAGAAGTAAAGACTATAGACACTTATAGTTTCACTTACACTTATTTTTGTCCAGATGTGTTTCGAAGACCAGTGTCTTCATTCTCAATGGTTTCTTGACTGGCAGTTGAAGAGGAGACATTTGTTGTGGGAGTGACTATGCTGCTATCTGGGTTGCGGATATGTTGTTGTTAGCTAATGCTGGATTTCTGACAATGAAGTCATTAATCCTCTTGCTCTCCAATATTTTTCACTGATGGATGGGGCACTAGAAGTGGCCGGACATATTTGAAGGTGGTCTTGATCCATTTCCTCGATCACATAGAGGACAGAGTGGTGAAGAATATATACCAATTCTGTTTAAATGTTTTGCCAGACAATCATGTCCTGTAATCAACCTGAAGGTTGCAACTGCTGTTTTTCGAGGATACTCAGGAATTACTGTTTCAATTACTTTTCTGCGTTTTAGTACAACAGCAGAACTGATAATTTGGGAGAAAATACATATTATGAAAAATGTTTACATATCCATGAATTTTGATATACCACAAGCAGACGACACAATGAAGTTTAATATCCAGCATCCCAGATAGCAGCATAGTCACTACCATAACAAATGTTCCCTCTTCAACTGCCAGTCAAGAAACCAAAGTGGAATAAATTATCATGCTATGAGTATTGTGTACATATACACTGCTTCACATGTTATTCATTGTAAAACTGTTAATGTCTTAATTTGCATTCTGAGGATTTCTTATCATACAGTTTCTGCCAAAGAGCTCATCAGATCTTTGTGAAATAATGCATTGCCTATGGCTTTGTTATACTACATCACATACTAGCTGATACTTTTTATTTGTTCTGCATATTTTGACTTAGTTTATGTTCAAATTGTTTAAACTTGTGATGGATTTTAAGCAGTAGAGAGAAATACAAGATATAAAAATAAAATATTACAGGATTACTTACAGTAGATATTGCATGAACAAGTCCATTTGTAATTTGATCCTGCCTCATGTGTTTCACAATGTCAAACTGTGCAGCTTTGATTTTAGGAATATTTTTATCAGCAATCATTTTTAACTGAAATTTAAAAAAATAAGTGTTACAGTTCATTGTACTTTAAAAGTTTACTCAGTATATGTTACACATACATTAACAACAATTCTTTTATATTTTCAGCAAAGGTGGAAATACAGTAACTCTATAATCATCTAAAATTTGTTTTCTCAGCTCTTAAGGTGAATATGAATGAATGAATGAATGAATGATTTATTGAGTACTAAATCTGACACACTTTGGGCTACCCCTGAGCTGGGCCCTGGCCCTTTTGCTATAAGGCAGCCCTTCTGTATAATTACGTTTTACATACACATTACACATGTTTAATTTGTGAACGCTTGCTTCCTACCCTTTTACTAATCTTATCCTGTTCTCACCCTTCCTTTAAATTTCTATTTCTTGATTTCTTTCACCTGCCATTTTAATTAACTTTCCCTCTTTCTCAACTTTACTTGTCAACTCCACTCTTATAACTATTACTGATAGATTTACATTATACACTGCACTAATCTACACTATCCCAATTTCACTACTTCACTATAACCTCAATTTCACTGTATACACAAACCCTCTGCTCCCTCATTTACGGAAAACCTAACCCCTTTTAACCTTATAAGATTGGAAGTTTTCACAATGATTATTAATTAGTGCTTTGTGGGTTACCAGCCGTGTAATGTCTTTAAAATTGTCCAAGTTTTCAGCCATACTAAACCCATGGCCATCATCAGGAAATGAATAATGATAATAATTAATTCAATAAATTATTTATTTCCTGAGGACGGCCATGGATTTAGTATGGCCGAAAACTCAAACAATTTTATAGATATTACAAGGCTGGTAATCTGAGAAGTGCTAATCATTTTTAACCTTGTTGGTCTCAGCAAAACATCTCTTTCTTTTTTTCTCTTCTGCTTAGTTATCCCTTCCCCCCTCACCCTCTTTGATCCATTAGTTAATTCATCTGTCATTTTTTCTATAGCTATTATTGAGTTCACATTTTTCTTTGCTTCCTACCTACCATCCACTGTTAACAGCCACCACCTTGGCTCTTTTTCCTCTTTCATAAGGATGATTATAATAAGCACCCTTTTGGGTTATGAAATATGGCTTGGTTTTTATAACAGACTAAAAACAGCAGTTTTGTTGCACCATTGATATTATGCTAGCAATTTTAGTACATAGCCATATTTTTCCCAGACATTTTATAACTTCAAACATACAAATAGTATATTAAAAACAAACAGTGAAGTATTCTTCATGTTTGAGTTTGATTTTTGAATCACTTTTACACCCATCTTCACTTCAATTCAAAATATGTGCACATGAGTGCAAAAAAGTCACTCTAAAATAGAGCTCTCACAAATAGTAATCACAGAATAGAAATTAACTGAACAAGTATTTAAAACCACTCACTTCCCAGTTGAACCTCTTGAAAAGATCTTCAAACATAAGAGCCAATAATGATCCTGCTAATTCCAATCTCTTATTACCATAATAATCTCTATCATCTATAACTTTGGTGTCACCCTGAGCTTGAATTACACGTCGTACCATCAGAGCTGTGTATGTTGCTTTCATCTTAAAGTTGAAGTTCTCCACCTGAAACATTCACCAAATTTCAATTATTTTGATACAATTTGTTTATTAAAGATTTCTGCAATACAGTTGACTCTCATTTAACCGAATTTCAAGGGACTATAAAATAGCCATTTTAGTTTAACAAAGTTTGAATTAATGAAGTTTTATAAAAACATGTATATAGTCCTTTAATATCTGAAATGGCAAAATACAACTCTTGATCAATAAATATATATAAATATCTAGAGACTAGGCTCCACTATCTTATTTTAAGTTGTGAATATATAGTGACCAGTTTAGTTATTTTTCAATAACACCATCAGACTTTATCCTGGTATGGATGCTAGGTGATGTAATTTTTATAGTATTACCATCCACTGTTTGGATTGTGATAGGTTTTACATTGGTAAGACTAAATGTCATTTGGAAACACAAATAAAGGAACGCTTTAGAAATATTAAGTATAAACTGATGGATAAACCAGCTGTTGCAGATCACTTTTGGTCATTTAATCACAAAATAAATCCAGATGTTAAATTATTAAAATAATTAGTGGGCCCATAGATTTAATGGTTTGGGAAAAATATATTAATTTTGAAAAATAAGGACTGCCTTATGAATTTTTAAATACTGCCGATTGATTGTTAGCAAATCTGTTTTACTTTCAGTGTGGTGCGGTTTTTATAATTATTATCAACGTTGTGTCTTTGAGCTATTGAGATCTTTGTGATCTCAGGGCGTGGTAACGGATGGAATGAAAAATCACACGATGTTTCTTCACCACAATGTATTATTTTATTAACACTTTTTCGATATTTTACATTAAATAATTCCTCTTAGCACCGTTCTAAATGATTTGAATCTTTTCACTTTTTTATTTAAAGTGGAACGAAAGCTTGATGAAAGTCTGGTAATGTTCTACGATGTTCACACTACCTAAATATGTCCTTTCACCTTGAATACACACACACTAATGGGAAGATTATGGCGTCACCTCACGTGACACCGCCTTCTTCGTATACATCCGTGTATGCGTCCATCAAATAGTTCTTTCTTGTTAGGGAAGCGATCCCTAACCATCCTCCCTCACTTTTATTATGGAACACATATAATTCTAATATTTATACATATATATTAAAATCAAATATGGAAATATTTATGACGTCTTTAAACTAACTTAGTTGTTCGTAACAATGAACATTTGCAACGCATTTTCGTCATTTAGCCAACTCATACCAATATCAAAAAACAAATTACACTTTTAACAAATATTCACATAAACGATTTTCTTTTGGGGTCTTCTAATATTCTGTCTCAAGTGGTTGGTAATATGATAAAAATTATATCACCAAGCATCTGTAACAAAAGCAACAATAAATAGTTGGATGATGTTACTGAAAAATAACAAAACTGGTCACTGTATATTCATAACTTAAGATAGGTGAAGCCTGAGTTCTCTAAATATTTTATGAAAAAACTGATCAATTTTTTTTCACTGAATATGACTGCTGTGTTCACTTTTTCTCTTGTTATGGGTACCAACAAATGAGGGTGTTTGTTATAAACAAGAGCAGATATGATGGATGCATCAAGAAACTAGCTTGCATATAATTTCAAGAACTTTCAGCAAATACTAAGATAAGTGAAGCTTTAAGTCTCTAAGTAATTGTTATATTTAAGAGGGTGCTCTATTTTTATGACATCTAAGAAAAAATACAAATAACTACTGCACAATATATACTTTGCTGTGAACAAATATGTTGGAACCATTCAAATTGTGAATTTATGCAGTTGCTATTGCCATTAAACAAACAGTTTGCCAAACTGGCTCTATTTTCTGTCTTGAACTTACGATCGATCAGAGTAATCTTTGGGATCTAAAAGTGTTCTGAAACTATGTTTTAGTATTTTCTACACTATGAATCATATGTGAATCATATTTGCTGCCTTTATTTTAGTATGAGAGCATTATGAATATGTTTCATTTGAGCAGCACATTGCAAGTGACGGAGCAAAAGAAAAAGGAATAAAAACATTTGCTGTTCACAAACAGAGACACAGGGCACCCTGGAAATGACATATAAGCAGCAAGTAAGCAGCCGTGCCATTGTTGAGACACTACAGTACAATACATGGGCATCGGCAGATCTTTTTTCGGGTGCATGTTGGAAGTTTGGAATCAAACAATATAAATCATTATTCTGTTGTCAAAATGTATAGTATTTGTTGCAAATAACTGCATTAATTTGTGCTAAATAAAAATAGTTTTTTACATCAAGATTAAAACTGTAGTCTAATACTCAGTAATTGACTAGACATTAAATTCATTAATTTCCAAGGGGGCTGGGGAGGGGGGGGGGGGCACGGTCCTTCGCAATGCCCATGGTACAATATGTACTATTTTTCATTCATTCTTTCAATCTATATTCAGATATGGAATAGTATTATGAGGCAGCAGTCCAAGAGTAACACAAGTATTAGATATTCACAGATAATATGAATTAGGACAACTTCAAATATGGCATAAAATACTGTGCTCTCAAGTATTATGAGATCACCTGTCTATTCGAGACATCTGAATATAACAAGTCCTAATATAAATTAAGAACAAATTAGAAACTAAGCTCCACTTATCTTGAGAGGTAGAACTGGAACTTAAAACTTCCATGCCATTCTGGCAGTTTGTCACAATAGCTCAATGGTTAGAGCAGCCGCCTGGTAAGCGGAAGGTCTGTGGTTCAAATCCCAGTTGTGGCATTGAATTTTTAAGTTCCAGTTCTACCTCTCAAACTTTGCCCACACACGGCTTGTGTGTTTAAAAACACCAACAGTAAGTTTGTTGGCATAAATAAATAATAATTTCCACTTATCTTATTAATATTGCAGTTAATAATCCAGCTTTACCCAGACTGTACGCACTTTGCAAAATTCACAAATCAGGAAATAAAATGAGACCAATTATAAATTGGTTATGAGTTCTGAAATACCACCAATAGATTGTATTTATAAGTTTTTGTTTTCAGAGGTGGGTGACAAATAGATCTTTTAAGTTGAGCATAGGTAACTATGGTAACTTGTTTGGATAGCTTTGAGAATGAGTTGGATGCAACTTGAAACTAGTCAGCATTATACCACCTGCAATATTAATAAGATAAGTGGAGGTTTTCGTTTCTAATTTGTTAATTTAGATTCTGTTGCTTCACTGTTAATAGCTTAAATTTTTCCTTAAGTCCTAATATCTTAGAAATACTGTCAGATTTATGGAATATTTCATTCTTAGCTTTACTTGCAAAAATCTAAAGAAATTAATTATATTCATTTGGAGTCTCTTGTATTAAGTTGTGGTCTTTTGTAAATGTACATGTTACTAGACATTATGAAAATTACTTGGGAGACATACCGGTACATGAGCAAGAACAGTTGTTGCTAGAATATCCCGTGCATCATCTATGGGAGATTTCTTGGGAGCTCCAGCAACAAAAAACCTCTTTTGCTTGGCTTTTGAACCCAGATATCTGTAAAAATGTAAAATGATACATGAAAATAAAAAGAGACCAAAAAAATTCTGCATTACAGGCATAATTCTGTATATTTTTATAGTGCCTAGGTACTATTTGTATAAGCTTTGAACCTTTTCAATGCCAGTCAAGTAAAATTGCACCTGCAAATCCTTCCTTCATTAGATTTTTTTTTTTCCTAGATCTACAAATAAATTTTATTCACTATATCTAGTAACTATTATAAGCAATCTATATTTACACCAATCGTACCTTATTTCAGCAAAAAATACAATCTCTTTGAGATTATGATCATTGGATTAATGGCTGGTGCTAAAGCTATTATTCCTGCTTCCTTCATAGTATTCTGTCATCACTTGTGAGATGCATTGTGATCAGTGTCATCATTAAAGACCTTGTGAAAATTCTAAGGCTTTATTTATATAGGCAATAGTAATTTCATATATTTTGCTTAATTTGATCATGCCCTCTTATGTCCATGTTACCACTGATTTAATCTAATACACTGTCTTCCTACCTAATTGAATCTATACAGAGCGATCCAGGACTTCTGTAACAAACTCTGTCTCACAAAGAGAATCACTTTCTGTCAAACAACCAATATTAGCTGATGTACTGTTTAGGAGCCACAGATTGAACAGATAAGATCTGGAGGTTTAATATGCTGATTTATTGCTGTAAAGTCAATACAAATTAACTGAAAAAGTCATTCAGAGAAGGCCTTCAAAGTGTCCATTTTTGGACCAGACTAATGAAGTGTCTCCAATTTGTGCACTCCCTGACAAATGCAGTCAAAGGAACAATCAATTCTACCCTGCTGTCAACTGGGGTGGCAAATGCAACACTCTTCACATGCCTCCAAAGAAAGAAGTCAAGCAGCATTAATTTGGCCATGCGGGAAGCACTCCTCTTCCTATATGGTATTTGGTTTAATTTGTCTCATGCCTAAAGAAAGAGAAAGAGATATGCTGAAAGAGATATGCCATAGCCGGGATTTGAACCACGGATCTTCCACTTATCGAGCGGCTGTCGTACTGGCAAGTTGGCCATGGTAGCTTAATGGTTAGAGCAGCTGCTTGATAGCGGAAGATCCGTGGTTCAAATCCCGGCTATGGCATTGAATTTTTCAGCTTCTGATTCCACCTCTTACACATTGCCTACACACGACTTGTGTGTTTAAAAACACCGGCAGTAAGCTTGTTGGCATAAATAAATAATAATTACCATCTAAAGGTTACTTAAACCCGGGACATAAAGTACTTACAATTGTAAGTCGCCCTTTGGGTATTTACCTCTGATGTGAGATTCCCTTGTGGTTAACTGGGAAAAAGTATGAATCAGCTGGGGAATATAATGTCGTACTGGCAAGTTGGCCATGGTAGCTTAATGGTTAGAGCAGCCGCTCGATAAGCAGAAGATCCGTGGTTCAAATCCTGGCTATGGCATTGAATTTTTCAGTTTCTGATTCAACATCTTAAATATTGCCCACACATGGCTTGTGTGTTTAAAAACACCAGCAGTAAGCTTGTTGGCATAAATAAATAATAATAATTGACATATTGTGTTTTGTTAAAAGTTATATAAACAATTTTCAATGTATGACATTTTGTGTGCCATCCTGTACATAAGGAAAACAAAAAACAAATTTGAAAATCAGGCTACAGGAACACCAAAGAAACAAAACTAAAACATACAGGTAAGTCTGCTGTCACACCATTTTTAGAAAGAACACCATAACACTGGCCAAAATATACAATTGTTAAAATCACTTACTTCATCAATAGAATTAAATATTTGGGAAAAAATATACATAATCAAAAGCAGTAATAACAACAAATTTCAAAATCCCACCATTGAAAGAAGTACTACAGCTTTGCACCACTAACACCAGATGGCAACAAGACCATCACAGCCAGAGATAAGGAGCATGAGGGAGAGAGCTTCAGTCACGCAATAGTTGAGGATGATATTAAATGGCCTTGAAAACATTAGAAAGTGAAGGTGAGTGTACAAAAGTGACTCAAAATGGAACTCAAGCATTCTAATACATGGTCATTGCAATATACAATGCACCAAAGAAAATAAAAGAGAAAGGGAAGAAGAAGAAAACTATTCTATTCTCGCTTTTTAGAACACACAGTGCGAAAATTCAACTAAGAGACTGTAACCCTCATATAACTAGTGGAATTAACAATCACAACTATGCCCCTCAAAGCCTTAACAAAGCATTCAGTCTGTACAATAAAAGCAATTAAAATTTACTCCCCCTACCCATCATTCTACAGAGCAACTGTTTCCCGATAAGTACAGAAGAGCCTCGATTATCAGAGATGAGGACTGACAGTATCTCGGATAATTGAAAACTCGGCAAACACGACTCTGTCAAAAATTGAGAGGTAAGCGTATAGTAAACTGGTGAAATGAATGAAAATGAGGTAAAAGATATAAAAAAGAGGCATGTACTGTATTATCAAATGAAAAAATGACATGCACACAAATAAAAATACAAAATGAAAGGGGAAAAAGAAAAGACCTAGAGCACATACAATCACGTGTATGCTCCAGTTAAAATAGTTATTTCTTCAAGAAGTACATAAGTGTTTTCTGCTATTTCATGCAATCATTGTAGCAGCAGAAAGTCTGTTAAAGTGGTCTATGACTGTTACTCTAGGTACTCACTGGTCTTTTCTATCGCTTTGCATCCTTCACTGTGGCTGATTTTCTCATTTTCCATTTTCCATTTCATGTCTTTTCTTGTCACTTTCACTTTCTTCAACCTCTGGATTCACTGCCTCTACAGTCACTTACAATTGTTTGTCTGCATCAATCCACTCGGCTACATCACTTTTGGTGATTGTTTTATCTGCCAAACCTTGAGCTAGCTGTGTAAGGTTGAGGTCATCATGCTCTGTGGGCGAAGTTTCTTCATTTTCCGTGACATATAATAACTTGCTCCACAACTTCTGAAGAGTAGAACTTTTCACCTTGTTCCATGCCTCAGCTGACATGAAAATATCTTTCACTGTGATTTTTTTAAGAGTCATTGTTTTCTTCATCAATTGCACTAATGAGGCTTTTCAAGAGTTTGCATTTGTAGCTATGCTTCAGGTTTTCCAACATACCATGAACCATGGGCTGGAGAAGAGCCATGACTTTGGGGTTTAAAGCATAGTATTAATATAGCCAGAAACAATTTCTTCTGGATCAGGTTAAGCAAGGCAGTTGTCCTTTACTAAAAGTGCACCTCGGTTAACCCGGAACTCAGTTGGGGCACGGATAACTGCGACTCTACTATAATTTAATGCTTCATCAAGTTCATATAATAAGTATTCAAAAATTATGTATACAATGTTCTAAGTAAATAAGAAAGTGAAGCTAAACTAACAGTATTTAGGCTTTTAAAGCAGGGTGTTTACTTACTTTAGAGCTTGAGTCTGGGTAAAAACGCTTGCTTTGTGGCATTCTTCTAACGAGGGTGCAAATTTCTGCATCATTGTTTCTTCTGAACCAATCATCTGCACTATCTCCTGATCAGACTCTATACCCATTGCTTTAAATACTATAGCCACAGGAATTTCCTGAAACATTGAAAAAAATGTGCCTCAAATTCTTCACATTTATAAAATTTTATGTGTGCACTCACATTCTCTACCTACTCTGGCACAAAACTATTCTTAAAAATGTTCACTATTTACTTCATGTTAATCACGTTAATCGAGGCAAGCATTTGTAGAAATGGTTTTGTGAATATTTTCTTATATGTACAGTGGGAGGTGGCACCGTGGCTGAGCAGTTAGACCATTTGCCTACCACCTATACAATGTATACCAAGTGAATAAAGTGAGCATAAACAAAACCATGTGCATTTTAATTGCTGCATGCCTTCTTGAAACTTTCACTGTCTAAATAGTTCCTTGAAAAACTACTACTACTACAGTCAGAATTCTCACTTAATGTTTGTTAAAGCACAAACTATTGAGTACTAAGCATAGTTGAAGTGTAAGAATATGCAGTCAAGTGAATCTGTAACCAGCCTAATTCTTATGGCACGCGCATCGCCTAGGGTGAAAGTAACATGACGAAACAAGTGAGTGTTGTGACACATGAGCATGGAAAACCGTTAGATGGTGGTGAAAAGACAATAATACTGAACAAGTTCTGTGAGAAATATTCTGAACTTGCTGCAGATGACCTGGTGGAATTAACATCTGAGTTTACCATTGTGTCAGTTTCAAGTATTTACAGTGCACGCAAAGAAAAATATTCAGTTGGTGAAGTCAGAACTCCTGGCAAGAAGAGAATGCGCACCAGAAAAGTATGTACTAGGGTTGTTTGTGATGAATTTGTAATATCTGCAATTTGTCAAAAATTTCACCATTTCTTTGTTAAGAATGTACCTCTCTCCCCAACCTTGAAGTGCTGTTGGCAGTTAACTCTGATCCTGACCTTCCAGATTAAAACAAATTTCCCTACATAAGCTGCTTCTGAAGGTTGGTTTTGTGTATGTGAGCAGACAAACCGAAAAGTGTTATTTTGGACAGAGATGACGTAAGTAGCAGTTAATTTCTATGTGCTACATGTTTATTTAGACAGAGTAAATATATGCTTTTAGTGGTGTAAAACATGTATTACACTTAAGAGTAGTGGTAACTGTGTTCTGTCATTGCCAATGCATGTGGCCACGGAGTGATACAAACTGGCGATTTATTTACGTCCACTTTATTCACTTGATATACATAGCATAGAAAGCCAGGGTTTGATCCCAGGGACCTGCATGTGGTATTCGTGATGGACTAAGCGGCATCTGGGCAGGCTTTCTCCGGGTTCTCCAGTTTCCCCTGCCACTCATTCTAACAACTACTCCATTCTCACCTTTCTCGGTTTTTAATTATGCTCTGTGTGCACCCATGCACATACATATGCACACACAGTTCTTTTTCTAAAAATGCTCTTTTTTTGGATTCAGGGATCACAAAATCTGTATTTCCACTGAAATCTTGCTATTAAATCTTTAGGTAGAATGCAATACCCTCCCTATCCCTGTGAACATGGTATCAGATTTTATAAATGTGCATCAAATTCTTCACTTGTAATTATATACATGATTGCACAAACACATAAATATTATGTTAAAACATACGTTCTATGGAAAACTGACAGTCATGCATATCTGAAATTCCTAAAATGTATAAAAAATCTAATTGGAATTAACTTCTACTTGTACATGAGAGATGCAGGAACTTACGTCTTGTAATGTGTTGTGTTTCAGGTAATATTTTCCATTTTTGACAGTTACTACTGTTCGAGATTTTTTCTCATGAGTACTGCTAGTAACTTGGCACTGAATACCACCTTTTCTATCCTCTTCTACAATCATCCTGTTACGTGACAACTGTTCCTGGATAAGTATTACCTGAAATAAGAAATTCATTAAAAACTTAAATAACTTACAATTTATTTTGGCTCTTATGCTTTTACTGCAACATACTATCTTTAACAAACTAAACGGAAGGAAACGTTGAATTTTAAGCAATGAGTATTAATTTATCATTTTGTAAATATCACTTCCCTAGTTTTTGTTTTATGAACATATTTTAGTCATAAAAAGGTTTAATTAACTCCCAATCAAGTTGGGATTTTCCCTTGGTAACTTAACATTTTATGACTTATAAATATATTTATAAAACCTAAATTCCTAGTACTTTACAACAGAATATTCTATCACCTTGAAGTTATAATTCTGTTTTAATGTTACATCCTTCAAAAAGATAGCACTTTGAATGCCTGGCTTGTTCATACCCAGTATTCACTTAAATCTGAGGTTTAAAAATATCGATAAAAATATTTCATTTTGTGTGTAATCAAAAATTCTTTTGGGACTTCAAGACTTAATATTAGAAGATTTAGGGACAATTAAACATACTGAAGAGTATAAATATTTGGGAATTAAGATTACAATGGATAGCAAACAAGAAAAAGAGAACAATAAGCGTCAATGCAGGAAGGAATGCTATACCTAAACTAAATGGAGTACTATGGGACTCGAAGAAGAAGAAGAAGAAGAAGAAGAAGAAGAAGAAGAAGAAGAAGAAGAAGAACAAGAAGAAGAAGAAGAAGAGGAAGAAGAAGAAGAAATGGTGGTGGCGGCGGCGGTGGCGGTAGTCGTGGCGGTGGAGGTGGTGGTGATGATTGTAATACAATAAACCAAAGCATAGCTGATGTGTGTGCTTTGAATTCACATCTGATAAAAATTGCTTGCTGCAGAAATGGACTACTGGAGATGCTCTGCGAGAATATCCCGGAAAGAAAAAAATTAGAAGTTCACATATAAAAGAAATTATACAGATCCAATACTCAATTTTAGATTTTATCAAGAAGCAGCAGCTTAAATGGAATGTTAGGAGAATGGAAGATGGAAAACTTCCAAAGCTGATCATAGATTCGGAACTGCTGGGAAGGAGGAAGAAGGGAAGGTCAACTATTACATGGATCCAAGGAATCAACAAGGTCAAGAGGGAGTAGAAAATAGATTTATAGATGAACAGACACAAATGGAAAAATGTGTTAAATAAAATTTATTAAAGGCTGTGAATTTGGGTGACAGAAACACGTTTATTTATTGTAAAACCGGTTTAATAAAAAAAAATCTTTAGTGAAATAACTGAAAAATGGAGTCTAATATTTTATTTTTCAACGAACAACATTTGAGAAAGGGAAGTATACAGGTGGAATGTGTCCTGTGATGATTAACAAGATGACTCTTGCTAATGAATGGAACAAAACATTTTAGTGCTCTTTTGCTGATTTTAACTTAGTTTCTGAAAAAAGTGAAATTGCTTACTATTAACTCTATTTTCAACTAAAATTTTATGAAATTAAAAATTTTTTCAAGTATTTCTTAGAGGAGATTGAAACATAAATATTTTTTGCATGTTTAAATACATTTTGAATTAAAGCAATTCACACTTTTACAATTAATATACACTTTCAAAATTTTCCATAGTTGAATTTACACCGTTAGCCACAAGACTACACAACATGAAATAACTAAGATATTGAAAGAAACATACTTCAACTATTTATTATTTTTATGTAATTCTCATTTGATAGACTTGCCAACTTTTTTAATATTGGGAGGTAATCTATAAGAATTTGAGTAGCATTTACAGAACGCATTTGCTATATATCTGCTATTTGTTAATGTTTTTTTTATTGTAAATAATAGATTGACAAGTATTTTCCTGTGCACAGACAAACACACACACACAGACCTTTTTCTGAAAATGCTTTTTTTTGGATTCAGGGGGTCTCAAAACATATATTTCTGGTGAAATCTTGACTTTGAGTTTTTGGGTGTAATAAAATACTTCCTCTACTTACCAGTAGAGAAAGTAAAAATACCACAAAGGGTTTCCACGGGTACTGCTTTATGGTCTATGGTCACAAGTATTGTATTTCTGATATGAATCTTATTATTACAAATAGCTCCAGCTTGTAAAAAACAATGAAAGGGCTTAAGCAAAATGTATTGAATACAAAACCACAATCATTCTATGAAAAGAAAGTGAAACGACAAATAATTTCTATGTGTCATGGATCATCAGCTCCAAATAAAATGTTGTTGTTGTTAGCTAATGCTGGATTTCTGACAATGAAGTCATTAATCCTCTTGCTCTCCAATATTTTTCACTGATGGATGGGGCATTAGAAGTGGCTGGGCATATTTGAAGGTGGTCTCGATCCATTTCCTCTTGCAGATCACATAGAGGACAGAGTGGTGAAGAATATATCCCAATTCTGCTTAAATGTTTTGCCAGACAATCATGTCCTGTAATCAACCTGAAGGTTGCAACTGCTGTTTTTCGAGGATACTCAGGAATTACTGTTTGAATGTTTGGTAGTTCCCATCTTTTATTCTTTGATTTTTCATAGTAATATTTTGCAATAATTTTTTTGAATTCAGAGTTGACTAATCTTTTAGCTGCATAAAATGATAGATTAACTATTGATTTCTGCACATTGCTGGTACCCTTTTTTGCAAGAAAATCAGCTTTGTCATTACCACTCAGTCCACAGTGAGCTGGTATCCATTGGAAGACTAGGTGTTTTTGAAGTGCTGTTAGATGGGTAAGGATTTTCCAACATTCTATAATTGTTTGGTTTTTTGGTGACAACTTGGAAGTAATTGCTATAATTGCTGCCCTGGAATCTGAGAGAATAACTGCTTGCTTAAAATGTGAAATTCTGTACAAAAGATTTTGTAGGGCCATTCGAATTGCTTCAATTTCTCCATCAAAGTTTGTAGTTCCATAACTTAAAGATTTGTAATAGGAAAAGAGGTGACATGTGACTCCAGCACCTGCTCCATCTTGGTTTGATTTCAATGATCCATCAGTATAAATAGGAGCCATTCGTGTTCTGGAAATCTAGTATGGATTGTCTCTAATGCCAATAATTTTAGAACACTAGTTGGAGTATCACTTTTCTTAACTTCTTCTGTCAGGTGTAAATAATATGTGATGTCTAATGTTTGTGTCGGATTGACTTTAGATATGAAGTTTTCCTTTGAATTAGGAAGGTATACATTCTTCTTGCTGTCTTGAATTTTGGAAAGAAAGCTCTCCTGAGTCTTTAGTGTATGTGTAAAATTTCTCTTGTGCCATGTATTGAATGGGAGTCTGATCAACTTTTCGTGTTGAATAAGAGCCGCTTTTTCTACTTCATATTCAATGGGGCATTGGTTGGTTAGTATTTCCATAGCTGCTATTGGTGTGGTTTTGATAGCACCTGTAATTAATCTCAGACTTTGGTTTTGAAAGATTTGAATTTTTTTTGTGTTTGCTGTTACAAGAACTTCGCTGCAGTAAGTGAATAATGGCTTTATATACACATTGTATGTTGTGTTAAGAGTTGCTCTGGAGCATCCCCACTTCATTCCTGTTAGACGTTTTAACAGTGAAAGGCGCCTCTCTGCTCTTTGTATTACATTTTCTATTTGTTTGGTCCATGTACGTTTAGTATCAAATGTAACTCCTAAATACTTTACTTCCTTTGTTTCTGGTAATAAAAAATAAAATTAAATTTGACTTTATGGTGTTGCCTTTGATTATGAGCAATGGAAGTCATTTAGTTTACCTTTTCCTGACCTTTCACAATGAAGTAGCCACCTGGATCATGAGGACACTCATTCATTTTTGCTAGTTCAAACTGTGTCTTGCCAGTAAGAACACAGTTGGAGCTGCGTAGCATAATGGGCATCCTGCAAAGCAGAAAGACAAATTAAAGGCATCTGAAGCATTACTTTTCATTGCATAGAAATATGAAAGTAGGGATGTTACATTCTAGTCATCGTACATTATGTTAATGGTTACAAGTAATGAAATAATGAACATGTTATTAGCAATCTAAAGTAAAAACAAATTATAAACTAAAAGAAGCTAGAAGCTTTTAGTTTCTAATTTGTTTTTACTTTAGATTCTTGTTGCTTCACTGTTAATAGCTTCATTATTTTCTTATGTTATTAGCAATTTAGAAAGAATTTGAGTCAGTTATAATCCTACCAGCCTTAATAGGGAAAACAAAAGCACATGGCAAGGTATCTGCATCAGCTGCATATTACAACATAGTTCTATGTCGGACTATGGAAATTAATTTTGTTTCATGTTAAGAATTTATTTTGTTAAAAAGCATTGTTATAATATATTTTAGTACAAAATGCATTTTACATAATTAATAAAAACTTAATGAATGGAGATATGACTATAAAATGGTCAGCCTTGTTGCATATAGTGGTGCTCGCTTGCTTGTTTATTGGTGTGGTTAAGGTTAATAACACTAGCCAACAAAATTTTAATTTTTTTTTCTGTAACTGGCACAAAAAGAGCTATACTTGATGTTTTCAGCTGATAACGAAAATGTTAGTGAAAAAGCAAGGTTATCTCTTATTTTGAAATTACGGTCGATATACCTTATTGCCTATATAAGCTTATGCATGTATTTAACTTGGTGTTATCCCTTGGAGAAGGGTCACTGAAGGCACAACCTCTTTGCCTGGTGCTTGTAGTTTTCTGCTGGTGATTTTCTGTTTAGTGTCCAGCAATAATCGGCTAATATTGATACACTCCACTTCCCCTGGTATCTCATTTCCACATACAAAATTTGCTGGCAGAAGCATTCCCCATGCTTGTCGCTTATAGCGCCACAGTTATGAGGAAAGAAGACCAAGTGGTAATCTAAGAAATGTATCTTCAAGGACATATTGCACTTTAGTCTATTGTAGCAGGACAGAAGATTTACCACAATATCTTTATAGTTTTCTGCCCTCTTATTTCCTAAAAAGTTAGTTGACACTTGAACAAAGGCATCCCAAGCTAACTTTTCATTATCTTTCTAGTCAATGTCCGGTTGATAATGGAGGAAAGTTGGCCTCTGAAACATGTTCCAGTAAATTATAAGTAAGTGTTGTGTAGTGTTATTAATCAACTTACCATTTTGGTTTAATGTAACTTTCATTACCTGTCAGATGGTGTTTAAATGCTCATTTTTGTACAATTTGTATATCTGAGGACCCACAAAAGTCCCCTGTCTTATATTTGCCTCACCAAGACGTGGAAACTTCTTGTGCAAATAGGGAAATGCTTTCCCAGTTTTGTCCATGGCCTTAACAAAGTTTTTCATTAAGCCCAATTTTATTTGAAGAGCAGGGAGAATTATGTTCTTGGTCTTGACAAGTGCTATGTGCATAGCATTGTGAGATTCTGGTTCAAGTTATTGCTGTGTAAGCAAATCTTTCTTTTTATAATGAAGTGTCAGAATCCCCTGAAATCTGACATTTAAATTTGCCACAGTTCAATCGTAATAACAACTGTCTCATGTTATGTTTCTTTCAACTAAAAAGCATACCCAATTGGAATCGATGGTAACTTGTTTCCATTATGCAGCATGATGCACTTGAGACTTAGGTACTTTGGAGGAGTCAATGAGCAACCTCCACTCAACACTTTTATAGCCAATGGTCAACGCTGCTATTAGTCTCTGTACATCACTACAAAATACCAAGTTCTTTTCACTTTCAAAAAATGCAGTCACATTATAAAGACAATTCCAGTGTTGTAGTCTTTACACCAACAATTCGATTTAACCTTTCGGCAATTCCAGATCTCTAGCTGGGTCATTAAGTTCACACTGTTATTTTGTGAATCTTTGTAAATTGATCATTAAACACAAAATCAGCATGTTTTGAAGAACTGGGTTTTGAAGATGCTGGTGCAGCACTAGTTTCACTATCACCCTCGTCACTATCACAATCAGGTGGGACAGGAGCAGGCAGTCTGTCTCCATGTGCTAATAGAGTTGTCATACAAAAGTAACAAGTAACATTCATATGAATAAATATAAAATTATCTGGGCTTGTGGGCCATGGTCTAGTGGAAAATCTCTTTCCAGACGTTTCGCTCATCGCTGAGACTAACAGAGTACTATTGTCACACCACTGAGGATGTTCGACATAGCTTCAAGCGAAACATCTGGAAGGGGATTTTCCACTAGACCATGCCCCACAAGCCTGTATAATCATTTTCTATTTATTAACACCGGCCGTGAAAACTTACGCAACTTGAACATTTGTATGATTTGATGGTTTTCCCCAGATCATTGGTACAGCAAAGCCCATGGAAGATCTTTTGCAATGCAACCATGAATGAAGACTCAAGACACAAGATATGCGACATACATGAGGAGCCCTGGGCTTGACCTGGTCCCCGATTTCACAGCCAAAGTACAGTCTGTAGGCCTTCCTAAAATATGATGTTATTGGCCTCCTTTATGATTTCAATGTAGCCTGTTTGCAAACATAGCAAAATTGTCAGCACTCTTTACGCATTTGCAAGGCATATTAAATCACATGAATTACAATGACTGCACACAGTAAGCACACTTCAGTAATAAGGTCTTCCAGCACACAAACAGAACTTAGCTTGTAACCATCTGAAACTATGCTTAAACGAAACATACTCCATTCCTGGCTTCTTCTATCCTTGTTGCTACAAGCCCGGGCTAAAAATAACAACAAAATACATACAGCTATTGTTGCCTGAAACTTCATCACTCTGTTTTCCATCAGCAAGACTTACAAGCCTATATGGGAAGGGATTGACAATGAGTGTTAATAAAATATAATTACAATTAAATGCACCCCTTTTAACTTGGAAACGAGAATTACTTAGTTTTTTATTGTTATTTTTGTCATCAGTTGTCAATAGTTAACAAACATTTGTTTCACCCCAATTATATTTTCACTGTTGGCTAATGTAATATTAGTAATAAACATGTGTATGCGAAGTATTCCAAAGGGAAAATATTGAAAAGTGGTGAAAACACTTGAATGTTTTTGTTTGGGTTTGTAAGTTTCATGAGAAGATAACGGAAGTATCTGATAACTGTTTCCCTTTGTTCTTCATTGCATAAACACAAGTTTGGACAGTAAAATGTTTCAGCCAATATTTCAAAGGGTGTTCTCAAACCAAATAGCAGTGTTAATGAAAAGAGGATGTGATCATTCAGAAATAAACATCACCGATGAGCACTTATATTGAATAGGTGGTTCAGGCCAGAAGCATGTGTCTTGAGATAGTGCACATGCTTGGCCCATGGCATAGTAATACGATTTCCAGACTAGTATTTCATGCACTTTTTTGTTTACATCAGGTTCCCTTCTTAGGCCAGCAGGATTATGGTGACCATTATACAAAGCTTATACTAATAATTTAGAACTTGTTTCAGAGATCAATCATCTTCATTTTAGATCTTCAAAGATCTTTCTAATTCCAATTTCTTTGTTTCTGAGTAGCCATTTCTTACCTACTAGGCTTACACTCCTGCAACATAATCTGTTGCACTATCTCTCATGCTGCACATGGTCTTGGAAACATTTTAAGAATTCTCCACACACAGTCGCTCATTCTGTACTTCAATGTTGAAGATGGATGAAATGACTATCCAGTTTTCAAAATTTTGTTCATGCTAAATGTTGCTGCTCTACAATCTAGCATTCTGTTGGCTCCTGCAGTGTGATGCAAACCACTGAACAACCTTTATATTTGGCCAGAATTAAATGATCTCTTTAAAATAAAGTGAAAACCATAGTTCTGCACATCAGTGGATGCCATGTTAGAATCAGTAATCAGTGCTTCATAAGTTTCATTTCTTAGAAATTGCTTTTAAGAATTTAACTTCTCCTTTTTTATGTTCCCTGTATATCCAGGCAACATGTTCTCTAACAGGCAAATTGCTTGTCACCGATAAAGAAGAAGTTTAGACTTCTTATGCAACTGTGGTGTGAAGTACTGCTGACATCATGGAAAGTAAGCTCTTGTGAAATAGTATCAACAGGCTCGGCGCTCAACAAAGGACAGATGGGGCCAAGCTACTTCACATCACATGCTGCACTGGCAAGCAGGTAAATTTTAACAATCGAGGCAGCAGAAACAAAAGGACTTCTAGCTGTATCATTTCCAGTGCCCATCTGTGTGTGTAAAATTAAGAAAGGTCCATGTGACATGATCCCCAGTATATAAGGACAGAGAGTGTTTTGGGAGTTACAGTTACATGAGTCGGTCAGTGTGTCAGTGACTGCAAGACAGCTGTGAATCGTAAAAAGGCTCAACGAGCATTACAAGTGATTACAACATTGTAATTAGTGCATGAGAGACCAAGGAAGTGAAGAAAGACACTAAAAGGACTGAGCAAGGTTATGAGAAGTAAAAATTGTAAGTTGTGATAACCCAAAAAGCTGTAGACTATTAATGACAAGAAGAAAACTGTATTTGTGGTACAATTTTAGAAGATAATAGAAAAGAAACTGAACTGAGTTTTGTCACATTTTTACAATATTGTCATGCAAGAGATGAAAATGCCTCTGGTCTAGAATGTACTTGTGGGTTATCTTTCAACAAGTTTAATACAGAAATGAGTTCACTACTGAAATCTCTTTTGCTCACTTTATATTCACTTCCTCAAAATTTGTTAGCCTACATGTTTTCTCAAGAACAAAGGTACTGGTATAATTATTTGTAGCACCTTTAGCACAATTTTTTTCACATGCTCTCCTAAAATAATGTCAATTCTATCAAACATTAATCTTTAAATGACTCATAATATACCACATCAGGTAAACTATAATGTTCTTTATCACTGCTAGAAATGATTCAAATTTAATATATGTTATATAATTGAAAACTTAAGAAATATAATATTAATGAATATCAAATCACAATGCATTTATATCACGACCTATACCTTTCTGAACAGATGGTTCTCTTTACATCCAATCACGTAGAAAGGCCTTTACATTCATCTTACTACTAAATTGAAATAAATACGTGTAATAACACTGAACATTATAAACATACAGTAGTGAATTTGCTGAGAGCCAAAAAAGCTACTGTCAATTAAAGCCCTCCTGGCACCCACAATTGCAATTTCTTAACTTCTTGCAATAATGTTACTCCCATTAGAAAACAGAAAACTGCAGAGACTAATAAAGCAAGGAAATACTAGCAGGCAATGATGCAATAAACATAGCCAGATATTTGCAGAGAGTCAATGCACTCTGCCCTTCCAATCCTCAGCTGTCAGTCCATCTTAAAAATACTCCAAAAACAAAATCAATACACTCAGCATATTTTCAGATGGAGACATCACAGTATTTAGCACACACAAGATTTCAAAAACAATTTCGGGAAGGTCAAATGGATGCTTATCATTAACTGATATTGATGCCTCCTATATATCTTGTAAACGAAAGCTAATAAGACATTTTCACAGGAATTTTTGTGGCCAGTATGGTCAATATGGTAACGAACAACTGATTTTGTTCTATTTACACTTTCATTGTTGGCTAATGTTATCACTTGCTTGCAACCACTACGGAGTAATTATCAAGTTACATATGTAATTATGAGCGAGTAGCTATTTACTTTCTGTTACTACTTCTGTAACATTATCATAAGTATCCATTACATTATTTTTTATACATCCCTATACAAGGTCTAAGAAGTAAAGCTATACTCACCTGCCAATTAGTAGATCATTTCTCACAACACGCTGATTTCCTCTGGTATACTCAATATCAACAGTAATTGGTGCAGAGTAAGTGAGATCTCTCAACCGACATTCATGTGGTGTTGTGGATTTGGTGATGTTATAACCTTCCTCCACATCTGGAGCACCCACGTTGACATTTAAGTACCTACAAAATAATGTTACCTCTTTAGTTAATTCCTCTAAATCAAAAATGCATACAGTAGCGTCCTGCCAATCCAAACTCTGCTAATCCAAAATCCACCTAGTCTGAACAGTGCTAGGAAAAAATATCTACCAAATTTGTTTTGAATTTTAAAACAAGATAAAATAAAGATAAGATTAAACTAGCATTTCCAAGTAAATTTATTAGCACAGAAAAACATGAAATAAATGCTACAGGAGTAAACAGTGAATTTGTTAGAATCTTACACAAAAACCAAAAGACAGCAGGCCAAGACCTACTAACAATGTGCATAACAAAGTTCAAATGAAATTTTTTTAAGTTAACGTGAAAAGAAAGTGGAGAAGAAAACCAAGAGGTGAAGTCAGTGGTCTTCTTTTAACAAAATGCACTGAAATGACTTGAAGAGGCAATGTTTTGCAAATTTCCATTCAAACTTTCACCAGGCTATTTGCACTAGATAGATGCCAACAGTGCTTATAAAAAATTGCAGTAATTAGTTTTTGATACTCAGAATGTAGTTGTAAAATAAATTACAGTATACTGTACTAATTTCCTACTTTCAATCATTTTAATACTTAACATATAAATGCTTAAGGTCAATATGTTGTCATATTTGGCGAAAATCCACCTAATCCAAGTTTTCGCTAATTCGGGCACGCTTCGGTCCGAATAGTTTGGATTAGTGAAACTCTACTGTATTTCAAATATGTTTTTAAATAACTGTCATTTAAATATAAATTGCAGTACAAAATCAATGAACTCAACCAAGTATTCTAACTTAAATGTGCATAATGTGCAGGACAAATGTTATTAACAGATAATAATTAATGAGATGGTTAGAACAACTAATATTTTTATGCTCAACAGGTACAGTGCAAAATGCAAATATAAACCCCTTTATTTCATTTTTAATAGAAAATTAGCAAGTTTTTGCTTAGAGAAATAGATTTCTGCATTACATTTCTTGTGCACACAGTACATAGTTCAAATGAAAATGTTAAAATTCTTTCATGTAAAGAAAAGTTAACATACAGTATGTTTATTACACAGCTTGGCTGGCAGGTGCACGGCCTGCATGACCTTCACTACATGTTGCTGCACATGTACAAATCATAACATGTATGTTAGTCTTACTTCTGTTAGGTAGATGTTCTGTGCTGTTCCAGTTCAGTTCAGTTCAGTTCACACATGAATAACATTAGGAGTTATACTCAAAGGTAAGTCGATGAACAACACTGAACAACACTGTAAAATGTTTAGTGCTATTAATTGACTTACCTTTGAATTTAACTGATTACAAGAACACTGATTTCAAAACTTCCAAGAAAGGAGTCTTTAGAAGTGTTAAGTTTTGCTTGAAGTGTTTTCAAAATTAATCAACTGCAGTGCACAATACAACAAAGGGTGTGCATATGTACATACGTCATCTTGTAGGGAAGTTATAAGGAAATTCGCCTGGCATGCATGTTCCGAGTAAAGGCACCGTCATTTGCTTGTAAATAAATTCAGGGAGACAGGATCAATTTGTGATAAGCATCTGCTTATGGAACATAAATGAGACAAAATTGGAGAAAGGTTAGAATTGTCATCTCAGGCTCCTTGCACAAGAAAAAATTAAAATAAAATATCAGGAGAGAAATTAACGCATTTTGGAAGCTCAACTAATGTGTGTGAATGAAAATCTGCTCAAGATACTATGCAGATGGATGGCATTTCCAACATCTCCTGTGATAAGGCATGTTTTGTGTTTATTCTGATAATTGTTAATGTGATTTGAGATTTGATGTCCATGCATGTGTGACCTGGAGATGAGTCATGTGACTGCCAGCCAAGTCGTGCAGTACATGACCAGCAGATGGGTCGTGGTCAGGCAACCAAGTTTTGTAGTAAATGTACTGTAGTATATAGTATGTCTACTTTTGCATTACCAACAGCAAGCGGCTACAGAGGCTGGGTCAGTGCTTAGGAGTAGGATAGTCCTGAAAAAGTGGACAAGAGAGCACATCTCTTTCTCATATTAATAGCACTGTATTCCTTTATGAGCGGGTTCGATCCCAGGGACCCGCATGTGGTATTCGTGGTGGACGAAGCGGCGTCTGGGCGGGTTTTCTCCGGGTTCTCCGGTTTCCCCCGCCATCTCATTCCACCGGTGCTCCATCTTCATTCCATGTATCATCAGTGTCACCGCCTGTGGTGCCGTAGTAGTAAAAGCAAGCGTTAAACACTACACACACACACACACACTCCTTTATGAGGAATTCCATTTAGAGCAATACACTTCTCGCAACTTATTCAAACCATTGAAAGTACGATTATGCACATTTATATACAAAGTATCCAAGGAATACAAATAAAAGATGTGATATATTATGGATATAAAAATGAGAACAAGAGCTTTCAATGATATTACATGATGTTTATTCTATCCTGCATTATGTTGGCTAAATGCTGGTTGAACTGGAAGCAAGTGAAAAAATATTGCTGGTCAGTTACACATAAATGACATATCAATACACAAAATGGGCTTTACACTTTGCTAATGATACAGTCATTGATGTGCATTTCTGTTTTTATTCCTTGTTTATTATGAACAAACCTTTATGTTGCCCCCATGTAAATTCTTCAAACTAACAAGGTACATTCACGAAAAGTCTCACCAATACTGAAATAGAATTAATTTGGATGGCACATCAGTAATTAATACTTACTCCACCAATTTTAGCTGCTCATAGGGGCAAATAGTGGTGTAATAATGAATAGGACAGGAAACAGAGGTATAACAAGATTATTTAATTCCATTTAAGCATCTATTATTAAGCGTGTTTGTTGGTCTTGGTATAAAAATTTATTAAACAGAAATGTAAACAATAATATGAGCATTGGATAAATGATGCAGTTGGAATGTTGAGCAACATCCGTATTCCAAATCACATTGTCAGGAGCATCAAAAGCATCACATTTAACTGAAAATATATCTTTCTTCCACACATAGTTGATCATTTTGTTGAATACGGGGGCATCAACTGATTATGAATAAGTGCATGAAGCTTGATGGTAGCATTACAACTGTGGAGTTCAATATCAATTTTATCAATTAAAACTCACTCATTAAAATGATTAGCAAACTTTTTCCTCTGACAATAAAAGTAAACACTCAAAGGTGCCAGACGGAATGATTATCTGTGTGTGTTTATCTGGAATTATGAACAGATCCTGTTCATGAAGTGAAAATGAATCCAGAACCAGACAACATTTTGTTCCAACACTGGAACAGAGACAGTTATTCAAGAGTACACTTGTCCACTTTGCCTGATTTTGAAACAGTTAGGTATATGCTTGGAGGTTGGCTCATTTTCTTTTGCACAAGAGGACCACATGTACCACTTGGTTCACAGAAGACAGAAAAGTATTGGAGAAAGAAGTCTATCTTACATGGAAATAATTGGCTGAATTATATACGAATGTGATATTCCAGATGCTGATTTCACCCCAACAATCTTGTCTTGTTCACCCATGCTAGATAGTGTGCACTCTCTATGAATATCATAATTAAATCCAGATTGGTTGGTATTTACAATTTTAGCTGCTGAATAATTAGGAATGATAGTATCTTTTAACTCAATACCTAATACAGTCATAGAATTCTCTATCTTTTCTTGCGATTGAGCATGTTTGTATGTTACAAATGCATAACTTTGCAACTCACTATCTTGTGAACTGCCTTAAAATTCCACACCCAGGTAGAATCCAACTTTGAAACCTCTCAGTTCAAGCACTCTAGCTTTTGTGCATGTCCACCACATTATACCAACATCATGCACAGCCATCAAATTAGCGCTTACCCCTTGAAAAGCAGACCAAACATAGTCCAATTTGACCTTAAGTTTCTCATGTTTTGTTTCTTGTTATTTATATATCTCTGATAAGATAGACAGCTCCTATCCTTGATCCTTCTGATGCATAATTGTTTTCAATGACCAGGCATTATCTTTTGCTTCAATAACCTTAATTGAAAGGAACAGTTATTAGCTACATCACCAGAAAAGACTCAAATTGAACATCAGTAATATTCTCAGAAGGCACTTGCTCCACTTCTTCATTCTCCAGGATTTCAGTGATAGTGGTATCTTTAAGTTTCTTGATTAAACTGAAGATAGTGTTTGCAAGTCTCTTTCCTCTTCATGTACTTCATGTGATGTAGGCGGCAATTCAATCTGGTGTAAAACCCCTAAAACCTTAAGAGGTAGAACTGGAACTTAAAAATTCAATGCCACAACTGGGATCTGAACCACAGACCTTCCGCTTGCCGGGCGGACGCTCTAACCACTGAGCTATTGTGACAAACTGCCAGAATGGCATTAAATTCTCAAGCCAGTTCGTATTTCTCCTGGTAAACCACAAAGGCAGTCTCACATCAGAAACAATTACCCCAATGGTGACTTACTATTGTAAGTACTTTATATCCCAGGATTAAATAACCTTCACATGGTAATTATTATTTATTTATGCCAACAAACTTTGCCCACACACGGCTTGTGTGTTTAAAAACACCAACAGTAAGTTTGTTGGCATAAATAAATAATAATTACCCTAAAACCTTATTTATTTATGCCAACAAACTTACTGTTGGTGTTTTTAAACACACAAGCCATGTGTGGGCAAAGTTTGAAAGGCAGAACTGGAACTTAAAAATTCAATGCCACAACTGGGATTTGAACCACAAACCTTCCACTTACCAGGTGGCTGCTCTAACCACTGAGCTATTGTGACAAACTACCAGAATGGCATTAAATTCTCAAACCAGTTCGTATTTCTCCTGGTAAACCACAAAGGCAGTCTCACATCAGAGACAAATGACCCCAATGGTGACTTACTATTGTAAGTACTTTATATCCCAGGATTAAATAACCTTCACATGGTAATTATTATTTATTTATGCCAACAAACTTACTGTAGGTGTTTTTAAACACACAAGCCATGTGTGGGCAAAGTTTGAAAGGTAGAACTGGAACTTAAAAATTCAATGCTACAACTGGGATTTGAACGTCGATTCTCATTCTGCAGATACAAACACAAATACAAAATGTCCACTTACAGTTCACTATATCACTCACATTTAAATACTATAACGACAGAATATAATTCTCTTATACTGCCAAGGCACTATGCTGCCGCATGCAGGGGTTATTATCTGCAAATGACTTTATGTTACAAATCAGTTAGAATGGGCAGCTAAAATGTGCATTACTGACATCTAGTGGATTGGTTATGCACATACAAAACATGACTTCAATGCCTGTGAGACACTTCATGAATATACCCTGCAAGTGGATTGGCTATACTGCATTACACTCTTTTTTAAACAATGTTATGGATCCAAAATACCTAGTGGGAGGTTTTTAATAAACCTTACTACATGGTATTACAATAAAAATATTTAATACTACTCTGATAAATTAAAGATTTATACCTACAAATGAGAATGTGATAGATCAATGTTTTATTATGTGCATCTTTTTCAATCTTTCACAAATCCTCTGCCACCAAAAATACATATCAGGTGTTCATTTTTATTTGTTCCTTTGGTGCTTGTACATGAAGTCATCACATGTATCATTGGATAGAGCACACTTAGGTCAAATATTATATGGGAACTATCCAGGCCTGACTGAACTTTGCATTCATGAAGTTTTCCATAGAGTACAGCAATAGTTTCTTCCAGCAGTTTATTGGAACACCTTCCCACAGTAAAATTGAAAAATAAAAGACAGTACCTAAATATTAGCACAATGGCTTGGTCGTTGGTAGAGTTTTAAAAATGTAATACATACCTATCAGAAAAAGCGCATTAGCAAAACAGCTATCTGAATAAAACATGGTCAAACACCTAGCAATACTGAATATCTGCACCACAAATTTGTATACATTGTGTCGTTTAGGTACGTTGTACCATAATTAAGTAATTGTGGTTACCTTTTAACATTTATCTGGGAGTATGGATCACTGTACCATCTTGAAATTCTGCAAACCATCACTAGGGAGCAGCTCCAAGTGAAAAATAATCTAACAAGCTCACCTGACACCAATAACTGATTCTGTTGCCGATGCTGATAGAAATATCACAACCATACATTGTTAGATGCACTACATATATAGCAACTTCTAGTTAAGTATACACTTGTTTCAAAGAGCAATTTCATAGATTGGAAAGCAAAGACACATTTAAAAATGAACATGGTATATTTTAGTTTACATTTATCAAGCAGACATACTATGTATAACCAAAGTAACAATTTAATCTTCGCACTTCATTTATAAATTAAATTATTGCTGATGTGACTAAGAAATACTTATAATGGTCATGATCTATGAACTTACTTTACATAAAACAAAGGATCAGCATCACTGAGGACCTTTTCATTTGCTTTGACTATCTTCTTTATTTCAACATTAATGAAATAATTAAATGAATCAATGTGCTGCCTTACTAAACCCTTCACTTTAAGGAATGCTGGGACCAGTTTCCATTTATCCTGAAACAAAACCAAATTTTGTCAGAAATGTTAAATATGAACACATAAGCACAGAAACATGTAACGCTCAACTTCTAAGAAATCTAGAGTTTCTTCTTTCAAAAAGACTTTCAGCTTACATGTATTGTCTTTTAATACTTATGAACAAGATTTTCCTAAGTCAATGAGATTCACAATTTGTTGCTTTCTATTATAAATGATGAGATGATATTGGAAATGGTTTTGTGGCTTATGATACACTACTGCTCATTAATTTCAATACAACCAATAGTTCTCTGTAGATAAGGTCTAATACTATGGTAATGGTTGAGTAAGCAAAGGAATAGTACAACAGTTGTAAACATGCCAAGATTTTGTGTTTGTGTTCATCTAGATAAAAAAACAATGTTGTGTACATAAACATTATTTACCTATCTGATATGTTTGTTTACCTATTTGAAGACTGTAGCCGCATTTGGTGCACCTGTTTTGTTCCCTGTAGTGCTGTGCATGTGATGTCCGCAGAGAACTTCAAACATTGCTAAGAGTACATAACAATTGGTTCCTACATTTCAGTTCCTTAGTGGCAGTTGAAAGTGCACACATTGCTAGTATGGCTCCACGACTGGAGCTATCCATAGAAAAACTTGGTACAATTGTAGCACTTAGACAAACAGGTTTATCAATTCGCCAAATTGTGAAACAGTGTAGTGTGTCTATAGGGGGAGTGCAATACACCCTTCAACACCAGAAGACAACAGGTAGCAATAAAGACATAACCACGATCAGGACAACCTCATAAAACAACTAAAAGTGATGATAAATTTATCAGAATTACCAATAAGAGAAATAGATTCAAAACAGCACCCCAAATTCATGCAGAATTGGTAGAAATGAACAAGACAAAAATATCTGTTGCAACAGTAAAAAGGAGACTGATTGAAGCCAGCTTGAAAGAATGTGTCACAGCAAGAAAACCACTTCTAAGGCCCATGAATAACAAGATGAGACTAGAATTGGCTAGAAAATATCATAATTGGACATCCGAGGGGTGGGCGAAGGAGTTATTCACCAATGAATCGAAGTTCAAGATTTTTGTAACCAGAAGGAGAAAATTTGTATGCCAATTTGTAGGAGAAAGGGTAGCCTAGCAATGTGTTCTACCAACAGTTATACATGGTGGAAGTTCTATTATGGTTTGGGAATGTTTTGCTGGAGATAGAGTGGGAGACATTGTAAAAATAGAAGGATGTGTGGATCCAAAGCACTACCACTGCATACTTCAGTATCATACAATACCAAGTGGATTGCATTTAATAGGGATAATGACCCAAAACATTGGTCAGCAATCTGTAAGAACTACATTGCATCAAAGGACAAACAGAAAGTTCTGAAAGATGTGGTATGGCTGTCCCAAAGCCCTGATTGTAATCCCACTGAAATGGTCTGGGATGAAGTGAACAGACGTATCAGGAAAGTTAATATATCCAGTATGAACATCTCTGGTATATTGCTAAGGATGTGTAGAATCATATAGTTTCAAAATACCTACAAAAACTGATTGATCACATGCCTCAAATTTGTGAGGCAGCCATTAAATTCAAAGGAGGATACTCAGATGAAAGTAAAATATGATTGTGATTGATTTATATATGTATAAGTTGATATAATTATATTTTTTGAGAAATAAAGTTTGATTTGTGTTTAAATCTGTAATACCAGGGTGTACTGAAATTAATGAGTGGTAGTGTAATTCTACATGCATGCTTTTGTTTTATTTATAAATTAGAACTTGTTTCACAGCTAATATTGCACTGTCACCACGGCCATGAAACCGGTTGCTGATGGCTGCGGGTAGGGACTGGCACACAACAGACCAGCCTTCTACTTGGTGGGCTGGGCCAGGCCAGTCCCCTTGACAAACAATAGCCGACCAACACAATAGCCACTGTGTACCAGTATTGCAACTTGAGAGTTCCATTAGGTAGGGTCCAGAAGCTTCATTTTGAGAAAGATCTGCTGTGCAGCAGGCTCACTCGTGCCCAGAGGACAGTGAAGGAATGAAACAGTCAAGGCAGTTGAAACGTTTACAAAGCTTTCTGTGGACAGTGAAGGCTGGTTCATAACCATCTGACAACAGGAATCATAACAACAATGGCAACAAGAAGTTAGGTGGCACTCAATATTTTAGTTCACAACAGCCTGCGAATGAGAACGACAAGATACCAGAAAATGGGGACCAATATTGAGCATTGGATTCACTTGTTTCTAACTGACCAACAGTATTTTTTCTACAGCAAAAGGTCTAATATGCACAATACAAATCTGACACGCTGTGCCTGATAAAGGGAACAGAAAGTTAAAACCAACTGACCAATGGTATTTTTTCTAGCTTGCAACTAGAGAGAGAGCTCTAATGGCTGTTTCATGGCACAGTCGCCTAGATGAATTTCTACAGCAAAAAGTATAATACATGCAATATAAATCTAACATGCCCTACTGAGTGACGAGAAAAGAAAGTTAAAACTTGGTCAAGTCTTCTTTCCCATTCCTCGTTGTTGTAGTTGTAGTGTATAACGCCCGTGTTTACTACTACGGCACCGCAGGCGGTGACACTGATGACACATGAAGATGGAGCACCAGTGGAATGAGATGGCGGGGGAAACCGTAGCACCTGGAGAAAACCCGCCCGCACGCCGCTTCGTCCACCACAAATACCACATGTGGGTTCCTGGGATCGAACCCAGGCCGCCTAGGTGGTAGGCGAGCATGCTAACCGCTTGGCCACAGCGCCGCCTTCCTCGTTCCTCTGAGTTTGTGCAATTGTGACAAGTGTATGTTAGCACTATGTTGACTACAAGGGAAATGCAGTGTGATTAGCAGTAACCGATGCCATGGGCAGTGGTAGACTTTTTTCAAGGGGGGGGGGGGCGGTATATTGAAAGTTTGCAATTAAACAATATTAATTCATTATTCTGTAGCCAAACATTGTAGTACTTATTGTGGAAAGCTTATTAATTTGTCCTAAATAAAAATTGTTCTTTTACATCAAAATTTAAACAATAGTCTAATAGCCAGTAACTCGCTGCACACTAAAATCATTAACTTGTAAGTCCTCCCCTTGGCCCCCCTTTGCGAAGCCCATGTTCTCCATAAATTGAACCAGTAATATTCAACCTAAGGTACGCATACCCCCAGGGGTACAAAGACTTCTTAGGGGGTACATAAAATTTAATCCTCCCTTGTGTAGTATTAAATAAGTTATAAATATTATAATCTATTTTAGATATGGTTATGTATCATTTGAATTAAGGATAACTCTAGGGCTAGGTCTAGGGGTAGAGGCCAAAATAGAAAATCATCTTTGGGGGTATGCCAAGAAAAAAAGGCTGAATACCACTGGTTTAAATGACTATATGGCCAACAGCAGAGAACTAAAATAAAAGGTGTGTAGTGTTTAAGAACATTACAATCCATTTTTACATTTTTTAGTATTTTGGGTGACATTTTCACTGATGAGTATCCTTAAGGGTGGTTTGGAAGCAAGCACATGGTAAATGCAGTCCTGTTACTTATAACACTTGTGTTCTGTTAAGGAAACCATTATTACTATTGTAACTAAACTACAATTAATTGTAGCATATTCAGGTTATTGTAAGTGTTGTTATTTATCATAATTATTAAATTGTTTTCTATAATGATGTTTTGCACGAATATCTTTTTGTACCACATCAAAGTAATATCAGAGGCTCCAGATTGATTTCTTTTAATATATAAACTAACATTATTATTTATGCCTCGTATTGTTTAGATTTGTTCTTTAGTATTTGATAAATAAAGCTTCCAGACTTTCATTTACAGCTATATGTTGTTGTCGTAACAGCAACGAACTGTTGAACTTCCTCGTGTTAGTGATTGGAGTGACATTACTGCGCAGACTGGATGAAAACAAGCAGCTCTTGTTGCAGCACCATTACTATCATTCCAAGATGAACTGGACTATAGACACTACATCAACAACATGCACAAACGGAATAGAAGGGTATGAGTGGAGACAAATGTCAACACACTGCTAGGTATAGTTGGTGTAACAAAACAGTAAATAGCACTCCGGAATTTGTTCCGTGTATTAATGTCAACTAGTATCAATTTTATTCTACGGTGGTTTAGTTATTGAGCTATGCACATAGAGTACACAAATGTTGTTTACAAGGCAGAAAATATATTATTGCAATATGTATAATAAATCATCCTTGAAATGATTACTTCAATGAAGGTGTGAAGTGTCAATTTTGTTACAGTGCACATTTGAGTATATTCTGAAACTGTCAAACATATAAGATTCATTCAGACATGAGTAGGCGTAGGCTTTCACAGCCGGTGTTTGAAATTCTACAAGAGTCTTCCGGGCTGATTTGCCGTGGTCTGCTGGAGTAACTTGGTCCAGACGTTTCGTCCACTACTGCGGTGGACATCATCAGTGGCGTGGTCGAAGTCTTCTTGGTGAAGGTACAGTTGTGTCTGAGGCGTTGACTGTCTGGGATGCGGATTTTATACACGGAGGGGTCTTCTCTGATTGGCTCGGGGCTCGCTGAGGCAGTGTGGTTGGTTGGAGGGGGCTAGCTGCATCTCGGGCGCTACTAGATTCTGATTGGTTTGTGTTGCTTGACTGTCTGTGTTGTTTAATGTTATCGATGACAGGGTACCAGACAGTCAACGCCTCAGACACAACTGTACCTTCACCAAGAAGACTTCGACCACGCCACTGATGATGTCCACCGCAGTAGTGGACGAAACGTCTGGACCAAGTTACTCCAGCAGACCACGGCAAATCAGCCCGGAAGACTCTTGTAGAATTTCATTCAGACAGTTCTTATACTGTGTAAAGGATCATTTACTTTGATGTCACATGAAACTATCAGTGCATATTTTAAATAGCTAACATTGATGTCAACTATTGTGCTTTATAAAGCAGAGAATATCCGGGATTATTTTCAAGAACACATTTCAATTTTTGTTTTACTCTTAAGCCGATAGGGTCATTTTCACCTGCATTGATTATACTTGAATTAACGTAATTTGTGTATTTTAACATTTTGCTTGGCATGTGTTACGCACATTGTAGGGGAGTGGCAGAGGAGTCTATTGTTATGACAACCAGGTTTAACCTTGAAATAGCCAATGGACTTCATGGCCACGCAATCCCATCACAAATTTGATTGGCTACTTCAAGGTTAAACCTGGTCGTCATGACAACAGACCACTCTGCCACTCGCCTGCCATGCATGTAACGCACGCCGAGTGAACTGTCAGAATACATGTTATGTTAATTCAAGTATACCTGAGCAAAGTTTTGCACAGCGCCTAAAGCATGACATATCTCAACATTGGTAGTCTGTAGAACAGTAATTGCTTTTGCTATATCCATGAAGTTCTGAGCAATATAAGAAATATTTTCAAATAGCTCTCTGGAAATATGAGATTTTACGGTTTTGAAGGTACCACTATCCTTGTTACAAAGCCATTGATAACTGCAGCAAACTATGACAATGATATTTTGCATAGTAGTTCACTACTTCTAGCCAGGTACCCCATTGGATCATGACAGTCCATGGAGACAATGGGATGCCAGGGAAATGGTTCTTTAAGTTTTAATGGATGAAGTTCTAGGATATATTCTTGTCATATTGGATGCAAGATCGTTAATGCTTTTATAGTATTTTCAAATTACTTCTGCTACTCTGTGAAGTCCATGAGCAAAACAAATAATATGGCCAACGTTTGGGTATATACTCTTGAGTTTTTTTCTCTCTTTTAATGTGTATGAGGTAGAGTCAGTAATGAAAAGTGCTACACTTGGCCATTTAACAGTAATATTTGGTCACAAAAGAGACATGGAGCTCTGTGGCAAAGCAAAAATTATGTTGTTGTTAGCTAATGCTGGATTTCTGACAATGAAGTCATTAATCCTCTTGCTCTCCAATATTTTTCACTGATGGATGGGGCACTAGAAGTGGCCGGGCATATTTGAAGGTGGTCTTGATCCATTTCCTCTTGCAGATCACATAGAGGACAGAAGCATTATTTCATTGTTTATTTTGTATAACACTTCAATATCGAAAGAAATGTTCTATGGATTTCAACTGACATATTCCAATAACATCTGCCACATACCTTCCAGTAGCATAACATGTTTTGTCAACTGAAAACCATATTTTGTCAGCAATACTGTCCCCTATACAATTCATAGTTATTTCACAGGCACTAAGTTTGTAAATAGTGAAGATGCATTGTTCACTCGCTGAGAAAGTTTCTACTGTATATTTATTGTAACATTCAAAAAATGTTATCTTCAAGTTTATAGAACAATATATTAACACACATCATCAGCATGTGCAGATCTAAATAAAAAGTTGACTGATCATATGTTACAAGTAATTCCTCAGAAAGCAGTTTCAGATGTTACAAGTGTTTCCTAGTACTACAATTGAAGCAGTATTAATATATCAAGGCTAGTAATGGCATTGGGGCACAATTTGTAGCTGTCTTTAAATATATTTAAACCTCAGCGCAGCTAAAGTCAGAAAGCCATTGGACTCTTCCTTATCTCGAGCGCAGTACAGATCAATATTTATTTTTGGCTAAATTATTCTATTATATGCTTGAAATGTGTTTATTTCTTTTTCACTTTAACAGCAATATACAATAACAGAAGTCTTGTGAAAATTTTTGTTTTGTTCTTGTTGTTTATTTGACAAGTGAAGCCAGCTTCTTAATGCCTCTGTTTTCACCTATTATAACTTTCGAGGGCTTTGGAAAGAAGCTGCTTCAAATGCCCCAATTGTCATCCAAGTACCTATTGCATTATATTATTAGCATTATCATTATTAATTTTATATACCTGGATGACAATGATATCCCCACATTTTGTGTATTACAATACAGTATTGATGAATATTTTATGTTAACAAAATGGCATCACATTGAGGAAACGAATACTTGGTAAGACATTTAAAGGTATATATTTTGTGATATGCATTTTCTTGCTAATTTTATAAAGTTTTACAACAACTCATGATTTGGGTTAGTTGGCATTTTAACCTGGAAAGGGACAGTAGGAGAACGTTTTTAAATAAGGTGATGTAAACATGATGATCAAGGCAAAACATTTGCAGCTATTCCTCATTGGATTCTTTGACAGTGTTTTATAGTGTCTTTAAATTTATATTCTGTGCTTGATGAATATTAAGAGAATCTTGCAATAATGGAAGATCACGGCAACCCTCTGAAGAAGCACTCAATGGACGAAATTATCCAGCATATGATGGCAGACATATAGAGTAGCGATGGACAGCACATTAGCTAAGTTTTACACAATCTCCTCCAGGTTAGCCTGGTAATGGGTACATTTTCCTACAGCATCCCATTTTACTTCATTAGGAAATGTTAAATTTAAAGGCTAATGATAAAACAGTGTAGTTATTGAACCTAAAAAAATTCTAATATGTAATGATGAAGCGATATTTATACATTGAAGCCCAGTTAGTGTGCCATATAAAGTGGTATTTAGCTATTTCAGGGTAGATGCATAATAATCCTAAATTAAGTAGTAGTTGGCAATCATTGGGTTTTTAGCTATAGATGTTTCGGCTACGCCTCGTTCGTCGCTTCACCTGCAACTGCTACGCTTCTCTATAACAAAAGGTTCAACTACGCTTTACGGCTTAAGATCTACAATATCTCGGCTACACTGTAGCTTAGGGGTCGGTCTGGGTGGCTCAGTTGCTTAGACGCTAGCCTACTCATCCCAAGGTCGCGGGTTCAAATCCGGCCCACACCGATGGTTTTTAGTATGCTTAAAAACGACAGCTCCATGTCAGTATATTTTTAGCAGCATGTAACAGAACTCATGCGGGACAAAATACTGGCATACCGACAACACTGATGTGATTCTGGCAATTGACAGTGTCATTAAACAACAACATACTTAATTGCGGCTTAGGGCTCTCACTATATTTTGCTGTTTCTTAATTACGTGTATATTTTATGCAATAAAGGAATGATGTGCACATTATACTGCGATTTCGGGACCGTATTCCATACTGAAATTTAACCCTATCTTCTTTCGGAAAATCTTAAATTCTCTTTAAAATTGGCAATCATGTGCTTTAACCTTATTCCCGAAACAACATAACCTCACTTACTTCAATAGTTTTTATCGGTGCACCCCAATTTTTGGGGTCATCCATCCAATCCCTGTTCAGCGTTTCCCCCATATTTATTACACTTTAGTCTCTATTTATGGTTTAACTACACATAATAACAGTATATACACACACGTACATAAAAAGCACATTGAATTAACTACAGATTAACTTCTGTTTTTGTTTTTTTACACCTACACCCCTTGCCAACATAACTGCAAAACATGATACCAACCGCTAATATACAGATTACATTACTACACAAGCAAAGAATATTCTTTTTACAAAATTATTTATTTATCCATTATAACTTGTACATGTTATAGGATAATATATTATATTTATACTACATAATAATTATTTTGTATCTTGCAGCCTGTTATCGTATCAATGTTGCCAAATCTGGCTAAATTTAACATTTTCAAATAAGCTCTTCGTTCTTACCCTGATTACCCTCCCCTTATGTAGGACTTACACCCCCTGGGCACGCCTAAGGTCAGACGCCTGTCGGGGAGCAGAGGAACCTCTGGACCAGACAGAGTGAAGACCTGAAACCAGGGGTCATCCAAACACCAGATATGGTAGTGAGGAAGAGGATTATACGAAATGCAGGCGAAATGGATGATTGGAAGGGTGATAATGGAGCAATTGGTGGAATGAATGGTGGGAGAAACCGTAGAAAGCCCTCCCAGACGCCGCTTCGTCCACCAAAAATACCACATGTGGGTCCCGCCTATGTGGTAGGTGAACGGTCTAACCATTATACTTCCAGACTCAGGGAAGGATGAGGAAGAAAATGCAATTTGGATTTTTCGTTTTTAAAAACATTTAGGCTCTGATCATCCTAAAGTTTCACAAACACAGTAACACAAATCACAGTCACGCTCTTGTCCACCTCGGTAGTGTGATGGTTGGCGTGTCTGCCTCACGTTCAAGAGGTCGCGAGTTCGAATCTCGTTTAGGGTAAGTTATCCAGGTAAGGTTTTTTCCGAGGTTTTCCCTTATCCTGAGAAGACAAATGTCGGGCTCATTTGAGAATCATTTCACCCATTTCATTCACTCACCGTCCGACATGACACAATGTTGGAGGACGTTAATTAAAAAAGAAAAGTCACGCTCTTTCTTTCAATCCAGACTGATACCAGGAGAAACCGTGGATGACTGCCAGAAATCAAAGAAAACTTGTTTTAACTGTTTGTTGTTTTTGCCAAAACGGCCAGAAATGGCAAAATATAGACCAGGTTATAAACATGTGTGAGCTTAGGCAGGTAAGCTTCGACGTGGTTTCATTGTTCACGAAGGTACGAATAGAAGAAACTTTGACGCACCTCTCCGAGATTTTCCCAGGAGAAATTACAACTTTATTCCGGCACTGCCTTACCACGGTTACTTTCTATGAAAGATGATTACTATGAACAAAGAGAAGTAGTAGCAATGGGTAGCCCACTCAGTCCAGTATCGACCATTTTTACATGGAGAAATTTGAGAAGGTCTTTGCATCTGCCACATATAAACCAAAGGTTTGGTGGAGGTACATGGATGATATGTTCGTTATTTGGCCGCATGGGGATAAAGAATTAGATAAATTTCTTGAAAACTTAACAACTTGCATGGCAACATACAGTTCACGATGGAAAAAGAACATAACCAAAGTATCGCCTTCCTGGATGTCCTATTAACCAAAAAGTCTGACATGAAATTTGGTCACACAGTTTATAGAAAACCGACACATACGGACAGTTATCTCAACAAGAACTCTAATTACCATCCTCGACAAAAGAATAGTATAATCAAGACTTTAACGGAACGAGCAAGACGCTAAAAGAAGAACTCAAACACCTACACGGAAACCTGCAGAAAAATGGATACAGTAAAAAATAAATAATTAGGGCATTGCATCCAAAGAAACAATGCAACCGAAAACTGAGTCGGAACAACATGGAGCATTTCTACCATATATCGTATATAGGTCACAGATCGCATTGGTAAACTACTATACTATATACTATTATAGAAAAGGCCAATATTAAAACTATTTTCATACCGACCATCAAAATAAAAGAAAAAGTTAACTCAGCTAAGGACAAACGGAACCCACTATCGTCACAAAGAGTCTACATTATACAATGCAGTTGTGGGCATTGGAACCACCAACAGGAATATAAACACCAGAATAGAGGAACACAAGAGTAACTGCCGCTTGGGACACTCGGAAAAATCAGCAGTGGCCGAACACGCCTTATTAAAGGGCCATGACATTAGATTCAATGAAACCACAGCGCACTTCCTTGCCAGAATGTACCGCGAGGCCATAGACATTTTTAAACATACTAATAACTTCAATAGAAAAGAGGAAGCAGCACGCATTCACAAAGCATGGATACCAGTACTGGCCGACAGTACAAAGTCATACAGCTAGCCAGACATAAAACTTGACACAGGCCACGATTGGGAGGGAGGGGGCGGTCCGTCATATATAAGACGGAAAGGGCGCAGAACTGAGGACTGGCGACTAAATTTTACGACCAGTTTCCACAACATCGGAGCGCCCTGGTTAGGTCTCTTGGGGACTACATCCCTAGAGAATGCACGCTTGTGCGACACCGGTTCCCCGCATGGCTTGCAGGCACCCCCGGTAACACAGGAGCTACCCCATCAACAGCGCAAGCTGAGCTCCTTACAGCCCTTCAGGAAGTCTAAATCTTCTCCAAATATCCATATTTGGACCACCCATCAGCAGTGCCCAACGGTAGTTGCACACTGAAATTAACACCCGACGAGGAGCATAAACCTATGCTACCTCCTAATAACCCACAATCCCCATTTTTCACCAGCCATCCTACAATATCCTAGTCCTAAAAGGGCAGGCACACGAGTGACACACCTGGGGCTGTTCTCAGCCTGCCACATGGTAGTCTAGTCTAGTCTAGTCTAGTCTGAGGACTGTGGTCCATCTTTTCTGTTTCCCTACCTTTCCCCGTGAAACTACTTCACGAAGCCTCATCTATTCCATACATGGAGGATGAAATTAGGTGCCATGTAGAAAAATTCTACAAGTTACCAAGCCATTAAAATACCCTGGCTAGGTCTCTTGGGGACTATGATCCAAGAATACGGCGCTTTAAGTCATACCGGGTTCCCCGCATGGCTTGCGGGCATACCCCATAACCAAGGAGCAACTCCATCAGCAGCTAAAGCTGAGCTCCATTTATTGTCGCAACAAAGAGTTGATCAGCTCTCAAAATTACTCCCCAATCAAACTTCTAAATTAAAAACTTTTAAAAACTATATTTTCAAACTTTTAATCCACCAGAATGCAGACCTTACTGTATCCTGTCAGTCATCTGTCAAGGGGCAACATAGCTCTCTTTGACGCACAATCCTCGCTCGCTGCAGGTCGAAGACGTCGTCTTTAAGATCTAGAAGATCTTGTCGCCAGGATATCTCCTACCCTGTGCTTGGTGTCCCAGTATCTAACTAGCTCTAGCAAGATGTTCTAATCAGCAAGGTATGCGTGAGTGGTGGCAGGAATGAAACCAAACGAAGAATTAATAAACATTTGACTTTATTTGTAAATTTACAGATTTGTAGAAAACTGCCGACGTTATCTAAATAGAATATAACTTTCTAACTTCAACTGCAACACTATAATACTTGAACTTTGTCACCCTTTAGCGACCGCCGAATTATGTGTACGCGCCAGCTTACGTACAGATCACACAAAATTGCACGTGTACAGGCTGCGCGATTCCAGACGCATGTGAGTTGCCTTGCACGTGATCGCGTGGGCGACGCGAAGGAAGCGATTTTCATTGGTCAACTTTTGAGCATGTCGTGGCAAGATAAGAATCAATCCGCTGAACTCTCCAGGCTTTGCTCGCAAAACAATTGTAATCTTGTCACTCATTTAATCTCCCTACACTTCCATTCTTGAGACTTTAATATATTCAGCTTTATTAACAATGTTCTCCCCTTAACGGCAGTTAGGGGTGAGTTTAGGAAATTCTGCAATTTGTATGCTAGCAGTACCAAATTTTAACCACGTTAATATAGTGTTTAGATATACAGTTGTACAAAATTTGAAGTATGTAAGTCAAATAGTTTTTTAATTAAAAACTTTTAATTTATTATAAAGATACTCTGATTAAAAATGCTCCTTGCGTAACAATTTTTGAACGTTTGGCATGAAACTTGGTGATCTGATGCTTCATGCACCTGAAAGTCATAATTGCTCTGGATTTTTATTTTACACCAGTACTTTAGTATCTAGAAATTTTTAAATGTGTCTATTTACAAATTGCAAGTTTTTTTTAACTTTCCATCGGCATTTGAATGTGAATATGTTCAATATTACTTGGCTGATATCAAAACCCAGAGCAATTTTGGAGTCTTATATGAATAAGAACACATCCTGAAATATTCAAATGAATCCCTTAAGAACTCTGTCGCAAAGTTTTTTAGTTGCGTGAAAATGCCGAGAAAAAAGAAAGTGAGAAAAACAGCATTAAATTTTTAAAACGCTCTAACCTCATCAGAGGTGTGTTCCAGCATTGGTCGCACTTTCCGACCTCGTATCCTCTTCTGTACTGAAAATTTCTGCAATTTATGGGCTCGCCTTATGTGTATTTGTTTCTTGGCACTGCATTTTCTACTCTGAATACAACTTCTAGCATTGCACTTCTGACAAATGCTCCGACTGAAATGCTTTCATTCTTAAGACTATTCAACACCTGAATTGACTTCACACATCCCATATTAAACTTCATTACAGCTTTTAGTACTGCAAGTTCAAGTTTATTCCTAGGCACACACCTATTTTGAACAGATAGCTCCACGCAACATTGTGAAGAGATTCATTCGAGTTCTGTGTCGTACCCTTGGCATAGGCTTCTAACAGCTGATCAGAACCAAGTTGCTGATCTGGAGGTTGAATTTTAGTTACCACTTCTGGAAACAACTTGCAGGACATTTTCTTGTTATTTTGTGGATGCAGATTGAGGATAATTTACATGATTGAATTTCTGATCCGTCGATATGCAGTCTCGGTGAGTGCGTACGCCTAACCATCAGCCATTTAATCACTATGCACCACTGTTTAAAAATGGCTGCCAGACCTTTAAAAATGGCACTGGCATGAAAGTCATTGCACTTTTTAATAGACAAAACATTGAACAATTTTTCAACATAAAAATCTAAAAATAAACTTTTTTTAACAAATGGGCCAAATCTCACCCCTAAGTCCCCTTAACTACTGATTACAATTTCCTTTTAATTCTTTCTATTATTAATTACTTATATTCACATTATAATTTCGGTTTCACCTTCTAAACCAAATCAACCTAAAATTATTAAAACACCACCCTTATATAACTATCCAAATATTTCCCATCTGCGGTTAAACCCTATTGGGGGTAGGTACGCAGCAAAATTCATCACGCTGAACCTCAGCCTGACAGCAGCTTGTGGTAGTGAGCGCCCTTTCACAAGTCACCTTCCTCTGATGATGCTCGTCGGAATGGCGGGTGAAACGTCAGGTGTTCACGCATCGACTCGACCATGGCCAATAAGCCCGAAAACATTATTTTACTTGATTATAAATAGCCATAATTAGTGTGCAAATCAGGTTCCCTATTGAGCGAGATGGCAAGGATTTTCGAACAGGAGGACCTCGTCCTTTGGGACTTAATCCTGAAATAAAAACTTAAGAAGGGGTTATCATTATCATAAAATGTATTTTGATTCTGTCATCATCGGCTAGTTTTAACGTATGTATATGTTTCGTTATGTATATGTGCCTGTATGGGATACAATATTGTAACAAATTCTCAAGCCCATTTACCTTTTTTTCACTCTTTATTTCCTTTAATTACAAATTACAATAGGTAAAAATTGGCCTCAATAAAATAAAGATAACCAACGCAATTTTCATTTTACGGTTGCTAGTGCGTTTACAATCATTTACACAAAACGCCATTTTACTACACATTCACTTTTGTCGCTTGTGCCGGTTAGCTTAGCTTCGAGAATTTCCAGAACCTTTTCTCGAAGCTCCCAAAACAACTGCGTCGCACGGTGTTTTTTTAAAGCAGCTTCTCTTCGTGTTGCATAGCGAACTTTATTCTATGCCAGCGGCCAACGCGACTCTGCTTCATCCTTAGGGATGGTCGTCCCGACCAACACCGTCGTAATGGGCCAGAAGATCCGATTGTACCGTCAACATCTTCATTCGGGGCAGCCTCTAGATGCGGTAGATCCTCTTTCAAAACATAGTGTGATCCCTTTTTATGGTTGTTGGACAGCGCCCCTCCATCCGGGTGTGTTGACAGGCCATCCTGCGCACAACATGAAGACGACTCACAGGCTTCCATGAACGTTCAAACCTAGCCCCCGTCAAGGTTACCCTGCAGTCTCCAAATGTTCGCTGGAGCTTCGGAGCGTTATCTCGTCTTGTCCGTCTCGCAGGGTCCTCTTGCCAATCTCGATCGTTGTCTTGTGGTTTCTGAGAGAGTCAAAAACCAGGACCACCTCCTCAGCCATCCGCGCGACGAACACCGAGACTTAAAATGCTCCGTTCAAGGCCAACTCCAGCAAAGACTCGTTTACCACAGGCAAGATGTCCATTATCTGATAGGGGCGATCTGGTTTCATTAATGGCAAGCCTTGCGCCATGTCAGGTAGGATCACGGTCGCGGCTGCGCCCATGTGCAACAGTACAGTAGGCGATGACAGCTCCGACGTAGCCCTCGTCACACCGGTACTCACTCGTTTTCCGCCTGCTCGTGAGCCGGATGTAGAGTTTCTCACCAGATGTCCTGGCCAACCACAGTCTCAAAACACAAACACTCGCGCATGCACACACGCACGCACCTCTCGGTGACTGTGATGTCCTTGGGCTGCTCCTCCTTTCCAGCCGGGGGCACATGTCGGAACCGTCGGCACAAATGGATAGTTTTATACCCATCAAGTATCAGACGCTGACGAACCTCGGTGACATACATCCCATTGTCAGAGAAGGTAGCTTTCTGGGACACGTATCTGGTTGTGAGGTTCTCAGTTGTTCAATATCCAGGGCGAACTCCTGCAGCGTCTGCCCTGGCTGTTGCAGCTTTGACTTGAGCTGACTGCAATACACTGCAGCCAGGCAGTGGTTTCCGAAGCGATTTTCAAGAGCTTCCCTGATGTCTCGTGATGCCGCTGACATCCGAATCACGTTCAGTACTTCTGCTACCTGTACCTGGAGGCTAGCTATCAGCGTGCACCTTCCTCTTCTGTTGACCATTGGTTGTGGTCCGCGTTAGCGACAGTTTGTCAGCAGAATGCTTGAAAGGTTGATGGTCATCGTACTTGGATGGCTTGGCACGCATATGTTGTGTCGCATACTGGTGTCTCGACCTTTAAATTCTTAGGATTTTTGCCAAGAATTTGTTCCAACCTAGCATTGGGTTCCTTGCAGTGGCGTATATTGTGGGCTATCAAATCTATCACCAAAGCCCATATCTAAACTAAACTAGAAATTCTTATTTATCTCTGATGTGATTCCCTTGTGGTCTATCAGGAAAGTATGAATCTACATCTGGTAAAGAGGATCCAATTTCTTCCGTAACTTGGGGAAGACCATGTGCTACACAAATCAATTGTATTAGTTTTGGAAATTATTGCTGTGGCAGCTTTCTTCATAGTAACAAGTAGCAATACATTTTATTTCTTAATATTGGTAGGCCACAGCAAACACAATGAATAATTAAACAATTTCATTGTAGAATCATTAATTTCCTTCATTTCTTTAGAAGTTGAGAGAAATCTTTTACTTGGACCATCAGGTACGAGTGCTCCTACAACATTGACGACTGACCTATTAGCAGTGTCTCTAGTTTCATCTGCAGATATAGAAATTCTTTTATCTGTTACTGCATCTCTGGTATTATTTAAGCACTTTGCATAGGCTATTGGTAAATATGTTTTGCACAATTGTGTTTCTGAAGGCATATTTCTGTTAGTATACTTGTTCATGAGGGCTAAGAGACAAGGGCACTGTACTTCGCTTAAAGAAATATCACTTTTTATTAGTGTATGACACAGATCCTAAAAAAAAATTGTATTTGTAGTTTGGAGCTGAGAAGTATGATGGTATATTTTAGGAACTGTGTCTTTCCAGCAAAGCAACACATTTCTTGTGTTTCATTGAATTGCAGTGCTGTTAGCATGGTGTTTTAAACGTCTTATAAGCTCTGTGACACACCTTATGTGGGCCGGTTTTGTCATTTGTGCTGAAATATTCCTGCCAAGTTCCTTCACAAACAATGGCAATTGCGATGATGATTTTGATGTTTGAACCTTCTTTACTTTCAGCATATTGTCTTGGATCTACTGCTCTGCCTGTCTGTATGCAGCAAATACATACATATGACAGTCCCAAAAAAGAGACTATTATGTAGGGGTGGGCGTGTAGTTTCCTCAACCTTCACTCTACCTGCTAGCTCTGTACTCCATGCCGTTAATATAATTCCTATCTATACTTATTAAAACCCAGCTCCCTGGTTACTACCCCATGATCAATGTCAGAGAGGAGATCAGCAAATATTATATTAACTCACTGTTCCTTTATTTTGTGGGGCAGTGAAAACACAAATAATTATTATGTTAACAAATGTTAGACCTACAATGATTATTATTGTTGGCAAAGATATCAATGGTCTTAGAAGCTTTTGTAGGCATTACATAAAATTAAATAATTATGTGAAATGGAGTAGAATTTTGAATGCTAAGCTAGGCAGTAATTTTTTCTTGTGTCAAAGGTTATCTGTGCCTAATTCAATCAAAATTGGTGCTACAGCCTATAAGAAAGAAAAGATAGAGGGAGGAAAAAAAATCCCACAAGCACCAATTTTAACAACTACATTGTATTAAGATTGTTCTCTGCTAATTTCTAGCAGCTTTTGCTGTGCTTTATTGTCGTTACTCTTGTTTCTTCAGGAAACAGCCAGTATTGAGTTGCATATAAACCATAAGTGACCTCCCTCAGATTCATTCAGCTTGGTGCTTCATGCTCAATGAATCTGAGGGAATCAAGACACACACAATTTCTTCCAGTTTCATCTTTCCAGCTTGTAACTATAGTGATAGTTTCAACTGCTTTGAATAAATTTTACAGTGAAGAGTAATATGCACAATACAAATCTAATATGACACCCTGAGAATGGGAATGATGAAGTTAAAATTTGACCAATTCTTTCCAGTTCCCAGGAATGCTTTCCTCTAGTTGTCAACACTTGCATTATAATACATGGGTTTTAACTGTATCATTCTCATAATAATTTGTTCTCAGTTACTACGAACCAGCCTTAATATGAAATTTGTTATTCTTCCAACTTCTTGTTTTTGAGTAAAGCCAGGTGTACAAATGCTTGGGAAAAGAAAGGATACTGGAACAATAATTGCATAAAAACGTTATAACACTTGTATTCAAATCTGAATATGCACAATTTTTTCAAAGCCCAAGAATCTCAACATGATTTTTGTTCCAGAACAAAGCATACTGTATGCTTATTGCATGTACTGGTCTTCATCATAGAAGATAGTCAAGGAGGCCATTTCAGCGTAGTGTCTTCAGGCTTGGTAAAACAAAACTGCTATAGCTCCCAGCAGCTACCATTTTCTTTTGTTTATGCTGTCAATAGTTTCATTAGTTTAAGGATCACTCATTATAACAATGTTGCTTTTAAAAATGTTTACCACATAGAATTTTAAAGTTAGCAAACTTGTATTCAAATGATACAAAAAAGTCATTGTTTGGTTCCAAACAAAGGATACATGAAAGTGCAAAATCAATTTTCCATGCTATCATTGATACACTAGTCAAAAGCTTTGCCATTTCTTCTATCACATTCAATACATTTATTTTAAAAGCTTTATGTATGAAGTAAGTGGGACCATCACACTAAAGTTTTCAAAATACAAAACAGTATTCTTTTCCTAGTTTCTTTGGAGCATATAAATACTCCAATTATTTTCATTTATATTCTTTATAAGTAGCATTAAAATCTTAAAACAAGTTGGAACTTTCCATAAGTGTTGTTGCAAAAGCACATCTGCTGGTACAGGAAGACGATAATGCTATGTTGCAGTATAAATGTGCTTCTAAATATTTTAGTTCCTCCTTCATTTTAGCTCTCGCCCATAACACTTATTTCACTTATTTTGCTCTGCTACTTGCTTGTTTTGCTGTGTCTGCAAATAAAATAGTTCCAATTATTAACACAAAAAAAAAAAAAACAAAAAAAAAAAAACTGATGTATTGCACTTGAATGATTTTCTCTACTTTTGTTCAAACTATTCTTATAAATCTACTAATATAACAAATATTTTGAGACTAGACTAATAAGAGACTATTCTTAAAAAAGTAAACCCAGCCCAACAGCCCATGAAGGGCCAAGAATTGCTGCCTAGCCGCTGTGTCCCCCACCTCTGCCCACTACAGGCATCATAGGTGGGGTGCAGTACTAAAGGGTGGTATGTGGTCTGCATCCCGAACCCTCTCAGCCAGTTATGCAGCCTTCTCGGCCTGGGGTCATTACTTCTCCATCAAGTAGCTCCTCAATTGGCCTCCCTGGGACCTAACGAGGCTGAGTGCACCCAATGCCCGACCTCCCAGTGGGAGAAAAATCTCCATGCTGGTACCGGGGATTGAACCCGGGTTCTCTGCGCCAAAGGCAAGTGTGCTACTAACTGTGCTACGGAGGTGGTCAGAGACTATTCTTACAAATGCTTTCTTACAAATGCTTATTCCTCTATCTACTTCATGTTAACTGAAATAAACATTTGCAGAAATTATGTTATTATAAATTTTCTTTTAGGTGCAAGAGGAATATGGCAGACTTTAAGTGATAGTCAGATCTTTTAAAACTGGTCGCTACATGATAACTTAGAAATTCTGTTCTCTTTGCATGGCCAAGAGATAAAAGAAAAATGAATAATAACTTTCCATTTGAGGAAAATGTAAGTACCAAAAGTCATGCAAATAACAAAGAATGTCTCAGAAATGGTTTACTCTACAAAAAAAATTTGACATAAATTGTTTGTTTTAATGAGAACTACATTTTCTGCACAGATTACATAGATACATTAGTGTTTCATGCAGTTGTATGGAAGTGATTAATTAAGGTTATGACTAGGGCTAGGAAGTTCATGGATTTGCATGTTTTTTCATAGGGGTTAAAAATGTATGCTTTTACATTATGTGCACTGTAACTTTTCTATCTGACCTTACCTTGGTCATATCTTGTTCTCTTCCGACCCCGATGCTATTAGGGTTCCTGAGGGCTAGGGAGTCTTTATTTTTCCAACCTCTCCATTTCTCTAATTTCTCTATAAAACCTTAACCCCTAACATGCTGACCTGTCATGGCATGTAATACGTCCTCTGATTGGTAATCAGAGGATGTGGTCGGTGAATTTATTTTGATAATTCTCCCGGTCAGGTCGGTGAGACCCGTAAACCAACGACAGGTGTGGTCCTCCAGACATTCTGGGGGTTGTGAGAGAGCGATGTGACCGCCAAAACATAAAAATATGGTGCTCTCTAAAAAGCGGTTACATTTACTGCTAAGTCTCTTCAATATATTGGAGAGCAAGAGGATTAATGACTTCATTGTCAGAAATCCAGCATTAGCTAACAACAACATTTTCTGCAGAGCAAGATTTTATCTATCTCTTACAGTTTACCAGTTATGCAAAAGTCATCCAGAATAAAGAAGACTTCTGGGGGCATTCCCAGAAAATTCAAGATATACATTTCATTTGTCATGAGAATATCTTAAAACATATGGTAGGTATGAGAGGTAGAACTGGAACTTAAAAATTCAATGCCACAACTGGGATTTGAACCACAGACTTTCCACTTACCGGGCGGCTGCTCTACCACTAAGCTATTGTGACACTCTGCCAGAATGGCATTAAATTCTCAAACCAGTTCGTATTTCTCCTGGTAGAGTAGCCGCCCAGTAAGCGGAAGGTCTGTGGTTCAAATCCCAGTTGTGGCATTGAATTTTTAAGTTCCAGTTCTACCTCTCAAACTTTGCCCACACACGGCTTGTGTGCTTAAAAACACCAACAGTAAATTTGTTGGCATAAATAAATAATATGGTAGGTATTTTAATCAAAATTGTCAGAGCTATTTTTAACAGAATCAAAATTTTTTAAAAATGTCTAGATATCCAATTATTGGGTGGAATACAATATTTTCTCTGCTTACTGTAGATGAGTAATAGAGGAAGTAAAACTCCTTTGAGTTTACTCTATATACATATAACAAGATATAGAATTGGTCTGTCAAGAATTTTTTTAAATGTAAAGTTACCTTTGGTTGCATAAGAGGACTAGATTCTGTACTGCTGTGAGAGTGGATGCTTCATTCTGGCCTGTTACAAGGTGCCTGTCTACAACAACATGCACACTGTCAGGCACACTTGATGCAAAACTTGCTCCTCTGTCTCGCACAGCATCCTCAGGAATAATGGACATGTCTGCAAAGTCATGCTGTCTTGCAAGTTCAAACAATGAAGACTGTAACATGAAAACACTCACTATACTGCTGTCTCCATCTATTTCATAATAAAAGGCACTTAAATGTTCCTCCAAGTCATTTGGGACATCAAGGAAATTAAATTATGGCGCATGTGGCAAAATAAATTTTGTTGCCTACAGTTTAAATGTTAGGAAGCATTAATTTCATCTAATGGTGACCATTGCCTGCACTGCTGCCAGTATCTTTCTTTGTAAACTTGTGGCATCATAATGTCTCATTGGCTTTATCTTTGGAGAATACTTAAACTGCACATATTATTATATGCATATATTCAAAGAGAAATCAAAACCTTGCCTGATACAGAGGTAATGGATCTACTTTGGCACTGTTCTACTGATCTCAAGTCACTGATTCAAACCTAGCCCGCACAATGGTTTTAAGCGTGCTTAAAAATGACAGCCCCATGTCGGAAAGTTTACTGGCATGTAAAAAGAACCCCTGGGGGATGAAATTCTGGCACACTGGGGTGCTGATATGATCCTGACAATTGATAGCATCGTTAAAAAATAAAATACTTATTTTATTTTTCATGTCCAAGAAGTCCTGAGTTTGAATCTCAGTTAGGTTGAGTTACCCGGATAAGCACGTTTTTTAAAAAGAGCTTCTCGGGTGATCAGCCGTGCCAAATCTATAAAACTAGAGCTTTCAGCCATTTTATACTCCTGGTCTTCATTTGACATGGCCTTTTACAGCCCATAGCCTTCCTTTATAAGTACTCCCTCCACAGTTTTTTCTTATCCTGTAAAGATGAATGTTTGTTTTGTCAAGTTGACTGTTAATAGACTATTAGACATACATCACAGTTTCTGACATTGTCAAATTACACAAATTATAATATTTATAGCTTACAATATGTAGCTGTTCCACATTGACCTTACATACTTGCAACTCCAAGCCCTATGAACCCCAGGCTCATTTTGGGATCATTTCGCCCATTTAATTCATCATCCAATATGCCATACTCGGTTAAAGCACATTAAACTAAAAAATAGCAAAAACTTAGAACCAGTGATGTTTTAAGTGTCAACGAGAGCTACAGAATATGTGGAATGTTATTAGTGACAGGCTGTGTCAGGAAAAGAAACGTAGATGTAATGCATAAGAAGGATTGTTTGCTAATTTTGATTATCTTACTAAGCTCTGTGAGTTAGACACAAAACAAATTTTCAAATGGGCTCAAACTTTAAGAGTGACTTACTCAGGTGACATAGAGAATGAATTCACCAATGAATGCATTCACCTTTGATGCTATATGATCGACAATATAGATAAAAAGAAATTATTGCTGTGTCTATACAAAGAACTCCATAAGAAAGGTCTCTTGAATATTTATCCTAATATTGGTGTAGTGCTACGTATATTTCTATGTAAACCTATGGAAAATTTTTGGCAGAGAGATCATTTCAGTGCTCGAGAGAGTTACACATTATCTTTATTCAACAACATGCCAAGAACGCTATGTAAATTCTTTGCATCGAGTCTGATGTGCTGTCAGATTGATTTCGATGACATTGTCAATACTTTCTTTATGAAGAAAGTATGTAGGAAATCATTATAATTTACAATAAGATGCATGTATTCTTATTATAAATAATTAATATTTTTCTGAATTGTAACTTTCATTTAATGTTTCTCATTTAAAACTAATTTAAACTCGATGACCTGTGTAATAGCTGCTTATATTGTTTGGGGAAAATTGAGTAGATAATTTTAGCACTGCCTAGGGGCGGCAAAATATCTAAATCTGACACTGCTGTCAAGGTGAATATTTTTGTAAATTTTGTTACAAAGATCAGTAAATGGTAAATGTACAAACCCAGTAAAGTCATGATTTTAACTTTTTAGAAATATTATTTACATGGATGGTTATAATCCAAATTAGCAATACTTTTAGTTAACTTTTTTGGCCATTTGAATATATTTTGTGCTGTGGAATTGCCCCATAAAAGCATACAGTATGACAGGATGGAATAAAAGAAGGAAAATATGTATAAATGAGCACAGTTTCACTAATATTATTTCAACACTTGTGTTTATGCTGAAGGGCATTCAAAATGTATTAATGTATATACCCTAGCAAAAGAAACAAATGCAACTTTACCCCTGTGAGTGAGTATGATTTCAGTCCCCAGCTGGAACTATCTTCTTCCTGTGCAGACAACAATCCAGCTACACCCATGCCAATAGCACATATCAGCTCTGCAAAAAAAATTATATCGTGTATGATTATTGTAAGCTATTACTTCATTTTAATAGTAAAATTAATTATCTTTTGGACAAAATAATTCACAGATCAAGATAAAGATGAAACCACGTTATCTGGTATTAATTTTGGCTCATGTCACATAATATCAAAGTTTATTACCCAGTGAAGAAGCCTAACTCAGTTTACAGGGAAACATCAGCATCAGGGTTGCCAACATTTAAAAGTAAAATTATCGTACCAGCCACTCAAAATTATAGATTTGGATTCAAAGTTATCGTACATCATAAAGCAAACGCTACAACAATAAAAATAACAGTATAATACTTATGAAAATATAAGAGTAATGATGTTTATTATATCCACTTACAAGATTGATGACCTCAACAAATATTACAACTTTAGCACTTATGTTTCTCGCACTATTCATCTGAAAGTTCAGCTTCCTCAACCGTTGCAGCATTGCACAAATTTGTTGTTCAGATAAACCTCAACATCTCGGTGACTTGCAGATTTTAAGATCTACCACGTTCTTTCATAAGTTGAGGTGACAAAATGAGTTCATTTACTGTATCTAGTGCCAATCTGTTTCTAACTTTGGTTTTTATTAAACCCAGTTTAGAAAAAAAAACTCTTTCACAAGAAGTGCTTCTGTAGGGCAAGGAAACCACTGATAATGCAAACTCCGCCAGTTCTTTCAAATCAGTATTTCCACCAAGGTAACATATGCTTAACAGCACTCCAGAGGCTGTCAAGGTTTAGGCATGTTGTTTATTTCACACGGAATGTCACGTATTCCGAGCTTTCTACACTGATCGTCAATTTTCTGAACAGTGCCTTCTTCTTTGAGATTATCAGACCTGGCCACACTGGCAATAAGAGGATAAAGGGTAGTAGGCTTAGTAGCTATGGGGTGGAGGCAGACAATGAGGACAAAAGTGGTGTTATTTGTAATTAGTTTCACTTCGCTGGAGTGACAAACCAGTGAAAGTGATATTTCGCTGATATCGAGCTATCATACATTCAAATTATTGTACACCCCCATAATTATCGTACGGGTTGACAACCATCGTACAAACATTAAAATTATTGTATGCCCCCATAATTATCGTACGAGTTGGCAACCCTGATTAGCATGATTAAAAAAGCCAATAAGACTTCCACTGTCTCAAAACACTCTGAACAAAGTGTATCTGATTTTAAAATAAAATAAAATTCAGTTTTATACAAATCTTTGAAGATCTGATAGTAGCTACTGCTTCTATCACATATGTGTGTTGAAATTCTTCTTGGTACCACAGCTAAATACATATTAAACAGCAAAGAAGACTGCCCCCATAGTGTAGTGATAGCATGCCTGCTTCTACCATGGAGGACCTGGGATCGATCCCCAGTACTGGAATGAGGATTTTCCCCTGCTGGGCTACCAGGAACCAAAATGGAGGCAATATACCTAGTTCCTATCAAATTCTTGTTGGGAGTGTTAAGAAGATCAAGGATCACTTCTGGGATCTGGGAATCTACCTGGGAAGGTAATACACCAACATAGGCAGGCATCAACACTTGGAAGACAAGAAGCGGACCTACCCCACTGAAAGGGGGAAGCAAAGATCTCCACTTCTTAGGTTATAAACATATTTTTAGCCAATATTTTACACTCTATAATAAATTACATTAAAAAATCTGATGTGCTGCATTCACATAACTTTCTCTATTCTTGTACTAACCATTCTTACAAACTCTTATTCCTATATCTTCTTCGTGTTAATTGAGATAAACATTAGTACAAATTATCTTGTGGCAGTCACTAGTGGAGAAATCCAGAAACATTCTAGTGAAGTTGATATTCTATGTTGCTATCTTTTGTTTTTCTTTTGTTTTAAAAATAAAATAAATGTTTTAGTAACACGCATCATAAAAGGTTATTCAATAAACCTCATCTTAAAAACCAAACTGGGAGTGTGTGGCGGTCACTAGTAGAGAAATCCAGAAACATTCTAGTGAAGTTGCTATTCTATGTTGCTATCTTTTGTTTTTCTTTTGTTTTAAAAATCAAAAAAATGTTTTAGTAACACGCATCATAAAAGGTTATTCAATAAACCGCATCTTAAAAACCAAAATCTTATTGCTTTATTTCCTTGTAGGTGCAAGGGGAATATTAGAATACAGTAGGCTCTATGTGATAGTGTGATCTTTTAAAGCTTTGAGATTCTGTTCTCTTTGCACACTTAACATATAAAAAAAATGAACGATGTTCCATTTCACGAAAGATTTGAGTTTTCTGAAACTCACACACACATAACAAGGAATATCTCAGAAATGGTTCACCCTACAAGAAAATTTATTCAGACATAAATTATGATTTTAGCAAGATCTACATTTTTTGTATTGTATGATTTGGTCTATCTCTAACGGTTTACCAGTTATGCAAAAGTCATCCAGAGTAAATACGACTAAAGGGGCTATAGCCAGAAAATTCAAGATATACATTTCATTTGTCATAAAAATATCTCAAACATATGACATTTGAATCAAAATCGTTAGAGCCATTTTCAAGAAAATAACAATTTTCAAAAAATGTTCCATGTAAAGGGTAATTTAGGTTGGGGCTATTTTCTTCAAAATATTCGTGTTGCATCCTTGAAAGACATTAAACTTAAATACCAACTTTGGTTTTTAGCCTACTTTTCATTTTTGAGTTATGCTGTCCACAGACTGACAGACACACAGACAGACCTTTTTCTTCTCAAAACATATATTTCTGGTGAAATCTCAACATCAAATTTTTGGGTGGAATACAATATTTCCCCTACTTACCAGTAGAGAAAGTAAAAAAGGAGGAAATTTATATTCTGCAGCCATAGAATTTAAATAAGTTAAATAATTTACATGAGAGGATTGTCTTTACAATACACATTGTCCATTATTGACTGCTGGTTACCGTTACAGGTCACTTTCAAATTTAACAGTCATGGGTTCAAACTTGGCCCAGAATAATGGTTTTTTAGGTGTGCTTAAAAGCATAAGCCCTATGTGAGTAGGTTTACTGGTATGTAAAAAAACTCCTATGGGGCTGATGTAATCCTGGCAATTGACAGCATTTTTAACAAAAAATATTCATTTATTTTTTCAAATTTTAAATTCCAAAAACAAAGTCCCTATATTATGCATGTTGTTGCAGTGAAAGAGAACCATGAGGGTGATGCTGGGATAGATACATAGATAGGATCTAGTCCATCATAGCACTGTATACCAATTAGTGTGGTGCATTCAAGTTTATGTTAGTGAGACATCTGACATTATTATCAACAACAAATTAAAAGTGAGGCAATTCAATTTAATGCTTTGTCACGTATAGCAAAAATCTGTAATGCTTTAAATCTACCCACAAAGTCGTAAAAATGCCTCTATTGCCATAAAGTCATAGAAAAGTCTCCACTCCCAGATGTTTCACAGGTAAACCATAAAAGCTGGCAAATATGTAAAATTCATAAAATGTAAAATTACTTTTCTCCTTAATGAACTGCAGCAGGATTTGTCCTAAGTCCTTGTTCAGTGCAAGGTCCACTGCTGCTCCTGGAGCATGTGGTATCAGTATACAAGTATAGCGATTTGCTGAAATAAAACAAATAACAATATTTAGGTATTACAGATTAACTGATATAACTTTCAAATGCACATTATGCAGGTTTTGTAAGAGTAAATCAGACAACTATGATATGCCAATTACCTACTCAATAGCTTGTTAACCCCAGGAATGAGGGAATAAATTAAAAAATATTTAAAACATTAAGTGTTGAAAATTGAAACACTTTTACATTTCACTCATTTGTTTTTAATCAGAACATGTTTCAAGAGCAATTGCTCTCATCATCCACTGTGGACTGAGTGAATGGGTGAACCAGAAAGAGTTTCCCTCAATATGGTGACTTTTGGTGTTGAAAATTTGCGTGACCAAGAAGGTGGAATAAATTTGCTGGAATAAAGGTGGGAGGAGTCTGACCTATGGCTGCTATTGAGACTTCACAGATAAATCAGCAATGCAGTTCATTTTTGGTAACTTAATCATTAAATTAAACCCATTGCCAAACTCTTAAAATGTGCCAACAATGCTGCTGAATTGCCGAAATTGTAGAAAATACATATCCTGAGGAACACGGTTTGTATAATGAATTTCCACATTAGCCCTGCAGATCACTAAGCAAAATTATAACCCCACTTTCTGGATTGGGCAAGTTTTCAGCACCAAATAACACCATATTGAGGGCAGCTCCATCCCACTCCATCATCAGTCGATGCTTAGCTGGAGAAATGCTCTTGAAACCCAATTCACCTATGAATGCGAGCACCGATGTGGGGACTGTATACTATCTAGTACTGTAAATTATCCCAAGAAACACTTTGTAGATGCTCTGGAGTATTGAAAACATAAAATGCTATACTTTTTTACAAATTGCAAAAAGAATTCTATTATATTCTTGCACCCTCTTCACATATAACACCTAACTAAACAGAATGGAAAGATAAATACTACAAATATCAATAAGAGACTGGATAAGAAATAAGGAGACGCAAGTGAAGCATGCTGTGACAGCAGTACAAGTAGTGAAGTGGAGATGGGCAGGTCACAAAGTAAGGCTCAACAACAGTCACTGGACAAATATAGTAATGTTGTGGGATCCAAGAAAAAGAGACAGGGGATTGGGAAGACAGAGAACAAGATGGACTGATGAAATAAATAGGAACACTGCCAGCACCTGGACCAGGACAAGAGATTGCAATGTCTAAAAGGTCCACTGACATCTGCTCAGCAACTAAGACAATCAGGGTGACTGAGTGCCATAAGATGGAACATATCTGAATATGACAGTGATAGTGAAAAATCTGATAAATATAAAAAAAGTGTGAACTATTGTCAAATGCCAAAAGTGAGACACAAGCTCAAAGGACAGAGAAGTTAAACTGAAAATAAGTTTAAACAAATGTTGTTGTTGTTGTTAGCTAATGCTGGAGTTCTGACAATGAAGTCATTAATCCTCCTGCTCTCCAATATTTTTCACAATGATATGTTTAAACAAATGTAGATTAAGACAAATAAACTATGAAAGACAAAGACAAGAGAATTCCACATTCACAGCACAAATGTAGGAATAGCATACCAAACTCTTTGGAGAGGCGTTGCCCCTATAGAGATTAAAGGCTAGTATCACCATCGCCATTATAATTAAACGGAATGGTTTCTGACATGCAGAAAATAAAATATTGTGCTTTCAGGTTTTCAGAGCTCCATGTTTCTATCCTAAGTGACATTAAGATCTAAGAATTAAGATGCAGTGCTGGGATGCCATGGCCATAAATGTAAATTATATAAAACTTAAACAATATTTGGAATATCTTTGAGCATTCTATTTAAAATTACATTATCTGAAAGTTTCACTTATTCTTACAAAAGAGTGAAAAAAAAAGAAGGTAAATTGTGAGAAGGTGATAATTTCTTTGTAACACATGTCTTATTTAATTTGATACTTACGGTCAATTATTGAAAGACTTAATGGTACAGCAAAAGGTTTGGTGCGAAAATCATTCAGCCATCTCCGACTTTGGTCATCCTGGTTAATGAATTCTGGAGTCTTGCCCTACAAATTAAAGGCATAAAACAAAGATAAAAATGCTAACAGTAAAGCTTAGGACTGTAAAGCTTTTTCTTTACCATTTTATGCGATAAACAGCTTGTTTTAATATAAAGTGTGCATTATTAAGAACAATGATTTTTAATTGTTGAATAAAATACTTTATTTTCATGAAATGTATTTTAACATCAATGCAAAGGATACATGTTGCCATTACATATGAAAACATTACCTATGAAAAATTGCGTTTGGCATATGTCCCACAGAACTTGCTCCTCATCTTGTAACTATGTCAATGTAATTTTTTATCAACTTCACACAAATGTGCTCCTTGAATCTCTTCCTTCAGTACCAGTGGTATGGTTTGGGGATTATTTTTATAAACTTTTGATTTTAAATGCCTCTAAAGAAAAACTCGGAGGGTGTTAGGCCACATGACCTTGCTGGATCACCATTACATGAAAGAACTTGGGCTAGAAATTTATTGCTCAACAAAGCTATCGTACCATGTGAGGTTTGGCTGGTAACATCAACATGTTGGAATGCGTTGTGCATTCACTGTCATGGCATTTCCATTCTCACCTTCAAAAAAGTAAGGTCTGATGAACTCATCAGCCTAAAATCCACACCACACAGTTACTATTCCCAGATACATCATCTTTGAATGGGTTATGCAAAGATTTTCTGTCTGAGAGATGTGGGAATTTGTATGTTAACATAGCCATTTAAGTGAAAAGGTACCTCAACAAAGAAGTTTATTTTCTTTGCAAAATTATCCTCTGCATGTCTCCCTAAAATTCATTCAACATACTGTCTGCATTGCAGATGGGCCATTGGTTTCAGATGTTGACTTAATTGGGTTTTGTAGGCATGTATATGAAGATCTTTTGTGAGAATTCACTGGAGGGAGCTTTTTGCAATGCCCAACTGTTGTGAACAACAACAAATTGATTTTTGTGGGTTCACAGCAACACTATAGTGTACAATTATGATGTTCTCATCAAAACAGTGCATTGGAGTTTTCATGTCTGTAATTGAATCTGTTGTTTCAAATCTTGTCGTTAGCCTATGAATTGTTGACTCATTACACGTATTATGGTGAGTGAGAGCTGTACAAAGCTTCCGCACAGTTTCTACTTAATATTCACTGGATTTATAATGTTTTCACCATCAACAGTCACTGTTCCATTGTAAGCATTCCATGATAACCACAAGAAATACTGACTGCAAAACATGTAAACAAAATGCTCCTATGACAACAATAAAACAATAGCACCCAATCAAAAACTGCGGTTCTTAATGGTCCATCCTTTATATTGTATATTAATGTATAATGTAAACATTTACTTATTAATTTGTCCATATAGTAAGTAGAGGAAATGTTGCACTTTGCCCAAGAATTATACATAAAGATTACACTGAAAATATGTGTTTTGAAGTCCCCTTATCCCAGAGAAACACATGTTTAGAAAAGTGTGTGTGTGTGTGTGAGAGAGAGAGAGAGAGAGAGAGAGAGAGAGAGAGAGACAGAGAGACAGAGAGAGAGAGAGAACACTGTAACTCAAAATTAAAAAGTTTCATAAATAACAAATTTTTCATATTTCAATCAGACTATAATGCATGCTGGACAAAAATTTTCTAGAAAATTCCCCCCACACCAAACTACCCTTCACAAGGAAAAATGTTGCATATTTCTCATTTTCTCAAAAATTGCTCCAACAATTTTGATTAAACCAGTATGTGCTTACGATTTTTGCACGACTGATAAAATGTATCTTGCATTTTCTTGTTAGTCTGTGGAATGCTCTTCATTTTGAATGAATTTGCTATAATTTTGTATACCTGATAAACCACAAGAGGTAGACAAAATTTTACTAAAGAAAAAAGAAATGTTGAGTTCAATGAAATACACAATTTATATAAATAACCTTTTTTGTAGCATTGTTCATTTTGGGAATGTTTGAATGGAGCTGACTAAAACAGGCTAATCATTATTATAATCAGAACACAGAAATGCCAATGAAACAAATAGCCCATACATTCTAGCGTAAGTCAAAGGGAATAAAATAGCAACACAGCTATCTTACAAAGTTATGCCATCTGTGCAGCCTCCAGTTTAAAGTGCCAAGTGAGCCTAATTTTGCTATAACAAAATGAAATGGCATGTGTTCAATAAATGTCATACAATTACAAACTTTCTAGCTAATCACAGAGATTTTCTTTAGGTTAGTTGAACCCAGAGAGACGGTATTGCAATTTCTGCAGTAGATTAAAGCATGTGACCTTATGACCTTTTTTTTTTTTTTTAATTTATGGTTAGCCCACTTTTGTAAATACCCATTCATTGGTTTTCCTATATTTAAGTTTCTAAGGCAGAACTATCATGCAACATCTATAAAGCATATTATGTGATTTTTATTTTCTCCAGCTGAGGTTCAACATTAACAAAAGCTGACTTATGATATATGTTGCGCTGTGCATTCTGAAACATGTATGCAATCAAGTCCATATTGTTAATTTGATATATTTCTAGCCAAAAGTTTATTGTAACATAACATGAATGGAAGAATCCTTTCATAATAAATCATAAGGCATTATGTAAGTGGGTAGAAAAGTCAACCAAGTGCAGTAGGTCATATTTTCAAATTAATTTAACAAGTTTTGGTCATAGCAGATTTGTATTCTGCAGCATCATTAAGTTATCTTATAAATTACCATAAGTTTTATTTTATTTTTCATCCTCTGAAACATAAACGTGATATGTGACGCATCATTTAATAATTTGTTTATAATTCTATAAAAGCAGCTTATCAACTATGTGCTACATTTTATTTCATTTAATAATTTTTTTATAATTATATAAAAGCAGCTTATCAACTATGTGCTACATTTTATTTATAAGGCTTGCATTGTCCATATAAATGATTTTAAAGTTGTTCTTACAATATTTTGAAGATTTGGCCTATTTAATTTGACTTCAGTAGTTAGACATATTGCATATTCTTTTGTAATTAAAATGTCCTACATATGGGGTTTCATGTGTTTAAACTCCCAGTTTGACTTTATTGCAAGTGTGGTAGTAATGCATGTCTGCCTGCTTTCACTTGAAACTCACCTATATTGGATTGAATGTATAATTATATAGGGTTATCAACAAGTTCCTTCGCACTGCGCCGATACGTACCACTCAAGATCATTTGGTATTCGGTTTATCTACATTACCCTTCATGAATTATATACTACCTGGCAAAGCCATGAAGCATATCAGAAAGAACGTGAAACTGCCCTGATGTTTACGCGAGATTATCGCACAAACATGGCTAGACGATGTCTGTACACTCTGTTCAGATGCAATCATACTTTCAACGTCTCATATATCAGGAGGTGTGAGAGATCATCTATTTGTATTTTATCACTGACTATACGCCAAGTTACTATTATTAGGCTCTTATAATTAACAAGATGAGAAGCTAGAAACAATATATTCTGGGCTTATGGGCCGTGGTCTACTGGGCCCCTTCTTCTTCCCAGACGTTTCGTCTGCAACTACTACACAGTTGCTGTTGAAATCTCCACTAGGATACTTCGACCTCGCCGAAACTTCAGTTACATTGATTTAAGTTGTTGAAACATTTAATATATTTGTTGATTTATATTGCTTCATTGTCAATAGCTTCCACTTTTACATTGTTTTCCAGTAGTGTTCTCATTAAACAACTTTTACTCAGTTTTTGCACAAAAAAAAAAGTCCAGGTTTGTATGCCATTTCAGATACTCATCTACATGAAAGTCTAAAAATTTTGTTGAATGTGAACACAGTACATATTTTGGATATTGTTTAGAAAAGCTTACGCAAGCAGTTGGTCAGAATTTCGGCAAAGTCCCACTCGGCAGTGTGTACGAATGGTCACGAAAGTTGCAGAAGTTGCTGTGTTAATGCAGCGCTGCCAACAGCAGAATGTCCCTAGGAGTTTGTTGCCAATAGTAAGTTTGAATGTTTTTGCGGGAGTCGGCAGTATGCTGCTGACCTTAGAAGCAACTAGTGCAATGGATCGCTTTATCAGTATATTAGATTTAGCGCCTCTGTGCTTTAATGAGGAGTCATGCATGCAGTTCCTGTACGACGAGGGCCTGCTGAGGACTCGAATGCTATGCAGGGAATGTGATGTGCCCTAGAGCGAAGCCTACAGTCCCCCATCTGAGCCATCCCAGCGCATGGGGCTCCGTAAATGGATTTTTTCTCTACTCGAAAATTAAAAAATAAATAAAAAAGAACGATAATTAATAAAAATAATATAAATATAATAATATAATACTATTAAATATAATATTATATATAAATAATATATATACTATAATATTAAATAATAATAATAATGTAAGATTTAAAGCTTTCACGGTGCACGTTATTTATTATAGTCTCACACGGCTGATCGCCCGTGAAACTGTAATAAATAATAATAATAATAATAATAATAATAATAATAATAATAATAATAATAATAATAATAATAATAATACAATAAAATGATATATGTTGTTTTCTAGTGCCTTGCATCTGGCAATGAAGTCATTAGCATTATATTATAATATAAAATAAATAAAAAAGAACGATAAATAGTAAACATAATAAAAATATAATAATGTTAAATATAATAAATATATATATATATAATATATAAATATATATAATAAATATAATAACATTAAATAATAAAATAATGATAATAAATATAAGTATAATATATAGTATTATATATAAATAATATATATAATATAAATGTAATAATCATCATCATACGCGATAGCAGTATGTCTGTGGTGGCAACGACGTGAGTGAGTGCATTTGTGTTTAATGTGTTGGCAACGAAAACTAGTGTAGTGTAAAAAGCAATGTTGGCAGATGTGAAAATCGTCTGCTAGTCATGCAGTGAAATCTAGTGGGCGATTGTGAAACTACTGTTGTCGGTGCATGCGCAGTAAGTAAGTTCGGACTTAGAATCTGGCTGGCAAGTGGAAAGTAAGCTGTTCTAAACTTGAGCCCATTTTTTTCCCTAATTTTACCACTTATTTACCTAAATTCTTATTATTTGCATGATGAAATAACATAGTCACTGTTTTTTCTTCATTCACAATGAGTATCATTTTAAACTACCTTAAGAGTCGATTGAACAAGCTAGTAACAGTGATTTATGAGCTGCTTGTAGTTCTGCCTTAAGTAAACAGACTTGTGTTAATTTATCTATAAGCATTTTAAAATTTCTATTATCTTTTTAACAAAAATTTGCATTAAATGAATTTTTAGTTATTAAAAATGGTATTCAGTCTGAACGCTGTAGTCCTATCAAACCGAAACATGGTAAGAAACATCTGTTTAATTTATTGCCTTCCACTATCTTATCCAAAGAGTAAGTACTTACACCAGGAGTTGCTAGTTGAACTGTAAAAGCAGAGTGAGTAAGTGTGAAGCACTGGATGAAAGACTGGGCTGATACACCTATAAAAAACATACACAATCACATTAACATTTCTTTGCTTTGGAACAATGAAAAAAAGCTGCATTTCTGAACTAGAAACTGCAACAAGTAATCTGTGTTACTTTCTTCTAGGGGCGGTGGGTTAGTAATGAGCAAGGGCTGGAATTCGATGACCTAAAAATGTTTGAAAAACTATCTATAAGATGACTTCAACATTTTTAAAATAATATACCTAACAATTATAAAACAATGATGTAAAATTAAGATTTAATTTATTAACATTGGAATACATTGTTATGTGTAACTGGTATATAAGTAGAAAAAGAGGTGGCGGCGCCGTGGCCGAGCGGTTAGCGTGCTCCCCTACCACCTAGGTGGCCCGGGTTCGATCCCAGGGATCCACATGTGGTATTCGTGGTGGACGAAGCGGCGTCAGGGCGGGTTTTCTCTGGGTGCTCCAGTTTCCCCCGCCATCTCATTCCACCGGTGCTCCATCTTCATTCCATGTGTCATCAGTGTCACCGCCTGCGGTGCCGTAGTAGTAAAAGCAGGCGTTAAACACTACAACTACAACAACAGAAAAAGAGGTGCTACTCTTGATTATTCAGGGTAATAGGGGAGAAAGTACACAAAAAAAAATAAAAAAGATGAATAATTGGGAAATCTGTAATTTAATTTATCAGGCCAATCAATCAATGGACTTAAATTCCCCAGTTGTTTCTCATTTTCCTGGTGGTCTACCATACCAGCATGTTGCCATGGTAATTCAACGATTAAGAGCAACCGCACATGGAGCAGAAGATCCTTGATTCAAATCCCAGCTATGGCATTGAATTTTACAATTCTGAACCTACTTTTCACTGTAATTTCATGTTTTAAGGTGCAATATACATAAATAACAAATTATTGGGACTACAAATTTTTCTTGCAACAAGAATGTACTGAAATATCCTCTGGCCCATATATTCTAGAAGAGTATCAACATATTTAAGTGCAGTACAATGACTGACAAACACCAGAAAACTGAGTTTGTTTTAGATTTTCAGGAAACAGGTAGGACAATAAGAATGGTACTCTATTATCATTTAGCAGGTCAGCCTGCCTCACGTTTAAGAGGTCATGAGATTGAATCTTGCTTAGGATGAGTTATTCGGATAAGGTTTCTTTCCAGAGGCTTTCCCTTATCCTGAGAAGACGAATGTGGGATAACTTTACACTCTATGGACTTCGGGCTTGCTTGACTACCATTTCACTAATTTCATTCATTGATATCTGATGTGACATACTGCGTTGGAGGATGCTAATATATCAAAACTCAGCAGGTCATTTATTGCTGTCTTCTAGAGTTCCCTCTTTCAGTGTTCAAATGCAGAAAGTTTAATTCTCAATTGGACAAAAAATAATGTACTTCTTTTTTTGTTCTGTACAAAGGTGCTCAAATAATCTGAAACCAAATTATCTACACATGAAGAAATTACTTAAAAATAGATTTGTTATGTGTTCTTGTTCAAAGAATCTGAAAGGAAAATTGTTTATCAGGAAGGTCTTGAAAACTTTAACTCTTTTGGGTTCCCAGATTATACATTCATTGCAAATGATAAGAACTTCACAGTCTGTTACATGCAACACGGACAACTGCAACCTGATTGTATGCATTTATCAACATGAAAAAGGGAAAGCTGACCTGACTCATGCCTATCTTGGGATATGAATTCATAATTGTAATGATAACTACTTCCCTGACAACAGCATCACCAATAAGCAACCCCTTCAGACTAACCATTTTATGTTTTCCAAGAATACAAGTAAAGGACATACAAAATTATTATTTCTCAGTTCGACAGAGAAACTTCTGAGGTTTGAAAAGTTATAATGTTGTTACATAATGCTGGATTTCTGACAATGAAGTCATTAATCCTCTTGCTCTCCAATATAAAGAGAGCAATAGCAGTAATAGTAACCGCTTTTCAGAGAGCACCATGTTTTTATGTTTTGGCGGTTACATCACTCTCTCACAACCCCCAGAATGTCTGGAGGACCACACCTGTCGTTGGTTTACGGGTCTCACCGACCTGATAGGGAGAATTATCAAAATAAATTCACCGACCATATCCTCTGATTACCAATCAGAGGACATATTACATGCCATGACAGGTCAGCATGTTAGGGGTTAAGACTTTATAGAGAAATGGAGAGGTTGGAAAAATAAAGACTCCCTAGCCCTCAGGAACCCTAATAGCATCGGGGTCGGAAGAGAACAAGAGATGACCAAGGTAAGGTCAGATAGAAAAGTTACAGTGAGGAGCAAAACACCAGTAAGTGGAAGCAATGTTCTGCTCAGCTTGGGTACCTTGTGGTCGCTATTCACATATCCCCTAGACGGAGACCCCTGAGTCAGGTTTGGGAAAACATACTGATTTTGAAAACTAGGGACTGCATTATGAATTTTGAAACACCACCAATTGATTGTATTAACTGGTTTGTTCAATATGATTTGAAGCTTTCCTTGCGACGAACATATTCAAGATGCTCTCGGGCTTCGAGCTCTGTCGATCTCCGATCCCAACCACCTAAAACAAGAGCTGCAGCACCTGAGGCACACATTCCGCCAAAACGGCTACTCCCTAGAGGATATTGAAGCCTCTATCTCAAAGGTCAAGAGAGGAAAACCACAAACTCAGCAAACTCCAGACCAGCCGACCGCCACTGCCTGCATCCCATACACTGGCAATCTTTCCAGCAGAATCAGTAGAATTCTTGCTAAACACAACATCAGAACCATCCACAAGCCGCCTTTGAAGATCCAAAACCTAGTGAGGCCGGTAAAGGACAAACTGCGCCTTAATGTACCAGGGGTATACCGTATCCCCTGTGAATGCGGGATACCGTACATAGGGCAAACCGGCAGGACCATTTCCACCAGTCAAGGAGCACAAACGGTCCATACGATTAATGCAGCCTGAAAAGTCAGGGCTGGCGGAGCACTGCTTTGAAAAAGACCACAGAGCTAACTTCAAAGAAACGACCATTGTGGCAAAATGTAGTGGTTTATGGGAACGGAGGGTTAAGGAGACTGGCCATCTCCTCCGAGAAGAGTACACTGAACCGGGACGCTGGATTGCAGTTTAGTCCACCTTGGAAACCAGCCTTAAAATTGGAAATTGACTGACTCAGAAAACACAGATTCCAACGGAGCGGTGAACCACCTCTACACTAGACTGGGTGTTTTCTACTCGGTACGTACTGGCAGTACTGGTTCCTTCACTCTTGCTAGTCATTCATCCTGAAGATGGGAGAGAAGTACACTCCCGAAACGTCGATGTCTTTTCATCACTACACCTGGCTCGAAGCCTGAGAGCATCTTGAATATGGTTTGTTCAGTTGGTAATAAATAGATATTACATCATTGAGCATTTCTAGCCATGGTAACTGTTATAAGCAAGAGCACTGAGGATACGATGGAAGCAAGAAGAAACATGTTTGCATAATATTTCAAGAGCTTGCAGCATGTACTAAGTTAAATGAAGCTTTTAGTCTCTAAATAATTGTTATATTTCTGATTAAGTTAAGCTTACCAATCTTTGGATCAATATTTTATCAATTGTAATGGAAATTTTGTTTCAAAACAACTTCAGGGTTAGCAATAGGTAGCCCACTTTCACCATTTCATCCCAATCCCTCTATGAAGTTTTTTGAAATAAAAATCACTGAAGTCTTCCCTTTAATATTTAAGATTTTGTATTGATCTGCGAATGACGTTTCTGTTATTGTTTAGAAATGGAAAACAATGGTACCTGATACGGGAACATCATATATCTGGCAATAGTCACTGATACAACTTAAACCACTCCTCTATGATCATTAAATAAGATAATTTCGATATGCAACACTAAAAGGGAACATGAACATTTAACAGAAACAGTCTCTTCTACAGAGAATCAACCAGATGACTTACATTATGTTATAATGTATAACATATCAATAATATAAAAATACAGAGCAAGAAGGCTCCACAGTAGTATGTGAAGCTTGCATTTGGGAGGTCCCAGGTTCAAATCCTGTGGGTCAACCAATCTGACTGGAGGATTCTTTTTACTGGATTGTATATGTAATATCACAGTCCAAAGTTCCACCTTAAGTCTAAAACAATACTATAAATGGTGAATGCTGTGCCAGCTATCCACAGAGTTTAAGCAGATAGACTGGATGGCACCCTATTGCCATCTGTCGTCACAGAGGCAGAGGTGTATTGCCCTGCACTGCTCCCTTTGTGGACTCCTGATGAAGCAAGGTGGTATAGTATAAGGATGAGACCTTGAAGGCTAACTGTAGATGTATGTGCAGAGAACAGATATTACAAGGCCAAATCAAAAAGTAACTTACACTTTCAAGTTATGGCCATTTATTAAACCACATACACATATGCAACACAGCTATGGCAACATATAATGTAAGTGCACTTTTCCACGTAGTTCCCAAGAGATTAAACATTTATTGGATTGGGCAAACAACTTTTCAATTCTGGATGTGTCCACCAAGATCCTTTTTCACCTTACTAAACACATAGCAATCGCATGGCACTAAGTCAGAACAGTATGGGGGATGTTGTCTTACCTCCCACTTGAATCACTGTAGCAGTTCTGACTTTGGTGGGCCATGTGAGGTGTTGCAGTGAAAAATTGCATGCCCACAATAGAGAACAGTGATTCACAATGAATGTCCATGTAACTGAGCTGTTTAGCTCACAGAAATCTGATTGTTGCCATTGAGCCAGGTCTGCTTTGCTTGCACAACACGATGGGATACCACACCCCCTACCTATTGGATGTGTCAGCAGTTACTGTAGCTTGCTACACATTGGCCACTGTCACGACGCACAGCGTGCTCTTGTGGCAAGCAAGTGCAACTTACTTTTTGATTCACCCTCGTATTTGTCATGGAATTTATTATTCTGGTATTTATAGAAGAGGTAAGGGTTATTGTTGTGAATATTTATTGATGTTACATTGATTACCTTTAAATTTATTAATTTTGAGAAGAGGTTTTGTATTAATTTGGTTTTAAATTTACTTAAGTAGTAATTTTCCATATATACCATTTTTAACAATTAACATTTCAACAATAAAACAATAATGCTCACTATGTTGCAGTATTATTTAGCTCCGATTTAAGATACAGATTTAATAATATCTATTAGTCACACCACGCTAATGTATACACTACAGCAGCTTTTTATAAAACTTCATGAGTGACAAAAAGAAAAGAAAAGAAAAAACTAACTTATGCTAGCATACTATATAATATTAAATGTGATGGTCTGAAAATACATCCTAAGATTCCTAACATTTTATTCACCTAGGGAGGTTATGAAACATAATCCTACAATATCATAAATCCAAAATGAAGTTTACAATAAACTGGTATACGTGATACTTCGCCTCATTTCTGATTTTTGCTAAAAAATATCACCCTACATTTCTTTATGCCTCTTCACAGCCTCTAATGTATGACTAGCATATACCATCAATGACTCATTTAGTGTAGCCAAAGGATTGAGGGATCTAAGCCAGAAAGTGCAGCCAAGTGATGTTTTTACAAGATGATACATAGATACTACGGTGATGAACAGAGCATAGCCATAGAAATTGTGTAGCTAAACCCTAATGATAAAAAGAATTCAAAACTTTGCCAACCTAGCAGATTTTGCTTATTTAGGTTGGCATTCTCCATTGCACATGCTCAGTAGTGGGATGATTACTCTTTATGTTGGCATTTCACCGTTGGTCTGAGGATTCTTAAAAGGAAGGGTGGTAGGCTATAGGCTTTCAGGGTGACCACATCAAATCCATACTCCACTAGTATGGTATTTATAACATCCTATTTCACTTTCTTGATTCATTTCTTTGAGGAGTCATGTATATTAGTTTAGCTGAGTAAATGTGTGCATGTGTGCAGATTATTGTAAATATCAAATGCTAGAGAATGTATTATATTCCTTAGGGAATGTATTTTTACTTAAGAAATAGTAACCACTTTTAATATAATTTGAGTCAAACTAATATTGCATTTTTATTTTAGCGCATTATGATGAAGACAGTATGGAAGTTTAATATATTGTTTTATATTTCTGAGAAAATAAAATACCTAACAGGTTGAGTATCTCATTGAGTTACAGGTGAAGAAAATAGGTTCCGCTCATTCCCACAATGGTTTTTACTTTATGAATTGCTTATAATACCAACTTGTAATCCTTTGGTAAAACCCCTTTACATTTTCAAAACCATAGAAGTAGATGAGCAGGCTAGAAAGATTATTTGGCATAGGAACAAATAATTAGAATGAAAATCAGCACAATATATTGATAGAGATAGAGGAAAAAAAACAAGATTGTTGATGGTGGGCATATTACCAGTCATGATGCATGTTCCATATTGTATGAGGTGTTTGGTGTCCCTGAACTCTGCTCACAATGGGACCAAATGAACAAACAAACAAACAAACAAAAGACATCCATGTGAGAGAAAAACTTTCTCACAAAGAACTGCTTGTTGAAATAAGTAAAGAGACATGTGTAGAATATGTTGTCCTACTTATTATACTGTGGATCCATAAATCAAACAATCAACACTGTTAAAGACTCATTCAATTACAGCACTTTTCTAATCAGTGCAAAATAACAGACTGTGTGGATTAGTGTAGCTGTTATATCTGAGTCATTTAAATTGTAAGGTAGGTGCATAAACTCAACATGTACGATCACACATAAGCTATACTATCTTCGATTATTAAATTATGGAAGTCAGTGCATTCGGACAGCATACACATGCTGAATGCTGATATCAAATTGTATAATACATTTCTACAAAAGTATAAATTTCCCACCTCCAAGGCTACATTAGAAAAGGAAAGCATTTCTTATTGAAGCTTAAATTTTATTTCTGAGAAGAAGGCCAGTAAGTTTAATCATTATAATGCTATATATCTTTTTAAGGTACCTATGTTTATTTTTTGTTTGTACTTCCATTGCATTACTTTATTTGTGTATTATACCACAATGATTGGAATGAAATGTTCTCATCACAAAATAAACTGAGGTCATTTTGTTACAGAAAAGCCAACAAACCAACACTTGCCACAGTACAATGATTACATAAATATCTAAATACTTCCCAAACGGAAATCGCAACATAACCTATACGTTACTTATGAGGCAAAATATTTGTGCTTACCTTCTTTAACACTCGGCAAAACAATGAGACAAGTTAATCTACCACCGGAACTACTTGTCATTGTAAAATAGCAGACTCTGATGTTATTCTACGTAAAATTTCAAATCTTATTCCCAGTGCATTCACCACCTGTCAATTTTGAATGTTTATATTACTCAATGACATTTGCGTAAGATCGTACATTTCCATTCACTCATTTCGTTACAGCCAATTCAATTATTCATTAACAATATATCATATACATTGCATATTGCACAACCGGAAACCTAAATAATACATATTCACCAAATTATCGGGCAGAGTGTGATTATTGAACCATGTTATTTTATTGGACCAGAACTCAGACGATCGTATTTTGCCACATGGCGGCAAACATGGAGTAATAAATTTATTTCTCTATGGAGCATACATTGTAGGCAGAGCAAAGCACAGCACAGGGCAGGGCAGGGCAAGCAGCACAGGGCAGGAATTCTTCACATATGTAAGAAGATACCATATATTTAACTCTGCACAGGGTGGTGCCCGGGCAGGAGGAAGGAGGCCTCGGTGAGATTGTGTTAGCTTCCTGTGCCTCTGCGAGAAGAAATCAAGCAGAATGGAGCGCCTTATTCGAGTCGTGCAAGACTATCCTGTCCTGTATGATACCAGTCATGAAGATTATGCGAAAACAAAAGTAAAGGACGAGATATGGAGCAAAATAGCCGAAGAGCTTAATTACCCCAAAGGTAAGTTTAAAGAAAATTGCTTTTAATAAAGGGCAGGTGGCAGGTAGTTATACTAACCTCAGCAATTCAACATTAATTGCACGAGGGAGTGTGTAAAAAATCCAAGTACCCAGGTGCATTACTTGCAGTGTGGATGTGATAAGAATCTGGATTTAAAATCAAGTAGTTATTTCACCCTGTATTAATAGAGCCAAAAATGTGAGCCAAATATTTTCTTCATTGGTTTATTTTAATATAGATTTTATTTTGTCGTTTCTCAGAAACCTGCAATTTTTCTTTGATCGATCAGTCAACCGTGAGCAACGCTCAGAGACACTGGACACGTCCTGCATTATGAAATATGCAACGTACTTAATAACTAGAGACAGGCAGGATATGAGGAAAAAATTGTCAAAATATGAAGGAAAAATCACAAAATATTTTGAAATGCATGGTTTAAATCAAAACATCTTAAACCTATTCGGTTTGGGGCATTTCACTATCTGAAAAGACACGATTTGTATATTTGTGTTCACATTTACTATAATTATAAAATATCAATGTAATACAACAAATTACATAGAGTATAGGGATCTTAATCATTATGAAACCTATGAACTTAGTAGAAAATACATAGAGACCCAAAAACATGAGAACCACTATGCGGTGTTTTTCCACTGCGCAAATGGAAACACGATAACAGCAGCTGATATACACAAGGTCGCGCGGTTGACTTGTTTTTCTGTGCTCTGGAAGTGCAGTATAGAGGTGACGGTGATGTGTGGTTGAATTATTACAGCGTGCTTTATTATTTTGTCCCGTACTTAGTCACAAAGTGTATTATGGCTCAGCATTTGTTTTCTACTGCACAGCGTGTATTTATTTATGGTTCGTATGTGTTAACGTGAAAGTGCGATTTGCAGAAAGATTTTCAGGTGATCTGCGATTTCGATCTCTTGGGAAGCATACAGTATAAAAGACATACACTGGAAGAATTAAAACAAAATATCCGCCAGTAAACTGCCAGCATTTCTCAACGTGAACTAGGCGAGTGATGGATAATTTCCTTAAGAGGTGCCAAAACTGTATGGACAACTACGGTGGCCAGTTTCAGCATCTCCGTTAATAACATTGCTAAGTAAGGCCTTTAAAAGTAGTTTTAAAAATGTTGTATGGTTTCATCCGCGCTATTCCATGACAGCGGCAGTCGGCGACCGGTGCCGGGGATTCGTACAGATAGAACACAGCGCAGCCGGTTCGGAGTCTTTTGGATCACCCGTTATAAAAAGGTAACTGCTTGATCTTTACTTTAATACTCATTACAAAATGTCAGAAAGCTTTTAACATTATCTGGCAAAAGGTTGCATCTTCTATCGTCAATACTGCTCTGTCCGATGAAAAAGATCGCTCCACATCACATGATGTAATGGGGGTATAGTTATATTATATTTGGTAACTTCATATTAGCTAGTATGTGATTACCCTTCAGTGCCTATCACACACACACACACACACACACACACACACACACACACACACACACACACACACACACACACACACACACACACACGCCACAATACCACAGGATAATAGGATGAGCAGTAAGTTGAGAAAGCCGTATGAATGTAATACGGTGCATTTCTAATTCAATCATGTAGAAAGCTACATGAAGGGCACGTAGAAGAGTGAGTGGAGAAACACATGGAAATGTGTTACGTAATGAAAAATGAGTAGGAAAAAACACGCGAATGTAATATGTTGCGTTTTTATTTCAATCATATAGAAAATTGCATGAATTGTATACTGAAGAGCGAGCAGAGAAGAACATGTGAATATTTTACGTAAAAGAAAACCAGGTAAAGAAAACGTGTGAGAATAGTACCTACGTTGTATTTTTATTTTAGTCATATACAAACATTGTATGAAGTGTTTGTAGGAGGGGGAGTAGAGGAAGGCATGTAATTGTGTTTCGTAAAAGAAATGTGAATACTGAGTAGAGAAAACAGCGTGAATGTAATACATTGCATTTGCATTTCAATCATATAGAAAATTGTGTGAATTGTACGAGGGCTGATCAAGATAGACTGATACTGATTTTTTTACAGATGTTTATTATTCCATTTCAATGTTCACATGATCTTTTTCAAAGTACTCCCCTCCTACTTCAATGCACTTTTTATAGCGTGTCTGCCGGTTCTTGAACACATGCTGCAGACCATTCTTTGTCAGGTGCTTGAGAATCGCCTCACTTTTCTTGAGCACTACTTCAGAGTTCTCAGATCGAATGCCCCTAGGCTTTGCCTTTAGTGATCGGAATAAAAAAAATCACAGGGTTGCAAGATTTGGACTATAAGGTGAATGTGGTACACAGGTAATGTTGAATCGAGCCAGACACTGCATGACTTGATTTGCGACGTGAGGCCGTGCATTGTCATGATGCAGTCAACATCCAATCCGAGAAAGCTCTACTCGTTTCTTTGCAATGTCCTTTCTCAGTGTAGTCAATACTGATGTGTAGTATTCTGCTGTAGCAGTTGTGCGAGGGAGAACTGCATGCTGGTGAATCATGTCATTACAGTGAAAAACGTGATCACCATCACTTTCCCTGCAGATGGAACACTTTTGCCTTTTTTGGTGTTGGAGAACCTGTCGATTTCCACATTGTGCTGTCTTGGTTTCCTTCCGAACCATAATGATGCAGCCATGATTCATTACCGGTGATAATCTATTTAAAAAACGTATCCTCTCCATAAGCAAAGAGACGCAGCACCTCATGGATGTCTCCGTTCGCACAGTCTTTTGTTCGGGAGTCAACAGAGCACAAACTCCGGTCACATGAACATGATCGTGCATAATGGTAAAGATACTGCCATACGAAATTCTCAACACTTCACTGAGGTGAAGTAGTGTTATTCGCCGATCCTCACGGACAATCACTTGTGTTGATGTTGACTTCAGTCACAGCAGAAGCCGAAACACCAGGCCCACCTTGCATAACACAGAAAAGTCGGCCTTCTTTGAAGTCCTTGAACCATCTAAACACACGAAGTAGTGCATCTTCACCGTACGCTTACTCCAGTTCTTCTTTAGTTTCAGTGGCTGTATGGTTTAAACGAAAACAGAATCTGACTGCGCTGTAATGCTCCTCTCGCGTCACCTCCATTGTCTGGTATGCGAAATGCAAGTAAAGTCTACAAAATGGAGCATAATTACCAACCTACCGATACGAGAGTGCTGCCGCCTACGGACATTATACCTAAAACCCGCTCCTTTAAACTATTTATGTTACAGATAGGCAACTATTACGGAAGCTACAGGAGAAAATTAATCTCAGTCTTTGTTGATCAGCCCTCGTTTATTGAAGAGTGATTACAGAAGAACATGTGAATGTGCGAGAGGTACGACAATTCAAGGTTGGTACCTAATTCAGGTATGAAGGCATGGTCCTCTCCGTCCTCAGTAACTATCTCTAAGAGCATTGCTAAGTGAACTGCAAGGTCAGTCCGAACGCCATTGACGCACTGAAGCTGAAAGTGCCTTTGCATGTCTGAATCATTTCAGAGATGTACCTAGAAAAGGTAGACTCCACCACCAGAAGGGATTGGAGCTGAAGGTGTCAAACTTGAAGACTTTCTGCATTTTTTAGAACGGTGCCACGCCTTAAAATTAATAAAATCCTGCATGCTTAGTAACTTGAACCAAGTAAAGGTTAAGCCATTATATTAGACAACCAGTAATGCATGCATACTGTATAAGAAGACTCATCTATACCATAAATGAATTCCCATATATATATAAGCCTGAAGTTTTAAAGCGCAATCAACTATGTTTCAATTGCCTAACCAGTGGTAATATCAGTACAAGTTGTCCATCAGAACATAAACGCCGATTTTGCAACAAGTCACAGCATTCTCTGTTTCATCAGAATGAATCAGCTGAAACTAATTGGACACAACAAATCATGAAATCGGGCTTCTAACAAGTTTTAGCTCAAGAACGCGGTAGCTACTGCACTTTCAAAGACATACCGCCACACATAGTCTTGTCACGGCGATGGTCAACTACACAAGTGCAGAGCTCTTTTGGATTCTGCATCGCAAACAAACTTTATTACGGAGGTGTAGTGTGTATTGTGCCCTTACTCCCGAAAATATTTTTGCAGTCGCATCTTTGTCCCATTCCCGTCTTCAGTGATGTAGGACCCAATCAATAATCTTTGCTGTTTTACAGCAAACTCCCAAAGAAGCAATCGCCATGATAGTTTCTTTTGTTGAAACTGGAAAACATTAGTATTACTGCTATCAAACTCATGAGAGAGGTAAACAACTTGAGACATCTCTCCCTGGACTGATTACTCCATAGACTTTACCTCTTCCATCTCCACGGAGAGTCCCACGTGCGTCGGAAAAATTCGGAACCGGCCTTACTATTGTATAGTCAGGAGCAGCACAAGGACTCTGATTGGCAAATGGTCTTCCAGCGAACCTGCCACCAAACCCAAGATTGTATCAACAGTTGCATCAACCTTCGATCCACTGGGTCTTAAGTCCAGTAATAATAAATTTCAAGGCGTTTCTACAAGAACTGTGGACATCAGGGTTGGAATGGGACGTTCTAAATAAATGGCAGATTAAATGGCTGCAGTTATCACGTTTTCTTAGCGGACTGGACATCAAAATTAGGTGATTTGTGGCATTAATTGGTCCTTAATATTCTACTCCCTTTATGCTGGAAGTTAGAAATCATTAAGGAGGTGTGTCCAGGAAAGGACAACCTGGTGCATGTTGCCAGAGTAAAGGGTAAAGGTAAAGGGTACAGCACGAAGGGGGACACCTCGCTCACGTCGACCTACACAGGTTTATTGTGGCTACCACACCCCAGGAGGCAGGGATGAAATGAGGGAACCGAAGGGGTGCTATCAGATTCGCAGCTAGAGAGGCCCACCAGAGACGCGCAGAAGTCCCTAATCAGTGCTGAATGTCTTCATCCCGGCACTAGGCCCCGCCAAGCAGCCAACATCACACCGCGAGTCCGGGGCGGTATCGCACGAAGTGTCCCCCCCCCCTCGACGGAGGACAAGGGTCAACAGACGCCACCCAGCGCCGAGAACAGCAGTTACCATGCGCAATCATCCACGCCATCTGCCCGACACTGCCCACACTACATGCCTGGAAGTGCACCACCTGAAAGATGATAAGGATATGGAATGAAAGGAAATTATGTAAAGGAAACCGTGGTATGGAATAATGCACCCCAGCATTCGCCTAAGTGACACGGGGAAACCACCGATATCAGAGTGCGCGGCCACGAGGATCGAACCCGCGACCGCCCGGATGCGGGCCACAGACATTACCGTCTGAGCCATCTCGCTCGGTTGCCAGAGTAAGATGCTAAAAAATTCTGAAATGTGCTACAACCAAACTTGTGCCGCTTCCTGCGGGACAACAAGAATCTTATCAAACTGGTGCCATGTGGAGTTTTATGGTGCTATGTTTATCTTGAACAAGTTCAACAGGGGTAGTAAGTGCAGTATCAAAGCTCAAGTTCGGCTGCAAAGTGTACGTGTGCCGAAAAGTGACTTGGCATGTATTGCTAACAAACTCAAACCCATTGTCGCTAATAGATTGTGCGATCGACTAACCTTCAATATAGACAATACTCGTTTTTCAGAGACTTGTCCTACACTATTGCTTCTCCGCATTAGTTTAGTCTGTGTTTTTATTAATTGTTGTTAGTTTATGTGCAAATAAATAGTAGTTAGGGAAACAAAAACACGTGTCATCATTGCTTTTATCCATGCACCCAGTGATTGTTACTGATCCTTAACTTCAATCCTACAATCCTCAATTAAATTCTGCTCTATCCACGAGTAACAATAGGTCTCACAAGGAGGTTTTACTTAGTCTTCTATGTACTTACAATAAATAGGAGGCATGCTTTATTCCACCCAAAAATTAATATCGAGATTTCACCGGAAGCACGTTTTGAGAATCCCTGAATCCTACAAACGAAACTTCGACAGGTAGATTATCAAGGACCCCCCCTCCCCCCCCCCCCCACGTGAAACATTTTTGTAAGGGTTAGATAGGTAAGATAGCTCTAACGATTTTAATTAAAGTACCACGTGGTTAATATATTTTTATGACAAATGAAATATTTATATTGAATTTTCTGGGAATGTTTTCAGCAGTCCTTATTCTAGATTAATTTTGTATAGAGATTAAGGGATAGATAACATTTTACTACACACGAAATGCAGGTTTGTTAAAATACTCAATTTATGTGAAATTAATTTTTACCTCCTCTGCTACGTATAGTAAGCAGAGGAAGTATTGCGTGTATATATCCGTGTATATAAATTTAAAAAACTATCAAAAACTGACAAAAAAAAAAAAAAAACTGAGAATACTCCAAAAAACTGTTCTCGGTGGGCTAAGGCTGCCCACTGTATGGGTTTTTTAAAAGATAAAGCAAACTTGAATTCATTGTAAATACTGTAAAAATTATAATTAATGTTAATTTTGGCCTGTAAGCCGGGCCCCTCTGTACCGGCACCAGGCAAATGCTTCTTTAATAAAATAAGTTGAAAGTTGAAATTTGTATTCCACCCAAAAATTTGATGTCGAGATTTCACCGGAAATATATATTTTGAGGTAACCTGAATGAAAAAAATTAGAAAAAGATCTGTGTGTGTATGTGAACAACAAACTCAAAAATGAAAAGTCGGTTAAAACCAAAGTTGATATTTAAGTTTAATATTTTTCAAGGATGCAACACGAAGATTTTGAAGAAAATTCCTCAACCCTGAACTACTCTTTACATGGAAAATTGTTAGAAAATTTTGATTTTATCGAAAATGGCTCTAACGATTTTGATTGAAATGCCACATGTTTGAGATATTTTTATGGCAAATGACACGTAAATTTTGAATTTTGTGGCTATAGCCCATGTAGTCCGGTTTACTCTGGATGACTGTTGCGTAACTAACTAAACTAAACCCCGGCACGACAGCCTACCGCCCAGCCGCTGCGTCCCCCACCTCTGCCCACTACAGGCGTCATTGGTGAAGTGCAGCATTGGAGGTGCCCCGAGCCCTCCCGGCCGGTTATGCTAGACCTGGGGCCGCTACTTCTCTATCAAATAGCTCAATTGGTCCCCCCGGGACCTAACGAGGCTGAGTGCACCCCGTGCCAGACCTCCCAGAGGGGATAAAATCCCCATGCTGGTACCGGGGATCGAACCCGGGTCCTCCGCGCCAGAGGCAAGCGCGCTACGAACTGCGCTACGGAGGCGTAACTGGTAAACCTTAAGAGATACACCAAATCTTAGTATACACACATGTAGATCTCATTAAAACACATTTTATGCCCAAATATTTTTTTTAGGAATGAACCATTTCAGAGACATTTCTTGTTATTGTACGATTTTTTTATTCTTTATCATTCATATTTAAAATTGTCTATTTCTGCAGAACTATTAGCAGAACTATTACCCTAAAATTGGACAGCTATCCAACTATTGTACTTTCTGCAATATTCCCTTTGCACTTACAAGAATACTAGCAATAATTTCTGCAAATATTTATCTCAACTGACATGAAGAAGATAGTGGAATAGGTGTTTGTTGGAATAGTTAGTACAAGAGTAGAGAAAGTCATGTGAGTGTAACACATCAGGTTCTTTTGTAGTGTTCCATTCCGAGATATTGCTTGTTATTTGTTTGAATTTTCCATTACTCATTATTTTCTGAAATGGCAGTCATTATTCGTTTCCCTATGGTCTGGACCTGCAAAGAGAATGCAATGTCAAAGCCATCACAAAAATATTTGACTATCACTTAGGCCTATTGTGTTCTGTTACTCCCATTGTGCCTGTAAGGAAATATGTAATAAGACAATTTCTTCAAACGCCATCTCGATTAACATGAAATAGAACAATAAGCTTTTTAAACAACTTTTATTACAGTGAATAGAAAAAGCCATGTGAGTGCACACATTAGATTGTTTGTCAAACAACCGATGTTGGCTGATGCACTGTTTAGGAGGCATGTGATTGAGTAGTCAACCTGTGTCTCATAACATCCGTTCCAGAGACACTGGACATAGTCGACTTGCCACCACACTCGAATGTATTTTGGGGGTTCTTCAATCTGTGCCATTGCTCATGGATAATGTGGCCCTTGCTACACGAAGGTATATGTGACTCCAGCATGACGGAGCTCCAGCAACGTCTCAAGGGAGATGTGGACTATTGCTTGGCCAGCTCAATCCTCCATCTTAATGACGCTTGACTTCATTTTCTGGGGATATGTGGAAAGTGCCATGTACGCCACCCTAATTGACACCGCAGAAGAACTAATTGTGTCAAACACGCCGTGTTGACCACATTCGTAAGAGTCTATGGACGTTGAGAAGTGTCGACAATCAGTGGAGCGAGGATGTCGTGAATGTATTGGGTGGACATTTTGAAGGTCTTCTCCAAACTACTCTTTTATGTGCATTGTTCTTAAAATAATCAATGGGCTTATGTAACTGTGGATCTAGTCTGCTCAAGCATGTGGCTGCTAAACAACACACCAGCTAACGTCGGTTTTTATGGAAAAGAAAAACCATCCTCTTTGTGGGACATATTGTTCCACAACGTCTATTGCAGAGGTCCTTAATCATCCTGTATATTAGACTTTTTATAAGCTTTAAAGTACCTTAAAACATTACAAGTCTGTTTGAATAATTCAATTAAGACAAGGTACCAGAAGTAACAATAACGCAATTTATGACATTAAAGATTATCTTGAATCATTAATGTCCTCTCTGAACTGACTTTACTGGCAGAGAACGCTATCTGCTGCAGAGCGTTATTCAATAAGTCTCGGTCTGGTGGGCACGTGACATCTATAATCCAGACGTTGGTGATCCATATTGTCAGAATGTGTCTCCCAGAATAGGATAGCATTTTCCATTAATGGAAATGTCTCATCTCTGGCAAGTGCATAAGCTGGGTTGCTTGTACGGGCGAGTTTTCAACAGGTTGCTCCAACGTTGCGTAAATTGTGCACATTTTTTTCGGAAGTGTTTGAGGACAATGTTTCATAAACATGATTTCAGGGTTATTAACATGCATTGGAATTCTTAAGCGGTTGGCTTTAAGTTTTCTACACTTAAATCACATGTCAATACAAGAAGCTAAGCAGCGCGACCAAGGGTCACTGACAGCGAATAAACACGGTCTGGTGGCAGTTGTGTGTTCAAACGCCAACAGGTTGTACGAGGGATGGGAGTGGTTTGTAACCTGCGACGTCGACTTCCTGACTTTAATGCTTAGAAATTTATATGCCTGTTTATTAATATGTAACTTATAGGTGTCGCCTTGAATAATAATACGATTGTGGCAATGATATTTTAACTGGCGTCACTATGTGTAAACAGTCATAGTTTGGTCAAATTTGTGTTAATAGTCCCCGAAAATTATTAATGTATAAGGTATAGATTTACCATAACAGCACCTTAAAAAGAATCGCTGTCTAAACAAAACTGGAGATTAAAATAAACACTAAAACTTGAATTGTATTCTGAAAGTATCCTTTTTATACTGAACAGATTGGTTCTAAAACTAAACCACGGCGCGACAGCCCATGAAGGGCCATGGCCTATCGCCCAGCCGCTGTGTCCCCCCCTCTGCCTCACTACGGGCGTCATTGGTGGGGTGCAGTACTGGAGGGTGGGACGTGGTCAGCGCCCCGAGTCCTCCCGGCCAGTTATGCGATCTTCTTGACCTGGGGCCACTACTTCTCCATCAAGTACCTCCTCAATTGGCCCCGGTACCTAACGAGGCTGAGAGCACCCCGTGCCAGACCTCCCAGAGGGGATGAAATCCCCATGCTGGTACCGGGGATCGAACCGGGGTCCTCCGTGCCAGAGGCAAGCGCGCTACCAGCTGCGCTACGGAGGCGGTCGAACAGATTGGTTCAGTGGTATAGAATTCTTCTGAAGAGCACCATCTTCAGTGTCCCATGATTGGAAGCAGTTTTTTCACCAATAAACTGAGATTACTCTTCCGACCATTAATTCATATTCGAAAATAATTTTTTCGGCACATAAAATTTTCAACAATTCTTTTCATGTTGACACGCATAATATTTTTTCTCTATCTCTTTTACGTCACTTTAACTACGTAGTCATATCGCCACGGATCTGTTAGGAAATGCTCGCAGAACGGTATGTGGCGGACAGTTAGCCTTCAAGGTCTCATCCCTATCCATATCATCCTGCTTCGTCACGAGTCTACAGAGGGAGAAGTGCAGGGCAACTGTACCTCTGCCTCTGTGACGGGCAGATGGCATTAGGGTGGCATTCAGTCATACATTTGCCTTAAAGGCACATTATCTAAGATAGGAAATTTAAACTTAGCTCTTCGTTGTGTTTACCCCACTTGGGAACAAGCAAAGTTAAGGCAAATCTCTGTCTCATAATTTTGACTGAAATTATTTTAGCACTTTTGGGCGCAACTCTTCTGACATGAAGAAATATGCCAGTGAAGGATACAATTTCCTTTTCTCCAAAGCTGGAAACATTTGCATAAATAAGTATTTATTTGAACTCTTGCACAAGCAAGCCTCAAGAGCATTTTAGGCGCTCTACACCAACAGTATAGGTATGGGTGAAAATACCGAAATATTTTAGTCACATGCACTTCGTCATCCAAATCTTGGGAGGAATGCTGTTTTTGTGCAATTTTGTATGATATGCGTGTTACAGCCAAGACCAAATTATAGAAATTTCTATTCAAGTGCTACTTCGTTTTAGTCAATACATTCTTTTTTTTTACCCTTTCTCAGCAAACGTCCGAAATTCGTGTTTGTGTTATCTACTGATAGCTCTGCAACCTTTTGGCATAAGTCATGAGTTTGTACTTAACGAGGTTTGCCAAATCATAAACATGAAAATAATGCATCAAAATAGGAAGCAGTTTCACATTTTTAGGTTTTAAGTGTCGCAAGGTGCGAGTGCAAAGTTGACTTGTTTGGCAATATTTCGTGTTTATTGACACCCTAGGAAAGAAAGGCAAGATAAAACAGAGTAATGACTGAGTTAGACTTTATTCTTGCACAAGAAAAATATTTAACTGCAATTTCTTCTTCTGTGGATTTGTGGTATAGTTCACAAAGCGAAAACAGTGTGTATAATGTGTTACTATGGGTCCCTAACGGCTTCCTCTAAAGTTACACTTTACGACTGAGAATCATAAATCGGGGCATTCTTATGCTTGTCGAAGATCGGTCATTGGTGACCTCCCATTAATAACTATTGAAAGGCTTGTTCGCTATTGTTGCATAATTTGGTTATGTAATTAATGGAAATCCTCTTTCACAAGCCATTTAAAGGACACATGGGTACAGTATGTGGCTACAGTAGTGCTGTTTTGGCTTTTCAACCTTTCGCACTCAAATTTGGCGATGACGTCAGAGTACCATATTGTTCTTGGAAAGAAAATATATCCCTACAGCTCTTGTTCTATAAATCATTTAGAAAACGTTTATTATTGGCATTTCCGAGAGTTAACACTCACATAAATATTTATTAGAATTTTAGCACCATTTCAATTAGTTTAACTTGAGTTGCCTAATTTTTACCCTAGGAAAAAAGCTGTAACCTGACACGGGAATTATTGACGGTTTATTTTATAAACTAATGATAGGGAAATAGATTCATCTTTTTCTTTACCTGATTATCCTCCCCTTATGTAGGACTTACACTCCTAGGGCTTACAAGCCTGTGCCTAGACTCAGATGCCTGTCGCGGAGCAGACTAATTTATGGACCGGACAGAGTGAAGACCTGGAAGCGGGTGGTTAGCCGAGCACCAGGTATGACAGTGAGGAAGAGGATGATGTGAAATGCAGAAGAAATGGATTATTAGAAAGATGATGGAGCAATTGGTGGAATGAGTGGTGGGGAAAACCGGGAAACCTGAAGAAAACCCGGCCAGACGCCTCTTCGTCCACCACAAATACCACATGTGGGTCTCTGGGATTGAACCGGGCCGCCTAGGCGGTAGGCGAACGGTCTAGCCGGTCGGCCACGGCGCCGCGGAAATAGATTCATAATTGCAATGAATAATTTTCGTATGTTAAAATGAATGTATAATGTAATAAACTAGAATTACTATCAACAACTAAGAATTTGTCAGAGGATAATGTCATTAGCGAGTTTCATGTTAAAGAAAAAGCAAATGGCAGACACAAAGTTTAATGGGGGCAATTAACTGACCATTTCGAGGTTAGATTATTCTCTTTCCTGTTGTTTCTGGCCAAAATGACCTTGTTGTTGACGGGTCCTTAAACTCCACCCACTCACCTATTCACTCACTGACTCACTCCCTTACTTACCCACTCCCTCACTCACTGACTCACTTCCTTACCCACTCCCTCACTCACTGACTCACTCCCTCACTCACTGACTCACTCATTCCCTCACTTACCCACTCCCTCACTCATTGACTCGCTCCCTCACTTACCCACTCTCTCATTCATTGACTCGCTCCCTCACTCCCTCACTCATTCCCTCACTTATCCACTCCCTCACTCATTGACTCGCTCCCTCACTCCCTCACTTACCCACTCTCTCATTCACTGACTCACTCCCTCACTTACTTACTCCTTCACTCACTGACTCACTTCCTCACTCACTGACTCACTCACTCCCTTACCCACTCCCTCACTCACTCCCTCACTTACCCACTCCCTCACTGACTCACTCCCTCACTTATCCACTCCCTCACTCACTGACTCACTCACTCAATCCCTCACTCCCTTACCCACTCCCTCACTCACTGACTCACTCACTCCCTCACTCACTCACTCACTCCCTCACTCATTCCCTCACTTACCTACTCCCGAAAAACACTGATTCACTCCCTCATTTACTCACTCCCTCACTCACTGACTCACTCCCTCACTTACCCACTCCCTCACTCAGTGACCCACTCCCTTACTCAACCACTCCCTCACTCAGTGACTCACTCCCTCACTCCCTTACCCAGTCCCACACTCACTGACTCACTCCCTCACTGTTGCACTAATACATTTTGTGCTTAAGTGACATTTGTATCATCGACTGTACAGCGTGGTTTCATAGCGTTTTTAACTATACAACACCGCAAGCGTGGCAAGCCTCTGATTGGATGTTGTATTGACCAGCTCCTCCTGCCACCCGCCATTAAATTGTGTGTCTGGTATATTTAGGCTCTAGTAGAAGAGGCAATAGCCTCAGGATGGAAGTCAGTTATATTAAGGACTTAGCTTTGTCAAGGCAGTTTTGAAAATTAGAATGTGAATGAAATTCTCCAAAATTAGCAACGCATAGAGTAGCACTTGTGTTTCACATACGAATTAGCAGCTTTAAAGTTGGCAATATGTAGGAACTTTGAGGGGAGGGGAACTTGATGCTTAGTAAGCGTTACTTAAGTTAATAAAAGAGTGTGCATTTCTGAAACTCGTGTCGGGTGTTACAGCCTTACCCAAGTGTTTACTGTGATCTATTATCGGCAGCAGCAGCGCTTAAAGACCACGCTTGGGTATACAGAGTGAAAGGAAAATAATTACATTCCTTCTAATATGTGCTTCATAAAAGCATTACAAACAAAACAGTCTAATGGTATTTTGTTCATTGATCAGCCGATTTCGAAACAATAAATGGTTTTTGTTCCAAATTTGATGCCTAATTTCACAAGAATGGACGAAGTTAACAGTTTGTTACTTGTAAAATGCGCAGAGTAACTTATTTCTGACATAGCTTCGGTAGAGATTATGAGACATCACACAGGGTTTCAAAATAATTAATCACTTAAAAGACGTGAAGGAATATTCCGAACAGTTCTTTCAGACGTGATATAAGTCGACAACGTTGCGTTGAGGCTGGTCGGGCAATTGACCTAGTTTCTGGATGTAAACAGGTCGGGCACTTTCACTTTCGAGTAATGTTTTGGGAGATAACGCTTGTCATTCGCCTACACTCGCACAGTACATGGCGGGGTATGTCTTTATGTTTTCAAGACGTTGTTTATTTATATACTGAGCTAGGGACAGTGACAGCCACACAATCTGTAGCGTTGCCAGCTTGTATTCGGGTATACGAATTCTCTATACAGAGACTTGTAAAATAAACATTACACTGATACTACTTGGCAAAGCCATGAAGCGTATCGAAAAGAATGTAAAACTGCCCAAATGTTTACGCGAACTTAAAACACAAATACGGGGAGACACTGTGTGTTCTTGATCGGGTGACTTCATCGCAGTGAGATATCGCTACATAGGGGTATTATTTAGATGTAGCGAATGGTTGGACGTTTCACAGCATTACTAGACAAAGCCACGAGACGTATTGACCTTGGCTGTCGAGAGCTGCGTTCGCTTGTTATCTTGTTTATTGGAATAGCGAAATAGTAGTAACTTGACCTACACTCAGTAGTGTAACACAAATGATTGATCCCTCTTGTCTGGCGATATATGAAACGTTAATATCCTGAAGGCATGAGTACATCTGAACAGAGTGTACATACACTGTCTCGCCATGTATGTGTGAAATAACTCCGCAGTTTCACATTCTTTCCGATACATCTCATGGATTTGTATCTCTGAGGCTCCCGTGTTGTAAACATCGCGGGACAATGCGTGATTAAGTGCAGTGTTCTCTCGCATTATTAACCGTGTCTTGTTTATTTCAAATAGGAAACCGAGACGTTACCCCTTTCATCAATTTGCATATCACTTGCGCAGATCCTAGCAAGGTCATTCGCCACGTCTAAAAAATACGTCAGTACTGAATGCAGCTAATGACTGGCATCCAAGCTTCCATTTAAATGTTTTAATATCTAAGAACGATTGCGTGGGCTATAAACACCGAGTCATTACTTTTATTGGCACCTATTTTGCTTATTAGCTGGCTGCCCGAAGTTGCACGGGTAGATTTGAAATTTTGAATTACAATTTAATTAATTTCGTTTACTTACCCATCCCCTCGCTCTTTATGAAATTATCTTACAATTGTCTAGAAATAGTTATAGAGAATCCTCTTCTTTACTCATAATTGTAATTTTGTGCAGCCCAGGCTATTCCAAATAACGGGTGAAAGGTCCTAGGATATTCACGCAAAAGGGTGTCAAGCACCGCGGAACGTCGACAGTTCCTTAAGTTCTGGAACTGCCTATAAGTGGCTTTACTAAGCGGGGCGTTTCAGGCGGTAGTGTCTGTGGCCCGCATTCGGGAGATCGTGGGGTCGATTCCCGTGGGCGATCTCCGGTACCCATGGGCTTTTTCGGGGTTTCCCTGGGTCGCTAAACGAATGTTGGGTAGGGTCTCCAGAATTTCCTGTCCCTGCATTTCACCTCACTTCTCAGTTCACTTCACCTTTCTCTGACGATGCACACGTTCTCTCAGCACTGACTACAGACGCACACACACACACACACACACACACACACGCACACACACAAACACACGCATACACTTAAGACTAACTGCTAACAGGTGTTTCGTTCAACACTTAACGACTCTAAAGAACTCGCTTCTCTCGCCGTCCCGACTGGTTTATATAATTGAGAATGACGTAGCACGGATTTTTCTCGAAATCCAATTTTTCTCCAACTTCTCGTAAATAAGCTAGCAGTTGAAAGATTCTTGAACAGTCTAGAAGCACTTTATTGTGCTGCAGTCATAGTCGTCTTTGTTCTGACCGCTCCATTTTCGCCGGACCACGTATTTACAGGTAGTGGTGTGAGGTAGCTTGTTCTTGAGCGGCTTTGATGGCGGCTGCCGGCCGGCGGCACAATAATATTAGCATAGATATAGATTATGAGTTGTGTAAGAGGAAGCAGAATGTAGCATTCAATCAGGTTACTTTTTCAGCAGGGATTAAAGAACTGCAAATACTTCATGTCTCTTGGGCAGCACTTCTGTTGAAATACTGAGCGCATTAAAGTGCATTTCTTTTGTTCTAGGTGAGGCAGTGAAGGAACAATGGAGGAAACTTAGAGATTGCCACAGAGATGCGCTTAGGCGTCAAAAAAAGAAAAGAAGTGGGGATGCACCTACAACCAGCAAGCTCTGGGCTTATCAGAAGCAAATGGAGTTTCTTTTACCCTACATGATCAATAGGCCAATTTCGGTAAACCTAGCAGAGAGCCAACTCCTCGACGGGTCAGAAGATTTGGAGGGAAGCTTCATGGGGTTGGAGGACCCGGAGAATCAGAACAGCAGTGAGCAAATAGAAATTAACGAAGATATTATAGTTAGAAAAAAACAGAAACTATCGGAAAATGTGTCTAATATCTTAACAGAGAGTTTGGACCACTGGAAAAGACGATCCTTTGAAAATGATGAATTGAGAAGAAGGTTTGCACCGCAAGATGACGATGCATTGTTGCAATTTTTCATGTCAATGTACAACACAACCAAGAGGATGCCACCTGCATCGCAGTTAAGGATCAAAAAGAAGGTTTTCGTGGCTGTTTCAGAAGAAGAGGAAGAACTTATAAGTAAAACATTTTCTGAGACAGCATCTTCTATCATAGTAACACCGGAAACTTCTAGGACATCTCAAGGTCGAACCACGGAGGAGGAATATTTTATCAACAGCGATGTTAAGTTGTTTAATGTGTGATCGGCAGGGAGCAGGGTTTTAGTGCGAAATTTATCAAGTTAACCGTGCACTTAACGGGAAGTGGAAGCGCCGGCGACCTTGCAGTACAGCCCTCACGCTACCTGCCGGCTCTATACTCGTGCTGTTGATCTTATTCCTATGTTTACTTACTAAAACCCCGCTCCCTGGTGATCGGACTCTGTGCACGCAGTTAGATATTAACAAGTTGCAAGTTAATATGTTTTATAAGATATTTATAATAAACTTGCAAGGACTTACGCACCTCAAGAAAACTAGTGATTTCTCTTTAGTCCCAATAGATTTCTGGGCAATTCATTCACTTCCTTCCTTTCTTCTATCTACGGCTTAGTAATCTAGATAAACTTTCATTGCACATTTTCACATTTCACGTTAGGTATAAAAACGATAAAAAATAATAACTCCTTCGCAGGCTAAGGCTTACCGCCCGGCTGCAGCGTCCCCCACCTCTGCCCACTACATGCGTCATGAATGGGGTGCAGTACTGGAGGGTGGGACGTGGCCAGCGCCCCGATCCCTCCCGGCCAGTTATGCGGCCTTCGCGTTCTGGGGTCGCTACTTCTTTATTCAAGTAACGCCTCAATTGGCCCTCACGCGATCTAACGAGGCTGAGTATACTCCGTGCCAGACCTCCCAGCGGAGGAAAAGATCCCCATGCTGGTACTGGGAATCTAACCCGGGTCCTCCGCGCCATAGGCAAGCGCGCTACCAAAACTGCGCTACGGAGGCGGTCATAAGAACGATACATCGGCTAAATCGATTGTCAGACTTTTAAACAGTGAGTCGCTATGTAATGGCTTTGAAATTGCATACTCCTTGAATTCAAGAAGGCGTAAGTATGTATTAGAAAAATCTGATGTGTTACACTCACATGACTTTCTCTACTCTTGTACTAACCATTCTTACAAACTCTTATTCCTATATCTTCTTCGTGTTAGTTAAGATAAATATTTGTACAAATTATCTTATTGCTTATTTCCTTGTAGGTGCAAGGGGAATATTAGAATACAGTAGGCTTTGTGGGATAGTCAAATGTTTTAAAGCTTTGAGATTCTGTTGTCTTTGCACACTTAACATATAAAAAAATGAACAACGATGATCCATTTCACGAAAGCTCTAAGTTTTCCGAAACTCACATAACAAGGAATATCTCCGAAATGGTTCAACCTACAAGAAAATTTATGGAGACATAAATTGTGTATTTTAGCAAGATCTACATTTTTTTGTATAGTATGATTTTGGTCTGCAAAACTCGTCCAGAGTAAATACGACTGCAAGGGCTATAGTTAGAAAACTCATATACATAAGATATACATTTCATTTGTCATCAAAATATGTCAAACACATGACATTTTAATCAAAATCGTTAGAGCCATTTTCAAGAAAATCAAAATTTTCGATGTAAAGGGTAGTTTAGGGTGGGGCTATTCGTGTCGCATCCTTGAAAGACATTAAACTTAAATACCAACTTTGATGTTTAACCGACTTTTCGTTTTTGAGTTATGCTGTCCACAGACTGACACACACACACACACACACACACACACACACACACACACACACACACACACACACACACACACACACACACACACACTGACCTTTTTCTAAAAATGCTTTTTTTGGATTCAGGGGGTCTCAAAACATATATTTCAGGTGAAATCTCGACATCGAATTTTTGGGTGGAATACAATACTTCCTCTACTTACCAGTAGAGAAAGTAAAAATTCAATCCAATTACAAAGAATATCTCAAACACGTTCAACACTTTAACAGTTTGACAAATTGTATGCTTTAACATGTTCTACATATTATAACAAATGACAATTCGACTAATCCCACTTCTGACACCAAAGAGACAAAACGATAAAAGCCCAGTGCAGTTACTTTTTTCTCACTTTATGTTCTTCTGTCTGAATGCACAACAACGCAGCTCTCTTTTCTTTGTTAATACAGTTTTCAATCGATCGTGATATTACAACTCACAGCTGTTTTCTTCTGTAACCTTGACCCACTCCTTTCTGCCTTTCTTCATTCTCTCTGTCTCTCAAACAGTTGACGATACGATCACTCAACACTCATTAACTGCTTCGCTATCTTTCTTTCAACGTGACGGTTGTCTTACGACGTCCGTATACACTAGTTGACACACACACACACACACACACACACACACACACACACACACACACACACACACACACACTCCTCTAGTCGCCTTGTTTCCTTATATAGCGAGGATGACGTAATACGGACCTTTCTGGAACAGCATTTTTTCTGGAACTTCTACAAATACGCCGTCCGCTGGACACTTCACGGATATTCTCGAAAACCCTTTGTGGTTCTGCCGCTCTGACTATTATCACGTGTTTGCTCGCGTGGATGGTGTGAGGCAACTTGAGCTGGAGCACCTTTGATACGCACTGCACCTGGTATGTGATGTGAGGTGGCTTGGCCCCGACAATCATTTGTTGTGCACCGCGGCCAGCGTCACAATATTTTACATAGTAAGATTTTGTCTGTCTCTTACGGTTTATCTATTATAACAGTCATTCAGAATGAAGAGGAATTCACGGTTTCTTCTCAGAAAATTCAAGACTTACTACATTTCATTCCTCATGCAAATATATGAAACGTATAGTATTTTAATACAAATCGTTAAAAACTAAATTGAAACTAGAGTCACTGGCGAACAGCCCTATGCAGGGCCAAGCCTTACCCCCCGATGAATACGGTATTCACAATCTGGAGCCTCTACTTTCTCGTTAAATAGCTGTTCAAGGACCTCCAAGGACCTTACGAGGCTGAGTGCACCCTGGACCAGGTCTCCCAGTGGGAAAGAATCCCCTTGCAGATACAACGAATTAACCCGGGCCTCCCGCTTGGTAAGCAGCTGGGCTACCACTGCGCTAAGGAGAAAACCAATTAAAATTGTTAGGTTTTGTCTATTTCTTACCCTTTACTGATATATCAAAGTAGTTTAATTGAAGAACAATTCACAGACTGTTCCCAGCAAACTCAAGATATGCTACGTACCATTTGTTATACAAATTTCGGAAACATTTTAAATATTTTAACCAAAATTGTAAGAGACATTTTGGAGAAATAAAAATAACGGACATTTTCCCATAGAAATTAGTTTAGGGTGGGGGGTTTGTTGAAAATCTTCGCTTACTTTTGTTTGAAAATCCTTGGAAGATGCTAATTTAAAACGATTTTACTATTTAATTAATTTTTCTTTTTGAGTTATGCTGTTCGAACTGAGCGAGGCGGATGCGCGGTAACGTGTCAAGCTCGCATTCGGAGAGTCGTGTGTTCGATCTCTACCTGAAGTCATAGACTTTCGGTGTTTTCCCGGGTCGCCGGGCAAATACTGGGTAGGTTACTTTCATCCCCCGAATTTTCTCTCCCTCCATTTTACTTCACTATTCATTTCATTCGTTTGGTCTATTTCAGGATAGAAAGTATTAGGAGGAGTTCGGGTGCAGAATGTTGGGGATGAAATCCTCTGAGTACCTCCGTCCCCTGATACCCGGTGTGCTGGCTGGAGTTAGTTTACAACCTACCCTCTGCTGTGCCTACGCTCCTGAGATCTGGCCGCCCTCTGCCTCCTCTCACCTCACTCCTCCCTCCTGGGGCTGACCCTTAGGGGCACAGGCACAATACATCTTTGAGGTCGAAGTGCCAAAGACCCCCTCCGCGTCTGTCCTACTCCTATGCTATTCAAGGATACAAACAGGTTTTTTTCTAAAACGATTTTTTGGATTCATGGCACCTCAAAGCGTGCATTTCCACTAAAATTTCCATGTCAAAGTTTTGGGTGGAATACAAATCTCCTCTACTTACTGCAAATAAATGTTAGAGAAAGTAATACTTTTTTTAAACTACAAAGGAAATAAAATCTTATGCATGAGAGAGAGAGAGAGAAAGAGAGAGAGAGAGAGAGAGAGAGAGAGAGAGAGAGAGAGAGAGAGAGAGGAATATCTACATTCCATGGAGTAACGTGAGCAGAAATGTGGATGCTGCTATTTTCTACAGAAATTATTATAATTGAGAACATCACACTATCTATCCATAGACACTAGTTGAAATACTCTGAAAAGCAATGGCAGTAGAAGTACTAGCATGGGCATTCTCAGTTAAAATGAAACAAATAGCAGGTTCTTGGAAACCAGGACTAAAAATAACTTATATCGTTGAGAAGAACATTAGCTATACCTGATGTGCTCTTATCCAAAATTTCTGAATCTTATCGCGCACATATTTCATGAACCGCTTCCGGTACAAGAGCTATCTGTTACTTTCTAAATTATAATTATTATGCATGCACAGTAGCGAAGTTCACATATGTTCCTGTGCATGAGGGCTGTGTCGTGTGGAATTATTAACACGCCAAGGAGATAACTGAATTTCAGATAAAAACTCTCCTACTTTCACAATTATCATTTAATGAGTTTTATGAGCTTTATGTTATTCAAACCAGATTATTATGGAGTGTTGTTTCGTGGTTGAAGTAAAGACGAACAACTTGCAACGATGTTCAGGCATTTGCGCTATATAATGCAAATTGTGGCACTTTGCTGTCTGCCTGGCAGTTTCCAGAGATTCGGTAAGACACTACATCTTTGATATGCAGGGTTAGTTAACCTTTAGTGGTCGCGCGGGGAGTTCAGAACACCCCAGTCATTCTTGTCGATGTATTATTACATAATGAATAGGAATGCACCTTCATGATCTTTGCACATTTCTAGAAGTAATGTGCGAGCCTTGAGTAAAAATCTGATGCGTTGCACTCACATGACTTTCTCTACTCTTGTACTAACCATTCTTACAAACTCTTATTCCTATATCTTCTTCGTGTTAGTTAAGATAAATATTTGTACAAATTATCTTATTGCTTATTTCCTTGTAGGTGCAAGGGAAATGTTAGAATACAGTAGGCTTTGTGGGATAGTCAAATGTTTTAAAGCTTTGAGATTCTGTTGTCTTTGCACACTTAACATATAAAAAGATGAACAACGATGATCCATTTCACGAAAGCTCTAAGTTTTCCGAAACTCACATAACAAGGAATATCTCCGAAATGGTTCAACCTACAAGAAAATTTATGGAGACATAAATTGTGTATTTTAGCAAGATCTACATTTTTTGTATAGTATGATTTTGGTCTGCAAAACTCGTCCAGAGTAAATACGACTGCAAGGGCTATAGTTAGAAAACTCATATACATAAGATATACATTTCATTTGTCATCAAAATATGTCAAACACATGACATTTTAATCAAAATCGTTAGAGCCATTTTCAAGAAAATCAAAATTTTCGATGAAAAGGGTAGTTTAGGGTGGGGCTATTCGTGTCGCATCCTTGAAAGACATTAAACTTAAATACCAACTTTGATGTTTAACCGACTTTTCGTTTTTGAGTTATGCTGTCCACAGACTGACACACACACACACACACACACACACACACACACACACACACACACACACACACACACACACACACACACACACACACACACACACACACTGACCTTTTTCTAAAAATGCTTTTTTTTTTGATTCAGGTGGTCTCAAAACATATATTTCCGGTGAAATCTCGACATCAAATTTTTGTGTGGAATACAATACTTCCCCTACTTACCAAAAGAGAAAGTAAAAATAGAATCAATAATGGAAGCCCAAGTTCCAAGAAAATACACATACGCCTTGGGGTGTTGTCAACACCCCGCGCGACTTTTTATGTTATTGTACACTGAGAAAGCTTACACTTGTATTCCGGAGCATTTGCTTGTCTGTTGTCACTGTGTGTGGTTAATTCAGCAAAGGATCCTTACGAAGTAGAACAAGAAAGAATGTGGAAGCTTCTGCAAGAGGTATTAGATGAGCATGTTTGTGTCTAAGAAACATGAAAAATGTGTGTGAACAGTGTTATGATAACGCACCCATTGCCTCACCAAAGCGGCTCGGGTTCGATCCCAGACAACCGCATGTGGGATTTGTGGTGGACGAAGCGGCGCTGGGGCGGGTTCTCTGGTTTCCACCGCCATCTGATTCCACCGGTGCTCCATCTTCATTTCATGTATCAGTAGTGTCACCGCCTGCGGTGCCTTATGCAGTATGGCGTTCACTACTAAAAAGCACCCATTGCAGCCACTAACAGTGAGCAAATTTATACAACTTTTGTATGAGTTGACAGAATAAATGTTCAGTGATATGTGTAATGGTTTGAACCTGTAGTACAGAACAAAGAATACCAGATACATAAATGGGTAGAGAAAGTATGCGAGTGCACATATCACATCATTTTCCGTAATTTGACCACTATTTAAATCCATGAAAGAATGATGCGGATACTGGTTGGACATAAATCCGCAACTGACATTGGAGAACCACACGCACCATCCATAGAAATTGAATGTTTGGGCTCATGCTTTTGGTGGCCATATTGTTTGCTGGTTTTTCTTCTTAAGGGAAACGCTAAACGCTACTAGATACTTGGATTGTTTCGAAATGAAAAAGCACTGAACACAGCAAACTTGTTTCTACGCCCAGTCAACCATCAGCTACCCAATGACACCTTTCTGCAACAAGTTGGATATTCATCAATACTTAGACCAGGTTTTTCCACAATGATGGATTGGACGGATAGGCCAGCAAAATCCACATATTTGTCACCTTTGTACTTCTTTTGTGGGGCTATTTAAAGTCGATGGCATATCGAAAAAAAATCCAAAAATTAGATATGGAGCATAAAATAATGGAAACATAGAGACATTCCTAAAACCTGGTTAAGTCATCCCTTAAATTGTTTATGATCGACTATTATACTGTCATGCAGGTGAGAGTTTGTACACAGAATTTAGAAGATGAACTATCTTTATTTTTACCTAACGAGCTGGTTTCGTGATGAGGTGTGAGGTCCTCATTAGGGAAGTCATGGGTTCTATTCGTATGGCCGACCTCCCTGACCCTGGCTTATATCTAGTCATCCTGGGTAGTAGGGAAAAATACCTAGGTGCTTTTAGTTAGCAGTATGACTGCCAAACTGCGAGAGGGGAATTATGAATTACTGTGAAGTTCATTAAGCTAGTGAAGACAGGCTCGTCTCTGACGCATCAAATCCAATGAATAGGAGAAGGACGCAGCTTATAAGAATTATTTTCAATTCACTCAGTAAGTTAATGAGAAAAAGAGTTTCTTTTCACTAACCAATCTTTACACCACATGCTGCGTTTGTTTTTCGTCTTGTCCGACCAGACAAAGCAAGGGTATTTTCATGTGATTGTGAGTTCGACATGCTCCAAGCACAAACTAGCGCTTGTATACGCAGTATTGCCAACAGTAAAATATTTTGCCAACAAAATTTGGCGTAAAAAGGACTAAAATGGCCTCAAAGGCACTACATAGATTCTATAACTTATAAAATTATAAGTAATAACGCTGAGATTCTTGCATTGAAGTAAACGGCATAAAATAATTTTCTTAAACTTGAGAACATCTAGGTTATCGCTAGAGGGCGGATTAAAGACCTGGTCCGTGATTTGAACTTACTGATGCACGGAGCATACTGTTTTGGCTCGTGTCCTTTGAGTATGGAATGTGGGCGAACAAATGTAACGAAATATCTCGTGAAAGTGAACAATGCTTTGGATTCCAAAGAGATCTACGCAATTCAAATTGCAAAATCCCTAATTTCAGTGGATTTTTTGGTAGTTTAAATGCCATAAAGAATAACTTTTGTTGCTTATTCAATATCATAACCTCCTTGGAAACATATGAGCTATACATGCTAAAGGCTATAAGCATACTGAAAGAATAATGTGTAAAAATTAAGGGCATCAAAGTCCCAGAAATTGGGAAACATTGAACGATAAACTCCAGAATATGTTCGAAAAAATCCTATGTGTTACACTTATATGACTTTCTCTATTCTTGTACTAACCATTCTTACAAACTCTTATTCCTATATCTTCTTCGTGTTGGTGAGATAAACATTTTCAGAAATTATCTTATTGCTTATTTCCTTGTAGGTGCAAGGGAAATATGGGAATACAGTAGGCTTTGTGCGATAGTCAAATCTTTTAAAACTTTGAGATTCCGCTCTCTTTGCACGGTTGACATATAAAAAAAACGAACGTTGTTGCATTTGACGAAAGTTCAAGTTTTTCGAAATTGACACAAATAACAAGGAATATCTCCGAAATGGTTCAATCTACAACAAACTAGACATATGTGTTTTAGCGAGATCTACATTTTTTGTATGGTAAGATTTTGTCTATCTCGTACGGTTTACAAGTTATTCAAAAGTCACCCAGAGTAAACAGGACTACATGGGCTATAGCCAGAAAATACAAAATATACGTTTCATTTGCCATACAAATATTGCAAATCTATGGCATTTTAATCAAAATCGTTGTAGCCACTTTCAAGAAAATCAAAATTTTCGAAAAAGTTTCCATGTAAAGGGTAGTTTAGATTTTCTTCAAAATCTTGGTGTCGCATCCTTGAAAGACGTTAAACTTAAATATAAACTTTGGTTTTTAACAGAATTTTTGAATTAAGCTGTCCACAGACTGACAGACAGAGACACACACACGGACCTTTTTCTAAAAATGTGTGTTGGTTTTTTTTTTTTTTTTTTTTTAATTCAGAGGCCTCAAAACATATATTTCCGGTGAAATCTCGACATCAAGGACGTTTCTCAGCATTGCATAAGTAGGAATGGCAATTGCTTTACGAAGAAATTGTTTAGTACTACCAGATCATCTACAATAATTGCTTGCACGGGTCTTTAGAGGTATTGTTTAGACGTGGCGAATGATCTTGCTAGGATCTGCGCGAGTGACATCATGCAAATTGATGGTTCGGGTAACGTCTCTTCTTCCTACTTGAAATAAACAAGTCACTGCCGATAATACGAGCGGGCACTGTACTTAATCACGCACTGTCTCGCGATGTTTACTACACGGCGGTTGGAGAGATACTAACCTGATACCCCTGTGGCCTTATAAATACAAAAGCGAACTAGACTAGAAGCCACTGCGCAACCTCCAGCCATTCGCCACGTCTAAAATACCTCTGTACATAATTTGCCTCGCATCTTTTATTTACGTTTTGAAGATAATAAAGAATAGGTTTTGAAAACAACAAACATGCTAACCTGAGCTCATTACTAAACATAGAGTATTTCAACTGAGTAACATTTTTCACTGAATCTAACAAAATGATTTTAAAAATTTCAAAATGAGTCTTAACTCCAAGCATTGATAAATTATTTTGCATACTGCAGATCAATAATTAACCACCTCCTGTCGCAATGATCTCTAAAGCACTTCCAAAACATAATAACTACATAAAAGATGTCATTTTAGGAAAAGAAGAATTCATCTGGATGTTTCTTTTTTAAAGATCTACATTTCCCACTGATAACTAAACGAGTAGTTTTCCAACTAGATAGTTGTTCAAAAACTTGGCAACACTGTATGTACATGTGTCATATGGCGGTGAGACAAATTTACATATATGGTTGAAGAACGCAGTCACGCGTGTAGTCGTCTTTACGGGGGACATCGTGGCAAATTGAACTGGGTGACTAAAGATTAATCACTCATGCATGGCGCCTGTGGTGGGCAGAGATGGGGGACGTAGCGGTCAAGCGGTAAGCCTTGGCCGAGAAACAGCGGTTACGCCCTGTGGTTGGTTAGTTTAACTAAAGATTTTATTCAAACTGTCGATACTTAGGAGTTGAAACGCTTCCTATGAAATATGGATCAGATTATTTACTTCCCAACGATTCTGCCACCCAAAATGTCCAGTTATGACAACTGAGGTGCCATTTAGAGAGAAAGTTATTTCTTCTGGAAATATGACGTGTGTCTGAAATTCCGGATTGTAATAAAATTTGTTTCTGCAACCAAAACGTCACGGTTAACCGCCTTTTCATTTTTACTTTCTCTACTGGCAAGTAGGGGAAGTATCGTATTCCACCCAAAAATTCGATGTCCAGATTTCACCGGAAATATATGTTTTGAGAACCCCTGAATCTAAAAGAAAGCATTTTTAGAAAAAGGTCCGTGTGTGTATCTGTGTGTCTGTCTGTGTGTCAGTCTGTGGACAGCATAACTCAAAAACGAAAACTCGGTTAAAAACCAAAGTTGGTATTTAAGTTTAATGTCTTTCAAGGATGCGACACGAAGATTTTGAAGAAAATAGCCCCACCCTAAACTACCCTTTGCATGGAAGATTTTTCGAAAATTTTGAATTTCTTGAAAATGGCTCTAACGATTTTGATCAAAATGCCATATGTTTGAGATATTTTTATGAAAAATAAAATGTATATCTTGAATGTTCTGGCTTTAGCCCCTGTAGTCGTATTTACTCTGGACGACTTTTGCATAACTGGTAAACCGTTATAGATAGACCAAATCATACTATACAAAAAATGTAGATCTTGCTAAAATACACAATTTATGTCTCAATGAATTTTCTTGTAGGTTGAACTATTTCGGAGATATTCCTTGTTATGTGTGTGAGTTTCGGAAAACTTAAGGCTTTCGTGAAATGGAACATCGTTGTTCATTTTTTTATATGTTACGTGTGCAAAGAGAACGGAATCTCAAAGCTTTAAAAGGTTTGACTATCGCACAAAGCCTACTGTATTCTAATATTCCCCTTGTACCTACAAGGAAATAAGCAACAAGATAATTTGTACAAATGTTTATTTTAACTAACACGAAGAAGATAAGAGTTTGTAAGAATGGGTAGTACAAAAGTAGAGAAAGTCATGTGAGTGCAACACATGATATTTTTAAGTTGTGCTGTTCACACACACGTGGAAAATGCTTTTTATTTAATTCAGTGACGTACAAACGTGGCTTTATTTCTAGTGAAATCTTGGCATTGACATTTTGGGTGGAATGTTATTCCTTCTCTACCTACTAAACACGCTGTAGAGAAAGTAAAAGCTTAGTTTTTGAGCACAATGCTTTAAAGTGTCGATTAAAGTTCGACTATAATTGGTGAATAAGGCATCGATGATTCAGGTTTGGATATATTCTCCAATGTAAACAAAGTTACAAGGTTAGTGAACAAAAAATTACAGGTGAGGTATTTCTAAACATTCAGCTGTAATTGACTGAAAGGTGCTTGCGGGTAATTATCTGTTGTATTAAAACACAGCACACGTACACACGTCCTTATATACCTCCAGAATATTGTATGTGTAGAATTACGACAGTGCATGACTCTGTGAATCAAGAGACAGGCGTTACGAAAATATTCTATATGTGGGATAAGGTCTCATAATTTGTACCACTTTGACTACTTATAGAACAGTACGGAATCATCAAGCACTAGCAGAACTTGACTGTAGAGAATGTACTTTCATCAGTCGGGAATGCTCGGACTATTAGTTTAAATGTTGCTCATATTATGCACAATGTGTGGGGATGAAAACTGGCACAATTTATCTTCATGTAGGTACTTGAAATTGTACCGTTGGTATTTTAACTTGGATTATTCGCATAATATAGGGAATAACTACAGGAAATTTTAATCAAGTACCTAAATAACGTTTATTTTAAACAAAATTTATGTTTAGTTAATAAGAAATATTAGCATATTCACACTACTGTGAAACCGAAATTATAATGTGAATATATGTCATTGATAATAGAAAGAAACAAAAGGAGATTCTAATCGATAGTTAAGGGGAAGACGTAATAAAGCTGAATGGATTAAAGTCTCAAGAATGGAAGCCTAGGAAGATTTAAGTGAGTGATAAGGCTACAATTGTTGTATGTATGAAGCCCGAGCGATTCCGCGGGCTGATTCGTTGTTGTAGTGTTTAACGCCCGCTTTTACTACTATGGCAGCGCAGGCGGTGACACTGATGATACATGGAATGAAGATGGAGCACCGGTGGAATGAGATGGCGGGGGAAACCGGAGCACCCGGAGAAAACCCGCCCTGACGCCACTTCGTCCACCACGAATACCACATGCGGGTCCCTGGGATGGAACCTGGGCCGCCTAGGTGGTAGGCGAGCGTGCTAACCGCTCGGCCACGGCGCCACCCAGGGCTGATTCGTATCTTACCATGACGTGCTCTAAAGTTGGCCAATGGAAATCGCTTCCTTCGTGTCGCCCACGCAAAACAAATGCAACGCAAGAGACACTCATCTTGAATCGAGCCGAGAGTACACGTGCAATTTCTGAGTTGTACGTAAGCTAGCGCGTATACATTTTTCGGCGGTCGCCAAAGGGTGACCAAGTTCAAAGATTATAACGTAGCAGTTGAGGTTACAAAGTTACGTTCTATTTAGATATCGTCGGCAGTTCTCTACAAATCTGGAAATTTCCAAATAAAGTTAAATGTTGGTTAATTCTTTGTTTGGTTCCATTCCTACCACAACTCACGCATACCCTGCAGATTAGGACCTCTTGCTAGAGCTAGTCCGGACACCAAACACGGGATAGGAGATATCCTGGCGACGAGATCTTATAGTTCTTAAAGGCGACGTCTTCGACTTAGAGGAACGTTTGTGTCAACTGAAAATCTAACTACTGGCTTTTGCAGCCCCTTTTGAGCCTTCACCTCCCTCAATTTTTGCCTCCATTCTTCTCTGTCTTCTGCTTTCCGCCTCCATATTCGAACTCCCAGTATCATAGGGCATCCCTTCTTATAATATCCTTCCATTGATATTTTGGTCTTCCTTTGGTCTTGCGTTGTAGAATTTCCCATTTGAAATTGTTTTTGGGATTCGTTTATCTTCCAACCTTTGAACATGTGCTGCCCATCTTAACGGTCTTATCTTTATTTCTTGTACTATCTTCACAAAAGTAAATACCCAACTTCAGTGAGACTGCAGGAAGGGTCGTCTAATTCTCAGATGTACTTGCACAAATGACATGAGAATTAAATTAGTCATATGCTTCCCTTACAGCTCAGAAGACCTGGCAGCCATGTCACCTCGTAACTTACCTCGCAGTTTTGAAAAACAGTATTTCAGCAATCCTTCTACATTAACGGGAAAACATAGCAAATTCAACTTCAGTGCACCTGCAGAAAATATGTTCTTATTGTGTTTTATTAAGTTGTAGACTAAAAATGATTCGTGTCGAGTGCTAGATTTACACGTGAATTCAATCACCCAATTCGTGTGTTCGCTAAAATCAAGATTGGTGGGCTAACATTAGTTAGAATCCCATTTAACATTTTTATTTCAGTTTTTTCTTTTTTCTTCCTTAACGAGAGCAGCATTATTTACGACCCGTGCGAAATATAAAATTATACAAACTAATGACATCTATTTCGTTAGGTATTTTTAATTTTAGTCGGTTAAAAACCAAAGTTGGTATCTAAGATTAGCGTCTTTCAAGGATGTGACACGAATATTTTGAAGAAAATAGCTTTACCCTAAACTACCCTTTACATGGAACGTTTTTGAAAATTTTTATTTTCTCGAAAATGGCTCTAACGATTTTGATTAAAATGCCATGTGTGAGATATTTTTATGGCAAACGAAATGTATATTTTGAATTTTTTGGCTGTAGCCTATGTAGTCCTGTTTACTCTGGATGACTTTTGCATAACTGGTAAACTGTAAGAGATAGACCAAATCTTTCTATAAAAATGTAAATCTTGCTAAAACACTCAATTTATGTCCAATAAATTAGTTTTAGAGTGAACCATTTCGGAGATATACGTTGTTATTTGTGTGCGTTTTGGAAAACTTAAACTTTCGTAAAATGAAATATTATGATTCATTTTTAATATCTTAGCTGAGCAATGAGAATGCAATTTTTAAGCTTTAAAAGATTTGACTATCATTCAAAACCTACTATACTCCCCGTGCACCTACAAGCAATAAGATAATTTATACAAATGTTTATCTCAACTAACACGAAGAAGATAAAGGAATAAGGGTTTCTAAGAATGATTAGTACAAGAGTAGAGAAAGTCATGTGAGTATAACACATCAGACTTTTATAGTATGCACCCAAAGTTCATGAATTTAACATTGTCGAAATTGGCAGTACTTTCTCTCCTTAAAAACATGTTTCTATCAGAAGTATATCTTACCGTTTAAGTGCTACATCCAGCTGGAGAAACACTTGACTGTTCCAGGTTGTACTTCCACACATTGGATAACCTTTTAGTTTTAAATACAAACAGTGGGGTAGGTATATACTGCCAGAAGCAGCTAAAAGTAGCTTTAGTGCTGTGTATTGTTTTGCATAAATTATTTTATGTATTATTACAGTATTATAGATTATTCTAACAATGCGTCGCGAACAAACCTTTCCAGCTTCAGAATAAAAAATCTGATGTGTTGCACTCACATGACTTTCTCTACTCTAGTACTAACCATTCTTACAAACTCTTATTCCTATATCTTCTTCGTGTTAGTTAAAATAAACATTTGTACAAATTATCTTATTGCTTATTTCCGTGTAGGTGTAAGGGGAATATTAGAATACAGTAGGCTTTGTGTGATAATCAAATCTTTTAATGGTTTGAGATTCCGTTCTCTTTGCACACGTAACTTATAAAAAAATGAACAACGATGTTCCATCTCACGAAAGCTTTAAGTTTTCCGAAACTCACACACATAACAAGGAATATTTCCGAAATTGTTCAACCTACAAGAAAATTTATTGAGACATAAATTGTGTATTTTAGCAAGATCTACATTTTTTTGTATATTATAATTTGGTCTATCTTTAACGCTTTGCCACTTAGGCAAAAGTCCTCCAGAGCAAATACCACTACAGGGGCTATAGCCAGAAAATTCAAGATATACATTTCATTTGTCATAAAAATATCTCAAACAATATCTCAAAATCGTTAGAGCTATTTTCAAGAAAATCAAAATTTTCGAAAAATCTTCCATGTAAAGCGTAGTTTAAGTTGGAGCAATGTTCTTAAAATTCTTCATGTCGCATCCTTGAAATACATTAAACTTAAATACCAACTTTGGTTTTTAACCGACTTTTCGTTTTTGAGTTATGCTGTCCACAGACTCACAGACACACACACGGACCTTTTTCTAAATATGCTTTTTTTTGGATTCAGGGTTCTCAAAACATATATTTCCGGTGAAATCTCGACATCGAATTTTTGGGTGGAATACAATACTTCCCCTACTTACCAGTAGAGAAAGTAAAAATGTGAAATAAATAAATGAAATTGCATTGATATTTTGCAATTAATAAACAAGTAATTCTTAACGACCTTTTTTGCAAAGTAAACACAGTTCTTGTATATGATGACATCCCCATAATAATATACCACAACTAAGATGGAAATTTACGTATGTATAATACCTACACCAATAAAAGAACTCAAGATTTCTGAGCTCTCACATAAAAATAGTTTTATTAATCTTAGTAGAAACATACTCTGTGTGAGATTTCCACTCTGAACTACATTGGAGATGAATACCTAAAAAGCAAACAGTACAATTTGTCATAGTTCATAGAATTAAACTTAAGCTGAAGTAGTTTCAAGTTTGTTTTGAGAAAGATGTATTTTTAGGCATGATACACAAAAGCAAAATAATCAGCATACATAGGTATAAGTAGTAAGACAATCTTCTTTTATATTACAGTGGAGGTATACATTTCATTCCCATCGATTTCGTTTTATTGATGTCGAACGTTTTTAAGTAAATGCCACTCCCAACATATCCATCTTTGATTGCATGTTTGTAAACTATGTACAATGATGTGTTTTTACTACACCAACATATTTTTAGTTGACAGGTCTTATCCCGAGCTTGGGGAACACTTTGAAGGAGATATTATACAGCTACCTGGAAGAAATGCGATGAAGATGGAAGAATATCTATGGCCTGGAGGAGTTGTACCTTATGTATTCCACAAAGCTTTTAGTGAGTTACTTTTGTTTATTTGAGATTTAATTATATAGTAGAACTAAAATTATCCAAACTTCAACGCTTCTGGATCTGATCTGGGTAGCTTTGATGTATCATTAAAATCACTTTATTAAACCAACGAGTTGCTTTTGTTCGACAGTTATTACAGTATATAGTTATAAACTACTGTAGGTTTCTTTATCGCTCTAAAATAAAGTGACACTATAGTGTACAAAATGTAAACAACATTCATTAAATTAATGTTATCAAATAATCTTATTAAATTAATATTACAGCATATACAAGTTAAGCTTTTTGTGACTTTTTGTTTAACTTTTTCATGATTCATCCAATTATTCGGATATTTGGTTACCCGGATCAGGTCCGGCCCCAATTAATCCGGATAATTGGAGTTGTGCTGTAGTCTGAGAGAAAAATAAATGTTACAGTGACTTGAATATGTTAAGTTTGATAGTATATAATTTTTCGAAAATACCTGTTTTGAGACTCCCTGAATCCAAAAAGCTTTTTAGAAAAATCTGATGTGTTGCACTCACATGACTTTCTCTACTCTTGTACTAAACATTCTTACAAACTCTTATTCCTTTATCTTCTTCGTATTAGTTGAGATAAACATTTGCAGACATCTTGTTTGCTTATTTCCTTGTAGGTGCAACAGGAATATAAGAATATAGTAGGCTTTGAGCTATAGTCAAATTTTTAAAGCTTTGAGACCCCGTTCTCTTTGCACACTTAACATATAAAAAATGAACAACGATGTTCCATTTCACGAAAGCTTTTAAGTTTTCCGAAACTCACACACATAACAAGGAATATTTCCGAAATGGTTCAACCTACAAGAAAATTTATTGAGATATAAATTGTGTATTTTAGCAAGATCTACATTTTTTGTATAGTATGATTTGGTCTATCTCTAACGGTTTACTAGTTATGCAAAAGTCGTCCAGAGTAAATACGACTACAGGGGCTATAGCCAGAAAATTCAAGATATATATTTCAGTTGTCATAAAAAGATCTCAAACATATGACATTTTAATCAAAATCGTTAAAGCCATTTTCAAGAAAATCAAAATTTTAGAAAAATGTTCCATGTAAAGGGTAGTTTAGGGTGGGGCTATTTCCTTCAAAATCTTCGTATCGCATCCTTGAAGGACATTAAACTTAAATACCAACTTTGGTTTTTAACCGACTTTTCGTTTTTAAGTTATGCTGTCCACAGACACACAGACTCACACACAGACACGGAGCTTTTTCTAAAAATGCTTTTTTTGGATTCAGGGGTCCTCAAAACATATTTCCGGTGAAATCTCGACATCGAATTTTTGGGTGGAATACAATACTTCCCCTACTTACCAGTAGAGAAAGTAAAAAGGAACGCCCGCACGTGTGTGTGTGTGTGTGTGTGTGTGTGTGTGTGTGTGTGTGCGTGTGTGTGTGTGTGTGTATGTGTGTGTGAACAGAATAGCCCCAAAACGAAATGTCCTATAAAATATGTCATATTTTGTATTTAGGTTCAGTATCTTCTGAAGATGCAACACGTTTTTCAAGAAACTTCCCCTCCTCAAACTATCCTTTACATGGAATATTTTTCGAAATGTAAGATTTTCTCAAAATGGTTTTGACGATTTTGATTAAAATGTCATATATTTTTGCTATTTAAATGGCAAATAAAATTCTATCTTGCATTTTGTGCCTGATGTCTTTTTTTCTCGGAAGAAATGTTATAAATTCTAGTACAACAGGTAAACGTAAAGTGACAGCGAAAGCGATCTACAATTCACAGAAATGTAGATCCTTAAGATACATAATTTATTTCAAATAACGTTTCTGTGGCATAAGCCATTTCTGAGATATCCGTTATCAGTGGTTTGAATTGTTCAATATCTTGTCATTCCTTTCAAGTCCTGTCGATACTCAATTGTTTCTTGCGATTGCATGAAACAGTGTGGAATTTTAAGGCCAGCATATAGCGACCAGTTCTTAAACATTTCACAATCGTTATTTCATTTATATCTATAACGAAACGCGTAATGTAGCTATTTCTGCAAAGGTTTACCTTAATTAAAATGAAGCATAATTTTTTGTAAGAATAGTTCGCTTACCACTAACAAATGATACATAGTAGAGAAGATTATGTGGACGTAACACATCGGAATTTTTATTATTTAATGTTGCTTTAACATTTATGTAATATTATGACCCTTACCTATAACTATGAGCACGTGATTCAGTGTTTATCAGACTGAGTTGGCCTCAGTTGCATATGCACCTTCCTGTACGATTTAGTTTGTTGTTATTCCTTTAATTGGAAGATGGACTTATTGGGTCTTGAGACGGTACCTTTAGACCGAGAAGCCTGCAAGTAATGAATTATTATTAATGTGGGTAATAAACATAATTAATTGTAATGAGATGTAATAAAGTTAAGTGTCAATATTGTTTTGCACCTATGTATGCACTTAAAGAAGAGTGATTTAGTGACATTATGTATGCAATTGTGTCTGTAATATTAAATAAGTTATTAAGCGTTTAATGCAAAGAATTTAAGTCTAAGTTAAAATACTGTCCGAGGCTGGAGATTTTAGATGCAGGAACGTGTTTTTTTTAAGGAAATGAAGCCAGTTTGTGTTGCTTCTCCGCTAACCTACCCATTCTAATGTCCAGGAGGGTGTAGAGCCGTTGTTCTTTTCTTTGTTAGTTCGCCATGACCGAAAGAGTGAGATGGAACGTTTTAAGGGAAATAAATAGGGAAATCCCCCGAATTCTAGGTGGTATTTCGAAAGAGGGGATGAAGAAAAGCCAAAGAAAAGTTATAAAATAAATACGAAATGTTAAGAAGCGTAAAGTGGCACAAAGAATCCACCAATCAGAATTTATTAGACTGCAGGAGCCCGTTTCTATGAATATACATGTAAATGCTAGTTTTGGGACAGTTCCTCGAATACCACTGGTAGGAGAAGATCCTGATGTACCAATAAAGAAGTACCGCATAAAAGTACGCAAAGTGACTCACCCATGGATGCGTAAACTGGCGAGTGCTTACTTAAATTTAGCTATTAGGTTTACTAGTGCGCTGCATATTAGAACCGTTGTGCGCGCGATGAAATCAGCTTAATGGGGAAGTTAATGAAAATAAATATTGCTGAATTGTAAAAGTCGTGCATCTCAGTACCACGATCCGAAAGGAAAGGTAGCATTTTAACGGTGACACTAGTGTTCAATTAGTATCTAAAGGAGCTGTGAATCACTGAAATAAAACAAAGGAATATTGATCCTAAAACTAAACCTCGCCAGTTACTTTTGTTGCATTCCCACGCCAGAGATCATCGCTCATTTTACCAAACTCCATGTTCCACCAAAAACCTTATACGAGGCGTTTCCGGAAAGTAAGTACCATTTTGTTCTGCCACCACCACAACGCTAGTTTCGCAGTTATACGCATGCGTACTCGTCTCTCTGGTTCATAGTGTGTCCACTGATGCCATTACAGCTGGCTCGTGCTGTGGTAGTTCAAGATGCTTAAGACAATTTCTGGTCCCGCCCACTGTGAAGTGCGTTTCGTAATCCGGAATGTGAAGCCAGCTGAAATTCATCGTCAACTTATGGAGATTTACGGTGAAAATGTAGTGACAGATGGAATGGTGAGAAAGTGGGTTAGGCAATCCAATGATGGACGATCCAATGTCCATCCAATCCATGTGGACTGTGCGGTCTTCAGTTGTCACGGATAATTTGGTTGAAAAGTGAATGAGGCAATTTGTGCAAACAGACGCTTCTCAATAAGAACGTTTTGTGATGTGTTTCCACACATTTCAAAATCAGTTTTGCATGAAAGTGTCACTGGCGGCATCTTTCTCGAAGAGAACACACAAACATTGATTCCTCCATATCACAAATACCTAAACAATGCTGGAAACTATGTCGAAAAATAGCTTAAGGAATGTTCTTTCATGTACAAATAAATGTTGCCTGAAAACAAATATTTTATGCTTGATTTTTCCAAACCGGTAGTTACATTCCGGACACGCCTTGTAGTTGCACCAGCCGAGGAGAGTATCGAACCCAAGATACTTTCTGAGGACTACAGATAGGAAGCTAGCTGGAAGCAGCAGAACAGAAGCACCGACCAATCTCCTGTGTGATTCGAACCCGGGCCCGCTTCAGTCTGGGTACATAGACGCACTGATGCCGGAAAATACCTTAGCTGCGTAGTAGCCTGCTTGTAGCACCTATTTTATTTCCTTTCTTCTTAAATTGTTGGTGGAATTTTGAGTCCTGTTGCTGAATGTACAATTCAGTAGCGGCTGGAGAAAATTTACGAGAACACTTCAGTAGGAATAGTCGTATAATGGATTTCATATCTGCATCTTCGCGAATACCACCCATAGACGCTGTCACTTGAACCATCTCACATAGTAATGCAGTGTCTGCTGTTAAATGTTCATTGGTCAGTATTGCCACTTATTCATGAGTTACGCCGTTTGGGAGCATAACTAAGAACAAAGGTAGGTGCATATAGTGAACTAACCTCCCTTCCCAATGGAGTTGGCGTAGACACGTGAACTACTGCCCTGGACGGCAAAGAGCGACGTCTCTCTGGGCTTTCTGGGTAGATTTCCCAGACAAAGTCTGGCCAGGTTTTATTAAAACCACAACTCCCAACAGGTAAGTATACAGGGAGACCACGAGTTTTGCCAATAGGGGGCAAACAATACAGCAAAACCTGCCTAAACTGGATCCTCTGTATACCGGAAACCTGCACAAACGGGAAATAAATCTCGGAACTGGGCTATGTTAGAATAAAATAGAATATACTATCCTCACTCACTCACTCACTCACTCACTCACTCACTCACTCACTCACTCACCCTTGGTTTTCCTGCTCCTTTACCTTTGGTTTTTTACTTTCGTTAGCAATTTTCCTTAATTTTCCTTGTAAATCTCCCCATATCTTTATTTATTTTTCTTTCCGTAACTGTTAATAATCTCATATATCCTTGCCTATTTTGTCCCAGTTTGGATTTCAAACATTCTGTCTCCACTGCTTTAACTCTTTACATTCTACCAAGTAATGTATCTTGTTCTCCTTTCTACATATGACACATGTTCCCACTTCATTCTCTTTCAAGGAAATTGTCCTTATTCTCCCCATGCTTAAACGTTCTCTTTCCTGTCTGCTACTTAAGTCAATATACTCTTCTCTCCCACAATATCTTTTGATCGTTCTATATAAGCTTAAATACCTTTTATTTTCCAGAGTTCTCCAGATTTCTTGTTTTTCAATATCTTCTACTCTACGTCTCACTACTTTCCAAAGCCTATTATCATTATTTCTCTCCAATTACTAAATATTCCCATTTCCCATGTTCACCAACACTCTTGCTATCCCTACCCACCAGCCATTCTTGTTTAAAGTTATCTTCTGTTGGTTTACACAAATTTTTAATATATCTTGGTCTTCCCTTTGAAGGCACCTATGCCAGCATATTCACTGTGTTAAATAATACTTTAACATGGAAAAGTGCCTAACGCGGAAGCGGAATAATTTTCTGGAACAGTTTACTTAAATAACACTGGGCAACAATGAAAATGTTTCGGGCTTAAAAATAGTGAATTTATATGTATTTCCATCTGCTGAATTAAAAAATCACCATAAAATGATAGATTAGCTCTTGTTTTGAAGATAAAGTGACATTTCATTTTTTAGAGTGAAGATTTTAAATTTGGGGGAATATCTTTTTGGGAGTTGGCACACCTGTCAAATAACAAAACACAAATGCTCTTCAGCTGTTTGTAAGTCATAAACATAGATACTGTTGCTGTGACTTTGAATTACATGTAGTTTCTACTCAAATTAATGCAAAATTTCTTGTTCACCCTAGCGAGAAAAATGTCGTTGCCAAGCCTCTTGTGGACCCAAAAGAAGTTCTTCTTCCACCCCTGCATATCAAGCTGGGTTTGATGAAAAACTTTGTCAAAGCTATGAACCGAGAAGGACGGGCCTTTAAGTACATCAGAGAGAAATTTTCGAAATTAAGTGATGCAAAAGTTAAGGAAGGCATTTTTGTCGGACCACAAATAAGAGAACTTGTAAAGGATCCTGCATTTGACCAAGTTTTGGAGGGGAAAGAAAAGCAAGCTTGGGAAGCCTTCAAGGGTGTTGTTCATGGATTTTTAGGCAACAAAAGAGACGACAACTACAAGCATTTGGTGACAGTGCTCCTGCAAAAATACCGTAACCTTGGATGCAACATGTCCCTTAAGATCCATTTTCTCCACTCCCACCTAGACTTTTTCCCTCCTAGTTGTGGAGCTCTTAGTGATGAACATGGGGAGAGATTCCATCAGGACATTTCTGTTATGGAACAAAGATATCAGGGCCGTTGGAATGAAGTAATGCTTGCGGATTACTGTTGGTCTTTGTATAGGGATTCTGCGGAACTCCATCACAAGAGGCAAGCAAAAAGACGACGAAGTCAATAGGCCACCACATGATTCTCTTCAGACACGACTATCTGTAAAGTATTTTTCCAGCAACTTAGAACTCTTAGCATGTAATTACGGGTTAAAAAATTGTATTAAAAATTATATTAAATGCAATTAAAATGTATCCTTTTCTCTCAATCCGTTAATATATAATACTTTCACCTTGTGTATATCATAGAAACTAGAGCTAATAAAATTTTTTCATTGTCATATTTGTTTCTCTCAACCCAAAATTAGTAGGAATTGCTTCACGAAGTGCTCGAAACATTCAAAAATTATTTTTTTGTTGGCCAGTGTAACCTAAGACGGTTATTATATGCATCATATACAGCTACGTGCAACATTTAACTGATAGCCATTAATTTTGAACCCAACTGTACTTGCACCGAAGTTTTAAGAACCTTTTATGAAAGATTTATTGGCTCAGGTTATGGAGAGACAGATAAATAATCACATTAGTATTATTATAATATGTACGTTGAAAATACAGCAAAATGTACATTTGAACCTATTTTTTTATTTACAGATATTTGCTTCCAACCGTTCCTTCATTGTAAATCTATGGCACCACATTTTTACTTTTTCTACTATGTACTTATATATATATATATATATATATATATATATATATATATATATAAATCAAAATATATTAATTTTCTTTGTGGCCCAACTGCACATGCATTGACTAAACAGACTATACACCGGTTTACAAGGACACTACTAATCCACCAATCAAAAGTGCACCAGTTCATAACGACACTGTTAATCCACTAACCAAAATATCCGTAGTACGAATCAATACTTGGCTGTCTGCGCGCATTCCCACGCAGCTTAAAGCAAAGCTATTTATTCCCATATATGAAATAAATCGACTCTAATAATAGGTGTTAATATTGTAAATAACAATCCAATTTGTCTTCTTGTTTTTGAAAGTCTTCTTTTTTAAAGGCTATAGCATATATACTTGCAGTATCACTGTGTCAAAGTCAACATAATAAAAGTTGAAGGCGCAAGTATCGATTCTCATATGTACAATCGAATAACAAATACATGATTAAAATGTCGGACACAGTGACAACGACACGTAGCATAGAATATCACAAAAATTGTAAATGTTTTAAACTTAACTCGTGGTCGAGCATAAATAGTCGTACGAAACTTGAGTATAATGACATTTATGCTAATAATCTTCGCAAAAGTTAAAGGCATATAGAGGCGGGCCGTACTGCAGACTTCAGCGAATCCTAAGCTTGCCCCTCCTACCAGCGCTGCCGAATGTGGTACATGCATCTCACGCGCTCTTATGTACAGAACCTCTGTCCTTACACGCACTACGCTTGGCAACAGCGCTCCGCTTGAGCATTGGCCAGCGTTCATATGCCTTTAACTTTTGCGAGCAGTATAGTTGCATAATATACCACTAAAGTTGTACTAATGTCATACTGATTCATGTGTTTTGTGTAGATTTGCTATGATTATTTGTTTTAATAAAATTGTGATATGAATCAGCACAAGATGAGCGACAGAAGATAGAAATTGGAATGCGTGGTTTAGAGAAGGAGACCTGCGTGAAGTTTGTGCCTCGCAGTACAAAAGATACTGATTATATTAAAATAACCAGAAGGCCACATGTGGGTTGTGGTGCCATGGTGGGTCGTCGTCCTGGACGTGGTGCGATGCCTGTCAACTACGAGGCCCCTGCTTGTCTCATGCAGACTGGCATCATCCAGCATGAACTGCTGCACGTGCTGGGCCTCTTCCACGAGCAAACACGTCCGGACAGAGATGACTACATACTTATACAGTGGGAGAATATCATTCCTGGTAAGTGAGATTTCCTATCATTGTGCTATAGAACTCTGCTTATCTGGATTAATTGGTACCAGTACAAACTGTACCTACAAACGCTTATTCCTCTGTCTATTTCATGATGATGGAGTGATAGCTATACGTAAAGGCCGGATGGATGTGCGCTCGCATGCAATACAGGTTAGCTTGACGCCAGAAGTACAGCATGGCCATCAATTGTGCGAATAATTGCCACTAGAAGCAAGAATAAAAAACAACGTAACGTAGTACTTTGCAAACTAGTGAAGCATTGCCTTGCAAGTGTATGCAGACGCAAGGTAAAGTGTAGTATAACGTGACTGTTTTGTTTCTTCTCGCAGTGAACTGCAGACGTGGGGTGATAGTGTTCTTTAGTGTTCATATGTTACTTGTAGGTTGTGCTACAGTGAGGTGGTTTTCATGGTCAGGCTGTACCTACCTGCAGTTGTTTACATGCGCGAGCGATAACAGTAAAGTTCATGTGCAGTATACCTATGGAAAAACGCACACGCCTCCGGCCTTTAGTAATAGGAATAGGAGAGATACAGATGGTGCTCGGCACTGAAGCTAGAGTAATTGTACCTATGCCCTCTAGAGGGCCTTCTCGGGAGGAAGAACGAGGTGAGAAGAGACACTGGGCGGCCAGATCCAGACTAATGTGCCATTGACAGAGGTCCTTAAGCTTTCCCAAGTTTGAGGACACCTCAAAGTTTTTAGGTCTTCCGGGGCCATCTCAAGAGAACTTCGTGTGGGGTCCAACGCCCCCAGATGCCGCCCCCTACCCGAATTCTAGGGACAACGGTGGACGGATACAGCTTCTGTGCGCATATCATCCCTGCCAAACTGCACATGGCTTCACTGACATTTGCGACCTTGTAAGTACTCATGGGATGAGCGATGAATGGAATAACTGATGAAATGAAATGGAAGAATGACAAACTCGGAGGGTGAGATTATCCTTTCCCAGCATTCGCCTTGCGACCCGGGGAAACCCCGAAAAAACCCATGGATCAGGAAGGTCGGTAAGGGGAATCGAACCCACAACCTTCCGAATGCGAGGATTGAGATAAATATTGGAAAAATTATGTTATTGCAGTAAGAAATAATCATACAACGTCAACAAAGTGTCAATATCAAACTGTTGCTTCGAAACCAAGATGATTTCTTGTAAGTGCAAGGGAAAATGGGAATAAAATTGACTTTAAGTAATAATCAAATCTTTCAAAGCCGGCTGCTATGTGAAGCCTTTGAAAGTTCGTTCTCTTATCAGGAGAGGATGAAAAAGCAAATACTTCCTATTTGAGAAAAGTATACGTATTGGAAAATTCAGACAAATAGCAAGTAATGGTTCACTCCACAGAAAAGAAAGTACAGCAAATAATTGTGTTTTAACAAGATTGACATTTTTTGTGCAGTAAGACGTCTAACTCTTACAGTTTACCAGTTATGCAAAAGTTCTCCAGTATGAAGATGACTTCTGAGAACATTCCCAGAAAATTCAAGGTATACATTTGTTTTGTCATTAAAATATCTTAAACATGTGGCATTTTAATCAAAATCGCTAGGGCCATTCTTGTTAGAATAAAAAATTTCGAAAAATGTTACATACAAGGGTAGTATGAATTGGGGAAACTTTTTGAAAATCTTCGTGTCGTATCCTTGCAAGAAGCTGAGCTTAAGTACCAAGTTTGGCATTTTACCGACTTTGGTGTTTGAGTGGTGGTGTTCACGGGCACACACACGTGGACACACCATACACACAGAAACACAAGCCTATCCAAAATATGCCACTCTTCTTCTTTGGCCTCACAGTCCTTTTAGTATAACCTTGGTCTTCCTGATGAATATCCTCCATTCTGATCCGTCTCATGTTTCAGCTCTCCAACTCCTGTTTGTTCTTCTAATGTCATCAATCCATCTCTTCTTTGGTCTTCCAACTTTCCTTCTACCATCTGTTTTAGCCTCCATAACAATTCTAGGCATTGTTCTTTGTACATTATCATAACATGGCCTAGCCACTGTAATCTTTTTATTTTAATATCAGAGAAAATATCTGTATCTTTATACAAGTTTTGCAGCTCTGAATTTGTTCTTATTATCCAATAGCCATTTTCCTTAATCCATAAATCATTCTGAGGAATTGTTTTCCCCACATATTCAAAGTTGTTATACATTTCTGAGTTAAAGTCCACTATAGGTTTAATAAGAGTTTTATACAGTCTAATTTTGATCTTCTTAGATAATATACCTTGCTGTCATTAAAGGATCTACAGCATGGAGGCAGCGATTAGCAGATGAAATTTTTTCTAATATGTCTATTAGAGAATGAGTTGAAGTCAACTCGAAACATTAGTCAGCTTTGTACCAAAGAACTTGCAATATTACTAAGATAAGTAAAGTTTTTAATTTCTAATTTATTCTTACTTTAGAATCTTGTTGCTTCACTGTTAATAGCTTCAATTTCCTTAATGTCTATTAGTGTCTCATTTTGATTAGTAATGACTGAGCCAAGATATCTGAAATATGACACTTTATCATATACATTTTCCATTAATTTTAATATTAGTTTCTCTGTCATTATTGTTTACCATATATTTTCTTTTATTTATGTTAATCTTTAACCCTGCTTTATTAGCCTCATTTTGTAGTTTAGTCATTTAAACAGTTAAGGTGCTTGTAAGGAAAACAATATCATCGGCATAGGCCAAGCATTGAAAGACTCTATTAAAAATTCAACCACCTTTATTAATATTTATATGTCTGATTATTTGTTATAACCCAATATTAAATAACATAGTTTTCTGATTCCATTATGTGTGGGGAAACTGTTTTGATTAATGAAGCCAATAATCCTCTTGCTCTCCAATATTTTTCACTGATGGATGGGGCACTAGAAGTGGCCGGGCATATTTGAAGATGCATTTCCTCTTGCAGATCACATAGAGGACAGAGTGGTCAAGAATATATCCCAATTCTGTTTAAATGTTTTGCCAGACAATCATGTCCTGTAATCAACCTGAAGGTTGCAACTGCTGTTTTTCGAGGATACTCAGGAATTACTGTTTGAATGTTTGGTAGTCCCCATCTTTTATTTTTTGATTTTTCATAGTAATATATTGCAATAATTTTTTTGAATTCAGAGTTGTCTAATCTTTTAGCTGCATAAAATGGTAGATTAACTATAGATTTCCGTGCACTGCTGGTATCCTTTTTTTGCAAGAAAATCAGCTTTGTCATTACCACTCAGTCCACAGTGAGCTGGTATCCATTGGAAGACTAGGTGTTTTTGAAGTGCTGTTAGATGGGCAAGGATTTTCCAACATTCTATAATTGTTTGGTTTTTGGGTGTCAACTTGGAAGTAATTTTTATAATTGCCGCCCTGGAATCTGAGAGAATAACTGCTTGATGAAAACGTGGGGAAACTGTTAGAGAGGTTATTTTGTATTTTGACCTTGTTTACATACTACTCTTAATAAGTAAAATTATAAGTTCCGAAATGAAGCAAATATTCATGTAATGTTGTTCATTACGTTGTCCTTAATTACCAGTAAAAGTATCTCCAGATATACTCCTAACACCCTGTGTACGATATAGATGGTTTCATATTTAGTAAGTGCGGGCGTTTAACACTATAAACTTTTGATTAGAAAACGATATTTGACAATAATATGCGGCACATTGTATATTTTGGATGATTCCGTGAGGAATAAGCAACAACAAAACAAAAGTAGGCCCCGGGTCACTCAGTCACTGACAAATGTGACCCGAAATTGCCAAACCTCTGTCGAGCGGGCAATGAATCCTGACGTCATCCATTTCCATGCACTCACGTTCATTGCTGTCAAGATTACGAGTGAGCATCCAACAGAAGATTAATTATAGTTAAGAAAACACTATGGGTCTTACGACAACGTATTACGACATAACGGTCATTTCTTTTTGACGTCATGAGTACACCTATTCCAGATTTTATGCCGCAACAAAGGAATAGCTAACAATACAGTACATGTGTAATCTCTGAGATTATGGTAGGACACCACAGGTAGCGCAGGCAGTAGCGCGTGCGGCTCGCATTCGGGAGGTCGTGGTTTTGATTCCCGCGGTCGACGTTTTCCTGACACATGAGTTTTTTGGAGATTTTCATTGGTCGCTAGGCGGATACTGAGAAGGTTAACTATATCTACTGAATTTCCTGCCGCTTCATTTTACTTTTCATCTCCCTTGTTGTTTCATGGTTGCAAGTGTCGGTGGGAGTCTCGGCGTTGCATAACAAGAGAAAATGATGCTTTCTGTAAAATCTCCATCCCCTGGCGGGGCAGTCACCGGTTTCCGGACCTCCCAGCGGGATGTGCAAGCCTACAGGGGGAGGGGAGAGAGCTGTAATAGACGCCTCTGGAAGACTTCAAACTGGAAATTGTAGGGATCCAGCTTCTGAGCTGTCGTGACTCCTGGATCAGCCGTCTTTGGTCTCCTCTCATCTTATTACTCCCTTCCGGGATGCTCCCCTGTGGGAAACAGTTACAAAAGGCCATAAATCTCCCCTCTGCTGTCTTTATTTATGGCAGGAATACATTCACAGTATTCACTTTTATTTGTGCTTTGCTTTCCAATTTATGTTGTCACCCTTTGAAACGAGTACAAGGTTATCTAATCCACTTTGTACCATCTAACGATGTATAGTTGTGGCATTTCTATCAGCGTTGATTGCTGAATCGGTGGTTGGTGTCAGGTGCGCTTTTCTGAGTATTTTTCACTAGGAACTGCCCCCTAGCGACTGTTTGCCGAATTTGCACGACTATACCATGACGGCGTCCTTTGAACCTGTCCGCGTGATGTGGAAACAGAGAGCACGATGCAGCATATCGTCGCTAGTAGAGGGCAATATGAACCTGACTATACACCACTGTGCCTACATATTGGAATGCTATTTGTGAACCAGATTGCTGAATGAAGGGGGCCATCAGTATGATATTAACCACTGCATTCATGGCTGTACAGGTGTGAGGAATTCCAAGAGACAGCTCGCAGAATTCTAAGATAAATGTTAAACGGCAACCAGGATTATTTTACTCTACTTTATTATGGCATGGCGTACATAAATGACACTCAGGTATACACACTGGTATTTTGTATCTTTGAGATGCCTAACCCCCCAAAAAAGTTAATTCCTTACTTTCAAAACGTGTATCAGTGTGAAAGAAGATCAAATGCTTAATTAAAACATCCCCTTCTAAACAATGCTATTTTAACTAAGGAAATCTAATCTACCAAGTTTTCTATTTAATACATATTCATTGAAATCTTTTCGGACTTAACTATATAAACGCTTCCTGTTGAGAAGGCTTATTCTAACAGTTCTATTGGGGAATCCACCAATCACCCTGGCCATAATTCTGGTTTCATTTGGACGACGCACTCGCTCATACTACAGAAGATAGAGCTACATCTGTATCACGTATACCCCAAAAGATGTTGCGTTACTTCTGTCACCCTTGAAGCCTAACAATGATTTTAAGCTGCCTACTAGTTGCGGATGAGTTGAGGATGCACGGCTAATTGTAAACATACCAGTTGCGTACACGATCTTGGTTGGTTACAGTGAAGGGTGGAGTAGGCCTTCAACGATATTCAGTGAGAATGGAAAGGAACTACGTGTGTTAGACGGGTACAAGTTTCGAACTCATCGAAGTGATGGGATTCAACGATGGATATGCTGTAAAAGAACTTGAAAAGCATATCTGAAAATTGATGTAACAGATATGACTCGTGAACAGAATATCTCTCACAACTATAACCTGAATATATCCTCTCTATACTTAGGCAGAAGTAAGCAACTCTTTGAAACGTAAGGCGGTTGAAACAGTGTGAAGCGAACGTCACAAAGGATGACAGGCTCAGGGGGCCCCTAACATCTCTGGAGAGACCTCCCACACAGGCTTATCTCTCCCCACGGAGAGAGCTTTCTGGAAACGCGCTACATACAGAACGTCAGGGCAGACAACTCCATCACTACACATGTCGCCGTCCATCCCATGATCCTTCGCCTGGCAAACAAATGAAATGACAAAACATAGGAATAGAACATTTGCGACATAATGTATGGAACCCCAGCATTGGTCTACCACCGGGGGAAAAATACATTTTAAGATTGCTTAGCCCAATGGAATTGAACCCAGAATCTCCTGAATGCTAGCCTTTCACGAACCATCTCACTTGATTTACATCATATATATTTTAATCAATAAAGGGAGACTTTGTAGGCGATTTAAACATAATCACCAGATGACTGCGAATAACAGATTCCTATAAACTTATAAATGCATCATACACCTGAGAAAATATTTCATAAAATCAACAAATATAAATAAAGCATAGATATGCCTGAATGCCTGTCATTAAGCTGCGTGCAATGAAGTGAAGCAATTGCAACGATATAGTTAGAATACTTTAAAAATATGGCTATACCTACTGTTTAACCTTTACAGAAAACGACATTAAAATACGTAGACCATAAATAATGGATTATTTCAATGGACCACACATCCTTGAACAAATTTAAACAAGGACTGGAAACTTCACTATCATGTGGAATATGCAATTTCCTGGCCGCGCTTACTGTCATATCCACGCACTAAATATACTATGTATATTACCTCCATTTTAGAGTTTAAAACACATAGTGGTTTCAAAATTTTGAATTATCAACCCGAAACACCAAGACAATACTGGGAAAGAATGTCCCACTGTCCTTAAGTATTCTTAAAGTCGTGAAATACAATGCGAGATTTATAACTAAATTTGAGTATTGTATTCCTTTAAGGGAACACCGAAGTGATTTTTCAGCCTGTTTGGTCAAAAAAAAAAAAAAAAAAAAAAAAAAAAAAAAAAAAAAAAAAATTGAATTTTTATTGCAAAAATGTATCTGCGAAGTTTTAATTCCTAGGGAGAGGCAAACACATATTTTGGACGCCATTTTAAAGTGGTACGCCTCTACCTCTGCCTTTTAAGTGGGCATGCCCGCAGCTTCCGTTCCCAGAAAGGTGAAGTTCGAGAAAGGTCCACGTTTTGTCATCCTCGCTATGTAACGAGGTGGGGAGTCAGTCAGTTTTTAGTGTATGTGTGTGTGTGCGTGTGTATGTGTCAGCTGCGTGTGTACAGCTGCGTCGAAAGATAGTGAAGCAGTAAATGAGTGTCGAGTGATTGTATTGTAAAAGTCAGCTGCTTGAGAGACACAGAAACTGAAGAAAGACACAAAGGAGTGAGTCAAGGAGAAGAAAACAGCTGTGAATTATAATATCACTAAGGACTGTAGACTGTTAACAACGAGAAGGGAGAGGCATAAAGTGACAGAAAAAGTAACTGAAAGGGCTTTTGTTGTTTATATTGTTGTATTATGTTGTCATGGTTTTGTCATTAGTAGAGATAATTAAAACTTTCTGGTGAGAATAAACAAACTCTGTTATCGTCTCCTTAATGATGCCCCTTTCATTATAGGTATTGATTCCTTATTTGGAAAGAAGCAAAACAAATTAATGAGTAGCTGGAATTATTTCAGAAGGGGTAGAGTCCTCGATAAAGTAGTGGATGGTGTGAGGGCAACGTATCAGCCCCACATTAAAGGGGTCTCGAATTCGAATCTCGGTTATTGTGAGTTACCTGGATAAGCTTTTGCCGGAGTTTTTCCTTATCCTGAAAGACAAATGTCCGGTAATCTTGAGCTCTATGGACTCCGGGCTCATTTGAGAATCATTTCACTCATTTTATTCATCGTCCGATGTGACCTCACTCCTTAAGGGAGGCTAAGCGTAAAAAGCACTATCCGGCTACAATATACTCTAGAAGAATCGACGCAAATCCTATATTGATAACAGATCGATGGCCTCTGTTTCACATGAATGTATGTGGCTGTCAATTCATGAATGACTAAAAAAGAAACGCTTTCATTTTTACTTTCTCTACTATGTACTTAGTAGGTAGAGAAGGTATTGCATTCCCAAAACATTCGATACCGAGGTTTCACTGAAAATACACGTTTTGAAATGACCTAAATCCAAAATAACGCGCATGTGCATGAGCAGCAAAACTCAAAAGCAAAAACAGGTTAAATACCAAACATGGTATTTAAGTTCAGCATTTTTCAAGGATGCAAAACGATAGTAAATTCTCCACCCCAAACTACCCTTTACATGGAAAAAATTTTAAAAATGTTGACTCTCTTAAAAATGACTAATAATCTTGATTAAAATACAATATGTTTGAAATATTTATATGAAAAATGAAATGCATATATTGAATTTTCTGGGAATAGGCTCTGAAGCCTCGTTCATTCTGAATGGTTTTGCATAAGTGGTAAACCATAAGAGGAAGACAAAACCTTTCTTCATTGTGAAGTAGATTTCATTAGAAGATTTATCACTTCTTTTGTGAAGATAATAATTTTGGAGATATTCCTTATTAGTTTGAATTTTCAAACGCTTAAATTTGTGAAATAGGAAGTATTCATTCGCTTGCCGTGCAAAGAGGGTGGAATGTCAAAGCCATCACAAAGCGACCACCTCTTAGAAGATTTAATATCGTTTAAGCCTACAGTATATTTCTATTGTACCTATAAAGAAATAGCTAATAAACCCATTTTTACAAATGTCTATTTCGATTAACATGAACTAGATAGAAGAATAAGTGTTTTTAAGAATAGTTTGTACAAAAGTGAACAGAGAAAGTCGTGTGAGTGCACACATTAGAGGTTTTTAATTCAAAGTGCAAAAATAACATCAAACCATTTAGTGAAGGGAAAAATATCCATATTACTAATGATTATTATACGAAGTAAGTTATAAGAAATAATGTTACTTTTTAAGTTTAGGTAAACAAATAGTTTTTGTTTGAGTACACCATGCTGAATAAAGACTTATTGAGAAATTTCTTGCATTTCTGCTTATAAACTTAACTTTCATCGCAACAAGTATACCATCCGTCTATTTTATCACTGTTACTGAAAATGTTCTTTATGACTGGAATTGACTGTAAGCGATTCTTGAAGTTCTAATTTCTCATTTTCCTGGATTAAGCGCCAAAGTTCTCACAGCCTACTGCATTGGTTAGATTTAGTGCCAACTGTGAAAGTAAATCTTAATTAACACGTACGAATGTTATTCTAAGTTGTCTACTTTTAAACAAATATTAATATTAAGTAGTATTAAATAAATTAATTATTTCATGAAATACTCTTAACTAAAAAATACCACTCAAGGTTTTCATATTTGGGATTTTTCTCGCGCTTGCAAAACTATCATATGGAATGCCACGAGTGATTGTCAATTTATCTAGAGGATTTGACTATCACGAGTAGCATTTCTCGAATTAAAGGATGATATAGTCTATGATATGTTATTTAAATGGTGTATTGTAATTACTAACCTCTTAAAATAAATATGTAGCATGAATATATACAGCGGCTTCCATTGGCACGGCCTACAAGATTATCATATTGATGTTCCAATTTGTTAAGATGTTGTCAATGTCAGAAATTGGAGTATCTGCTGTTAATTTATAATTTGGTCCAATAGAAAATTTCTCAAACTGACATCAAACATAGGATTACATACATCACCGAAGCCAGAGTCAGCCATATTTGACATTTGAACAGCGGTTCGATGGCGTCAAATTACGTTGCGCATTTGTTAGCATAATGTAGCTAGGTTCCCTAACCTAATCATAACATAAGAAAAGAAAAGCAGAGGAGTTGATAATGAAAATGTGATAATTTTTTCGTGAAGGAACGCTGTCATTGGTTGAAATTTGAAATTGTTAAGCACATGATGGTTGATTTCAACCAACACAAGTATGTCGTCATATGAAACCCTCACATGGTGCTACTACAGATAATTGTGCTATTCTCGGAATTTCGGCATCGGTAATAAGTGATAAAGAAGTATGATAAATTATTTTGTACCTCTTAATTTTCAAGCCCGGACCCAGCTTAACCTGTAATGACACCATTAATTTAAATCGACTGGCAGTAAAGGCCGAATAAATCATGCAAAACCATACATTGTGCAGCTCTTTAAAATGGTCAAAGGAAGCATAAAATGTGTAGCTTCACCTGCTGATGTTATTGGAATTTTCCCCACCCCTTTCAGCCTCAGAAATCACTAAATGCTTCACGCATGGTTTCACTATCGGCTCCCTTTATAAAAAAGAATACCTTGAATCGGACACGCTGTGCAGCTTTTAGAAATAAAAAAGATATAAAACGCGTATACATTTTTTGTTCTGGAATACGTATAGCCTGTTCATGTTTATGTTAATGCTGAATTATTAATATGCATATGCAAATTAACAATACTATTTCTGTTTCAGAGTACAAGATAAACTTCGCCAAGGCCCCAGAAGAAGCCGTAACAACTTACAACGTCCCGTATGACTTTAAAAGTTTAATGCATTACCCAAGACACGCTTTTTCAAAGAACGGCAAGGAGACAATTGTTGCAAAGGTAACCTAGCATCAAAAAGTTCGATAATTTCAACTAACTACCATGAATCAAATGTTTTATCCTCTTCACCAGCGCTGGGAATAACAATTATATTCAATTCATCACAATTACTTTTGACAACAGGCGCTACGGGTGCGCATTCAAACGTCAAAATAAATTGCACGCTCATGCCACAAAGGAAAATTTGATTAACAGTTTTAGCTATCAAAAGGATTTACTATGGTGGTTTATGCCTGTGTAACAGCGCCAGAAAAACGGATGCATTAGCTACAATATTCTTGGAGGATCCCAAGGGAATCGAGGAATAATTAGCTATTTTCTAGAAAGAATTTGTGAGAAATATTATATAAATTCGGTGTTTTCTGATGTTAAAAATCTCGTATGCTGCACTTCTATACCTTTCTCTACTCTTGTACAAACTATATTTTATACAATCGCTCATTCCTCTATGGAATTCATGTTAATCAAAATAAAAGTTACATTATTTTATTGTTAATTTTCTTGTAGGTACAAAGGGATATGGAAATATATCAGGCTTAAACTTAACTTACATGTTTTAAGAGCTAGTCAGTAAGTGATGGCTTTGAAATTCCGCTCTATTTGCATACCCAACAGATATAAAACGAATAACGACTTCTATTTGAGAAAAGTATATTGATTTGAAAATTAATAACACTACGCGTCTCGGAAAGGGTTTGCTTCACAATAAAATAAAAAAATTATGTACTGCACTCACATGATCTTCTCTACTCTTGTACTAACTATTCTTACTATCTCTCATTCGTCTGTCTTCTTCATGGAAGTCGAGATAAACATTTGCAGAAATTATCTTATTGCTAATTTTATTGTAGGTGCAAGGGGAATATGGGAATGCAGTAGGCTTTGAGTGATAGTCAAATCTTTTAAAGCTAGTCGCTTTGATATTCCGTTCCCTTTCCACGGCCAAGAGATAAAAGAGTGGATAATGATCTTCCGTTTGAAAAAAGTGTTGCAAAACTCACAAAAATAACAAGAAATATCTCGGAAATGGTTCGCTCCACAAACATATGCATTTCGACATAACTTGCGTGCAAAAGCCATCAGAGTAAACAGGACTACATAGGCTATAGCCAGAACAATCAAAATATACATTTCATTTGTCGTAAAGACATCTTAAAGATATAGTATTTTAATCAAAATGGTTTAGGCCATCTTTGAAAAAATAAAATTTTCGAAAGCTTTTCCTTGTAAAGGGTAGTTTAGGGTGGAGGAGATTTCTTCAAACTCTTCGTTGCGCATCCTTAAAAGATATTAAACTTAAATACCAAAGTTTTGTTTTTAATCGACTTTTTGTTTTTGAATTATCCTGTTCACAGACACACACACACACACACAAACACACACACACACACACGCACACACACACACACACACACACACACACACACACACACACACACACGCACACATACATTTTTACTTTCTCTACTGGTAAGTAGGGGAAGTATTGTATTCCACCAAAAATTCTATGTCGAGCTTTCACCGGAAATATATGTTTTGAGCACTCCTGAATCCAAAAAAAGCATTTTTAGAAAAAGGTCTGTGTGTGTCTGTGTGTCTGAGGACAGCATAACTCAAAAACGAAAAGTCGGTTAAAAACCAAAGTTGGTATTTAAGTTTGATGTCTTTCAAGGATGCGACACAAAGATTTTGAAGAAAATAGCTCCACCCTAAACTACCCTTTATATGGAAAATTTTTCGAAAATTTTGATTTTCTTGAAAATGGCTCCAACGATTTTGATTAAAATGTTATATGTTTGAAATATTTTTATGACAAATGAAATGTATATTTTGAATTTTCTGGCTATAGCCTCTGTAATCGTATTTACTCTGGACGACTTTTGTATAACTGGTAAACCGTTAGAGATAGACCAAATCATACTATACAAAAAATGTAGGTCTTGCTAAGATACACAATTTATGTCCAAATAAATTTTTTGTAGAGTGAACCATTTCGAAGATATTCCTTATTATTTGTGTCGGTTTCGGAAAACAAAACTTTCGCGAAATGGAACAAGGTTGTTAATTTTTTATATGTTAAGCGTGCAAAGAGAATAGGATCTCAAAGCTTTAAAATATTTGACTATCGCTCAAAGCCTACTGTATTCTAATATTCCTCTTGTACCTAAAAGGAAATGACCAATAAGATAATTTGTACAAATGTTTATTTTAACTAACACAAAGAAGATATAGGAATAAGAGTTTGTAAGAATGGTTAGTACAAAAGTAGAGAAAGTCATGTTTTTTATTTTTGAGTTATGCTATTCACAGACAGACGCGCCCGTACACAGACTTTTTAGATACTTTTTTTTTGACGTTCAGGGACGCTCAAAATATAATTTTCCAGTGAAATCTCAATATAACATTTTTGGATGCAATACAATACATCCCCTACTTATTATACGTAGTAGAGATAGCAAAAATGGTTATTTTACTCCTTATATGGACAACATTTTTTAAAGTGGTAGAGGACAATACACTAAAATATAAAAGTGTTTACATTACTTTATTTAGTTTAAAATGAAATTGGTTTTATGTTGTTTCTTGTACTTTTATTATACTGGGTGATCAGTATAGAGCAGAACAGCTTTCATGGCTCTCAGGCTGCCAAAGCTTCAGTGTGAGTTGAACTCTTGCAAAGTGACACTACTTGACGCAATACAGAGCATATTACTTGAAATGGCTATATTTGGGCACCTGTATCCTGGTCCCAAAAAGTACTTATGTATGATTCATACATCTTTGCTTACGCTCTCTTGCCTTGATTTCCCTTCTCAAGTTCGAACATTGCACTACACTAGTGCATATATTTACATCATTCCTTTATTGTATAACTAAGAAAAATGCTCACCTATGCTATGCTTCAAAGCTTACGTTAATTGGCAACCCGTGGTTACATCAGAGCCCGTGAAGGAAGCGAAGGTGCATTCCTTATCAATGCTTTGGGCTTACGGATGTATTATATACATACATCACAAATGAGGGATTCAGAGCAAAAGTGGACCAAGTCTTTTGAGAAAAAATGATCCAAAGCTAAAGCTATGTATTTAATTCCTCTTAAAATATACAATGTTTATTTATGTTACATCTTAGAGGCAGAATTCCAACTTAATAAATATTAAAAATAAAAACTATATTTTGTTTAAGCTACCTTTTTAAATTTTATATTCAAAATTTTGGACTTGGTCCACCAGTGCACTGAACTTTGGCTCCATTATGGTTTTTTTTCCCTCAGAAAATCCTGTATATTATTAGTACTATTATTATATTAACACCTTATTAATTTATGTTGTTAAGCTAACATGAAATTGCTTTGTAAGTTTTTCAATCTTTGTTTTACACAAATACCACTTCATCCCCACTTATTGAACCGTCTTCTTCCAAATCTAGTTCACTGGCTTGTGACCTAGTTCTTTCAATACTTTGAAATATTCTTCTTCTTCTTATTCTTCTTCGTCTTCTTCTTATTATTGTTATTATTAAATATTAACATAAGAGGCTTAAGCCCAATTACAACGTCCGTTTCATTGAATGATTTCGAAATTTAACTTATAGACATCAAACAAATAGTATTCCTTCAGCATTTGCTCCCACAATACACGCACAAATTAGAATATAATGCAATACCTATTATGGATTCCCTCCAGTTTCTTTCTGATACAATTATACCATTGGAATTCGCTCACTATTGCTCCGAAAGATTGCACTAGTATATCAAAACATTAACGAACTGCTACACTGTGGAGAATTGATATTGAAATTCAGACTTGGTTCACTATTACACTTAACAACTACCAAGATTTACTAACCTAAAAAGAAAAATACCCGAATTTTGGACTTGGTCCACTTTTGCACTGAACCACTCAAATGGTGGAATTAGCATTTGCACCTCTTTACTACCAATAAACGTAATTTATATTTTTCACTTTTTTTAAACTTATCTTTAGGTACACTCAAAAAGAAGTGATGCAGTCTGTCAGCTCTGAAATATCTGGATTTAAGCACATATTCTGCGACATAGCCCGCAAAATGCATTTTTTTCTTTTATTTTCTTTTTTAAATGCCCGAACACTAGGATCGAGTATTTACATTGCTTCCACTTGTCCTCATTCGTGTTTGTATGAATCAGAAAGAAGCACGTTTCTTGGATTACCTTCGCTGGAGGAAGAATAACCAGCACATCAAATCGCCAAACTGCTGTCACGTTGGCAGCAGCTATCCATCCCGCTCATATCGCCATTTTGGCTGTATTTTGTTCTTTTCCTTTAAAAGAAAACCTTAATACGGCGGGTGAGTTAAACGCTTTCAGAGAGACATCTATTCTTACCATCAAAAACCAGGTATTCATGCCATCATATCTGAACGCCTTCTCCACTTTTACAAATTGACGTAGGTATAATATCGTAAGCGTGTTTACTTTCTCTGCTACGTGTAATAAAGGGTAAAATGGCTACAGGTACAGAGGGGGACACCTCGCTCACGTCGACCTACACAGGTCTATTGCGGCTACCACCCCCCAGGAGGCAAGGATGAAATGAGGGAACCGAAGGGGTGCTATCAGACCCGCAGCTAGACAGGACCACCAGAGACGGGTGGAAGTCACTAACCAGTGCTGAGAAGTCTTCATCCTAAGTAGGGGAAGCATTGCATTCCACACAAAAGTTCGATGTCGTGATTTCACTAGAAATATGTTTTGAGGCCCCTGAATAAAAAATGAATTTTTAGAAAAAAGAAGGTCCGTGTATGTGTCTGTGAATAGCATAACTCAAACACTAAAGATTTGGTTAAAAATCAAACCTGGTATTAAAGTTTAATATCTTTAAAGGATGAGACACGAACATTTTAAAGAAAATTTCACTACCCTAAACTACCCTTTGCATGGAAAAAATGTTGATTCTCTCGACAATGGCTGCAGCAATTTTGATTAAAATACCATATGTTTAAGAAATGTTTATGGCAAATGAAATGTATATTTTAAATTTTCTGGCTGCAGACATGTAGTCTGTTTACTCTTGAATACTTTTGCATAACTGGTAAACGTAAGACACAGACCAAATCTTACTATACAAAAATTGTTAAAACACACAAGTTATGCCCAAATGCATTTTTTGTGGAATGAACCATTTCAGAGGTATTCCTTGTTATTAGTGTGAGTTTAGCAATACCAATACCTTTCTCAAATGGAAGGTCGTTATTCACTCTTTTATCTCTTGACCGTGCAAAGAGAACAGAATTTCAAGGCCTTCATACAGCGACCAGCTTTAAAATATGCGGCTATCGCTCAAAGTCTACTGTATTCCCACATTCCCCAAGGATCTAGAAGAAAATTAGCAATAAGATAATTTCTGCAAATGTTTATCTCGAGTAAGATGAAGAAGATATAGGAATAAGAGTTTGTAAGAACAGTTAGTACAAGAGTAAGAAAAGTTATTTGAGTGCAGCACATCAGATTTGTTTCATAATAACATTTAAAAATAACAAAACAAACGATCGCTAGAAACTGTGTGAATACATGCGTGCGAAATTCTTAACAAAATCTCGAACAAGACAAAATTCAAATTCGTCTAGTTGTTTCAAATTATTGCTCGATTTTGTAATAATTCACTTCCCACATTCATATCACAATACACGATAAAACATTTAGTATTTTAAAACTCCATTAAGCATTTGTTTATATGTAACAGTAATGGGCGTAAGGGTAGGTAAGCAAATTCTTAATCTGTAACTCCTAAAGGAAAAGTGCCCTAAAAGTTTCATATATATGTGTGTGTGTGTGTGTGTGTGTGTGTGTGTGTGTGTGTGTGTGTGTGTGTGTGTGTGTGTGTGTGTGTGTGTGTGTGTGTGTGTGTGTTTGTTTGTTCTCTATGCGCTCCTAAACCGCTTGACCGATCACCTCGAAATTCGGCACGTGTATGTATTTTTTCATGGAGTGGTTTATATGATATCCATTCTACTATACAACGTATTATTCACATTTCTTTTACGTAATAAATTCACGTATCGTTCCAACTTGCCCTTCAACATGCAATTCATACAATTTTCTATGACTAAAATAGAAATGACACATTACATTCACACGGGTTTCTCTACTCACTTTCTTTTTACGAAGCATGATCACATTTCTTTCTGTATTGGTACATCAACATACAATTAATACGCTATCCACGCTGTCTTAAAGAGTTAATATATGTTGAATTTTCGGATGGATGCGCTACATCCTTTCCAAGGTAGTAGTCTGTATACTGGGTGTCCCAAAACAACACGGACAACACTCAGTATGTTGTGCGGGATGGCAAACCGATCTATTCCCAAACAGGAACTCCTGTCCAGAAATGCAACGGTTTGGACGCTGTAGCGCATCGAAGTGTGACATTTCGCTAATAACGTCAACATCGGACTGTCTGCATTACAAACGGGCTTCGAACTATGTACCTCCTACGTCATTACAGAGCATATATCGGCGGTGGTGAGCCTCATTCACATGACCCTGAGACAGAATATTGTAAGACCCCAAAAGGAAATCATTTATGTAAATATTTATTGAAAATGTAATTTATTTTTGGTGTTGATACGAATTAGTTGAGTAACGAAAACGTGTTGCTATTGTTCATTGTTACAAAAAATTAAGTTTGTTTAAAAACGTCATAAATGTCATAACGTCATACATGTTAAGTTCCACATTTCAATTTAATATATATTAATATTTATATTTAATTATTTAATATTTATATTATATATATCTGTGTGTGTGTAAATAAAAGAATTATATGCGTTTAATATTAAAAGCGAAGGGAGAATAGCTAGAGATCGCTTCCCTAACAATACGGGAACTATTTGATGAATGCATACGCGGATGTACACAAAAAAGGTAGCATCATGTGAAGTGGCGCTGGAATTGTTAATAGCGTCTGTGTGTTTGAGATGAGAAGACGTGTTTCTACAACGCGCGTGGAAGTGGGTAGAAAAGACTTTAGAAAAGTGAAAAGACTATCAATATAATATAAATTGGTGCGACGAAAGATAATTCAATTGTAACGACAAAAAAAAAAGTGTTAATAAAGTAATATATTATAGTGAAGTAACATCGAGTGTTTATTCATTCCATCTAGTACCACGCCCTGAGAGAAAAATAGTCTCATTGCTCAATCCGAAGCACATTCCTTTTTATAAAAACAGTACCAACCCAATACATGCGATTACCTTTGACGTTTTTAAATCGCCCCATAGACTCGAGCCATAAAATTCACATATCCTTCCCTACTCGCCCTTAAACATTCAATTCATACAATTTTCTATGACTAAAATAGAAATGTAACACATTACATTCACACGATTTTCCGTACACTTTTCTTTTATGAAACACACTAACAGTTCTCTCTCTCTCTGTCTCTACTCCCTCTTCTATAAAGAATTCATACAATGTTCTATATGAGTGACATAGAAATGCAACGTCTTACATTCCCCCAGCCTTATCTACTTGCTTTTTTTCCTGTGGTATTTGGACTTGTTCAATGGTGTTTTGGTATAGTGTTTTCCAGGTGTTTTTATTTATTTATTTTGTTTATCCAATGTAAGTCTACAAGCTGTAGGGATGAAACCGTCAAATCATGGACAATGCCAGCTATTTCAGTTGGTAGTGAAATAAAACAGTAATACTTGGATCTTTCACCGTGAGAATATATTACCATGTTTTAAAACGCAATAAATAAGTAGGTAATCATTGTATTCAAATTTTATATTTTTGAAACATGTGAGGTATACGACTCTCAAATGAACATAAATTAATTCAAAGCTATGATGGGCTATAAAGATGTACAGTACCTTTTTGTTTTAGTAGACGTACTTTCCCCCTACATTTTATTGTTTCCTGTAACCTTGCGTTGTCCTGAACATCCAACCGGATAGTTACACAGCCAATTGCATAGCATTCATCTGTCCTTTTTAGCCATAATGTCTTGAAGCCAGTAATTTGTGTATAACTGTAAATCCAAAACAGTTTCACATTGTTCGTCTGTAGAAGTTGCTGTTTGGGAATTAAAGATTCACCTTAAAGTTTGTTAGCTTTGTATCAGATATGAACAGTTAACAATTGAAAAAGGAAATAAACAAAAACATCTGATGTGTTGCACACGCACTCGTGTACAAATTTTCTTACAAGCTTTTATTATATCTACTTCCGTTAATCGAGATAAACATTTACAGAAATTGTCTTATTGCATGTTTCCTTGTACGTATAAGGGCATTAGGAGAATATAGTAGCCTTAAGGGATATTTAAATATTTTATGTGAGGGCTTGAAATTCCTTTCTCTTTTCATGGCCAAGAGATAAAAGGGGAAAAAGAAAAGAAAGAAGAGGAAAAATGAATAAGGACTCCCCATTTCAGAAAAAGTATAAGTATTTGAAAGTTTAAACCAATAACAAGGCATATCTTGGAAACGGTTAACTCCAGAACCAATTTATTTTCCAATAAATTGTGTGCTTTAACGAGATCTATATTTTTGTGTAGTAGGATAGGAATAGGAGAGATACGGAGGTAATCGGCACTGAAGTCGGGCTTCTGTACCCATGCCCCGCCCCAGGTGGTACCCCCGGGAGGAAGGATGAGGTGAGAGACGACACTGGGCAGCCAGATCCAGTCAAACGATACAGACTTTGACAGAGGTCCCTAAGATTTACGAGTTTGACGGTTCGAAGTCTAGTTCTTCCGGGATCATCTTAGGTGGACCCCAGCGGGGTTCCAATGTCCCCATATGGCGCCCCCCTTCCCAAATTGTTCTTCCGAGTATTCGCCTAGCGATTCGGGGCAACTCCCGAAAAACATCCATGGATCAGGAAGGTCAGCTCCGAGAATCGAACCCACGAACTCCCGAAAGCGAGCCTCACACGTTACGCGGAGTCATCTCGGTTTTTGTGCAGTAAGATGTCTTTCTTCTGATTTACCAAAAGTACAAAAGTAATCCAGAATGAAGGGCACTTCTGAGGACATTCCCTTTGTAACGAACATATCTTAAACATGCAGCATTTTAATGAAAATCGTTAGTCATTTTTGAAAAATAAACATTTTCGAAGAATATTTCATGGGAGGGGCAGTTTGGTTGGGGTTGTTCTTGAAAATCTTCATGTCACATCCTAGGGAGATACTGAACTTAAATATAAAATTTGGTATTTTTTTCAGTTATTCGCGTTTTGGTTAAGGTGCTCAAATTAAACTTTTCAAGACACACGCTCTCTCTCTCTCTCTTAGGGGACCTCAAAATATGTATTTCAGTGAAATCTCGGAATTGAGATATTGGGTGGAATGCACTACTTCCTGTACCAACTAGGTAGATACATGGTAGAGAAAGAGTTACTAATTTGAAAGACAGTATAATTTAGCCGCTTAACTTTGTCTACTGCTCTTGTAGTGAAACAAATAACTGATTTGATTACAGAATGATACATCTCTGGAGCTTGGACAACATGATGGACCATCTTGGGGAGATCTGGAAAAGATTCGAAGGCTGTACAACTGCAGCAGTCCCGCCGCGTAGATTGAAGATAAAATGCTCTCCATTATGTTCCACTTCATTTGTTTCCTGCAGAAATAATTCCTCAAGGACTTCCTCGCATTATATCATAATGACAAAGTAAATACAAACTGTTCTATTGTCGAAGAGGCTGACAAATAAAATATATCGCAGTTTATTGTAGGTTATTGTCTGCACCGAAAAACACTGCTGGCTTCAATAATACCATAGCAGGGTGAATGTTTAAAATTATTATATCTTGTTTCATGCAAACAAACTAAATGATTCAGGTTATTTTATCTTTACATCCTCTGTATTCTCCTAATCTTATAGTTGTAATTGTAACGGATCAAACTCAACAATACCTTCTTCTAGGTTAGGGTTGAAAAAAAAAAAGACTTTCTTATTCATCTTGCAGAGCCATTCTTATGAACCCTTCTAACTGCTTCATATTAATCAGATAAACGATTATAGAAATTGTATTATTACATATTTCCTTATACGTACAATGAGAATACGAGAATACAGCACGCTTAACTCAGTCAAATATTTTAAGAGCTGATAGCTATGTGACGACCTTGATATTCCATTAAGTATTCGAAAGTTCATACCAATAACAAGGTATCCTCGAAAACGGTTAACTTCACAAACAGTTTGACACAAATGTGTGTTTTAACATGACCTACATTTTTGTGTAGTAAGATTTTGTCTCTTACAGTTTTCCAGTTATGCAGAATGAAGAGGAGCTCTGAAGAAATTCTCAGAAAATTCAAGATATACATTTCATGTCATGAAAATATCCTAAAACATGGGGTATAACCAAAGTCTTTCTAAAGTCATTTTTGTAAAACATAAAACGTTCAAAAAATTTTCCATGTAAAGGGTCTAAGGGGTATGGATTTATTCCAAAATTTTCGTGCTGCCCCTTTGAAGATACTGAACTTCAATACCAATTTTGGTATTTAACGACCCTTCATTTTTGAGTTATGCTGTTCACAGACACATACGGACTCGCACAACAACACGCGCACACGAATATTTTTCTAAAAATCATTTTTTGGTTGAAGGCACCTCAAAAAGTGTATTTCCAGTGAAATCTCGGTACCGAATTTTTGGATGAAATGCAATAGCTCCTCTTCCTACTATGTGCATGGTAGATCAAGAAATAAAAAGAGAATTTGCAATTTCCACTACACAGAACCGTAGTTTATGAAAGAAAAAATAAATAAATAAAGCTTATATTGAAACTTTTGAGAACTATAGAAAGAATTCGATCACATAGAAGTGGTGGTATACTATAGATGGAAGATATTCCACACTGAGCAACTGTTGAGACTGTTGTATGTCAGACTCCGGGAGGAAGGGATGAAATGTGGGCCCTCTACGGGCCCTTAGGAACCCGGGTTAGTAGCACGAGCCAGCACAAGGGTCCCTAACGTAAGCTAGAGATTCATCTTGACACCAGTGTTTGCCAAGCAGCTACCAGCCTCATGGGTTTCGACAGTGGCCTACACAGCAGGTTAGGCGGCTACAACGCCGCCACCTATCTTGGATCATGTAACTTCATCACTGTTACATTTATTAGTTTCAAAAATATGCTAGCTTAGCAGGCAACTGTGTTAGCCTTTACACCACATGCTTTAGAGAAGCAATAGACTAAAAATATTATGACGTAAATTTTTTCTTAGAGTAACTTTAACTACTGTGAGAAAATACCTAACTTTTGCAGCATTAGGTGGAATTTTCTTCATATCTACTAGCTAGAGCATTTTAAATTATTCAGGCAAATTAAGATTTCTCTAGCTGTCATGAGAAAATAAAGAGGAAAATGATATATAGAAATACATTCTGACATGGCCAAAGAAGGTCGCGCCGCGGGAACATGTGCGACACGCAGTCGGGAGGTCCCGGGATCGATCAAGGATAGAAATCAAGGATAGAGTGTTATTGGTTTGGTTCAAGGGCACTCAACTTCGCGGTCATATGAAAATTTCCAAAAGTATTCATAAATAGCAGCTCAACAAAACTATGATTTAATATTGATGTTATCATTAACATGAATTCCAAAAACATTTTTTTGTATGAAAAAAAATCAATAATTTTTAAGATTAAATTTTCTTTCAGCGCCCCTAAAAGATTCATGGCAATAGCCAGATATAAATTTTACTCAAAAATAAAAATACTAGCAACAAGAAAAATATACATAAAAAGTAAAAAAACAGTGGCAATAGCCAGATATGAAACAAGGTGATAAATATGTCCAAAAGCATAAACAGATAACTAAAATTTTAAATCCTCAAATTGATATTGCACTCCGCTAAAAACTTAAAAAACTCTATCAACCGCTGTTTTGTCATCCGCTAAGACCTCTGCAAGTCTGGCAGGCAGCTGCAGAGAATCCCGAAGGTGAAGGATAGAGTAGTGAATATGTATCCTGATTCATTGATCGTCCACTCCTCTTACTTTATGTAGGATTTTCTAGCGAAGCGCCGCTTATAGTGTTTTGTATGAATCTTAAAACTGTCTATTGCCGGAAATCAATATCAGAAACTATAAATAAAACTGGTACAAATTAATACAGAGCAATAAAGAACAACAAATAACTCTAACCTGCACTATTAATAAAGGAATAGCGTTTGGTATGACTATGAGAATCGAAAATAGTAGTAGATTTGGGTTTAGAAAATGTTTATTCTATCGAATTTTCACAATCTCTATTCATCTTCTTGTTCATTTTAATATCTGCAAATTAATTTATTGCAGCCTAATATAAACACAGGTCGTAAAGTGATATTATTGGTAGTTGTGTAGGTGATGATGTAGAGTATTTTACGAAGGAGCTGTTGAAATCAAAGCCTCAGACGTATTTATAGGAACAATAGCTTTTATCGAATCAATAAATGCGTTCTTGCAGTCCGTACAACTGAATATAAAGTTAGAGAAACTCTCAGAGGAATGCATTTAGAAAATAGATTGACTACCGTAACCACAATCAAATCAGTAGAAATGTACTACAGAGACGCAACGAAATCAACTTTCGTGCTGAAGCTGCGTTTCCATTAAATCTTTTTCTCAATGGCAGTCAGTTACTGCTTCAAATTCATCGATTATTTAAAGTTTATAATGGAACATCAAAAGTAAGTTTGGCTAGTACAGTCAGTCGTTTTAGAATTGCTTCAGTTACAAGGAATAATAGCTAACGTGTCCATAAATGTTACATCTGTAACTATCTTGCTTTAATGACGGACTAGTTTTAAAACTACGATAACTAAAGATAGAGCAGCACCTTATAGAACAGTTTTCTTGTAAACTGGCATTGACCAAGTAAACAGCCCAAAGACTAGGTTTAGAATTTTCGTTTTACATAAATCTGGATAGCTCCTAAGAAACTGTGAGTCAGTCAAATGAAAACAGGCCAGCCATCAACAGTATCGTTGAGCATTACTTTGGAAAATAATCCACACAGCTTCTAATACATCTGACTGACAAATTAATTGCTTACAAAATTTTACTCTATTAAAAAATCCACAGTGTTACCAAATAGCAAATGAGATCCGCTTTTTGTGTCAACCGATGCCCACGAAATATGCAAACTTTATGTGTTAAGAGCTTATAAATCCCAAACTGAAATCATTAATATAAGCACACGGATTATTCCCAGGAACAAAATCCAAAGTCTTGCAAACAATTTACGGCCGAAGTTATGATGATTGAAGATGATGATGATGATGATGATCTTCGACTGCAACATCCCAAAGCTGGTCAGCTTTTGCGATCATAGGTCAATGGTCGGTTCCAGGTTTTGCATCATCATTCCTCAAGTCCAGAACTTTCCCAGTGTCATTTTCTCACAGACAGGTCACTCGTGAATATGGTTTAAACCAGTCAATGGCTTCAGTGAATGGCAAGATTTTAAAGTCAGCTACAACAATTTCTTCTGATTCATATGACGTGTGTGTCTTCGAAAATAATTTTCCTCTCCTACTGACTGCCCAATTTTACTATATTCTCTCATTGATTGTTTTAAATTTGCTTGAGAACATTTTTAGCCTGCGATTAGTGTTCCATCGACTTTAGCTCCGAAAATCTTGTTTTCGATTATCGATAAGACATCCATTTAAGCTTGTCTATAATATCCTGGTCTGTTGTTTGAATCACGTCTTGAAAAACACAATGTATCTTTCTAATTAAAGCGTGGCAATTCGGCGGCCTCTTTTGACGATCCCATATAATTGTATTACAATACAAGTCCTCATTCTGCAGTCTATTCTGCAGAGTTGCAGCTTCTTAAGGTGAACTTTGGCACTTAATGAAACAGAATTACTGGAACTCGGGACTTTGGCAAATGAGACTTCATATGGAGTCAACATGTACCTGTGACTTCCTTAAAATCAGGGATGCTATTGGAATTCAAGGACTAGGATAGAATATTACCTTTATCCAGGATGGTGATGGATTTAAGGCAGCCATTAGTTGCGGGTAGGGTACCTTTCCTTTGTGAAGCAACTGCACTCATACTCACTGAATAGATTTAATCATGGATGTCCCTTTTTCAAATAAGTTGACGCGGGAGGACTCTCGCCCAGCGTGTGCTATCGACAAATAGCCGGAATCGTGTAGAAGTTTCTCTTCTTTCCGCTTCTCGAACGTTCTAGAACTATGTGGAAATTGCCAAGGTTAAGTAAGCGAGCGCTTTGGCGAGTCAGTCAGGGAGTTTGTGAGCGAATTTTCGATGCAATATCAAGCTCAGTTCTACAAGTTGCGACGTACAGCAAAAGCTGCTTCCGCGAGAGATTAGAGACATCTTGTATTTGTGAGTCTCCCGAAGAAGAGACTACTTGGCAAATGATGGTGAAAACTGAATTAGTTTACAGTCGTTAAGTGACGTTGTGAATTAAAAGAAGTTAGAGAAAGCTGAAATTTATATTTGTATACGCGGATTTACATATTTATGATTTATTCGGGATAAACACATGATTTAAAAAGAAGAAATAAATTGATAATAAATTGCTCGTATCTGCATATTGCTTAGATTGGACCAATGTCTTCAGTGTAATAAAGTAGTCCTGGCAATGAAATCTAGTAACTTAGAGTATAAATAACGCAAAGAGATGCTTCTAAATGAACACCATAAAACAATGAGAAGGTCGCCCATGATTCAAACTCAAACACGTTTAAAATCGGCGACCTTGGACAGCTAATTGAGTGTTATATCCGCACGGAAGATTATTAGCAAGGAGAATTTGTAATTATCTATTACTTTCTATTGCCACGTCCACACCTTTGTCCTTTTTGTTGTTTATGTGCGTACGAAATTACTGACTCAGACTACATAACTTGCGTAAGAACAATGAAACAACAATAAAAGTGCTGTCGTGAGGTTCGGACACCGATGATGGATGGGAAAAGGCCTTGGGCACTTCGTGGAGCTATTATCCGTCCAAATTTAGCCCCAACAATAAAATCGTGGATAATGTGCTAATATTATGAGTAAACGGTGACACAAAATGTTTTGCTGTATCTTCCCTTTCACTCATGTTCGCCTGATATCACGCATATGACATCACTTCATGACTTTATCTCGTCATCGCCTGAGTGAGTGTCAATAGGCCAATGTCATCATAGTCAGCAACTCGTTGTGGTGGTTATATCCTATATAAGATTTATTATCACACTTCATTATTACGGTCATCAGTGATGTTTTTGTCACAGTTATGTTATGAGTGTTTCACAGGCAATTTGTCTCATCACGTAGTTTGCTCATTACTGATGCATATCTCAAGAAGATGGTGGGGTATACATCTGTGGTTACTAGGAGCTGTAATTTTATGTTCTAATCATCCCTTTAATGTGTTCACATTTATGCATTGGGGTTTTCAAAAGTGCTCATAAATATGCCCCTATAAAGAGCATTAGGAAATATTTATCACTAGGGCTCGGATTTTTAGGTGCTAAAAAGTAAAAAATATGTGCTAAAACAAATAAAATCTTTTTAAGATCTAAATGGCTGAATTACCTAATATAAATGTACCTATTACTCACCAGACATTATTCTTGGACGGCATCACCAGGTGCTGTAGAATTACAGTACAGACCGCATGATTCCTCAAATGTTCCATCCGGAAAGATTTGACGATTGTCACGAAAAATTGTCTTGCATTTAAGAAACGATCACTCCACGTCACAAGAAGTCAGTCTAGCATCATTATAACATATTATGTCACTCACACTCACATCAATAATGCTGTTCAAAGAATTGTGTGACACGTATGCCAATTTTGAGTCAATTTATACCGATGGTTCCCGGTGTGACAACAATAATGGCTGTGCGGTGGTTGCTCCTAACCACACCATGATGCATAGTCTACCAGACACTCACCATTTTCTCTAGTCAACTGTTTGCTATACGTTTCGCCATGGATTATATATCAAAGAATGGAGACTTCAAATCATTCATTATATACACAGATTCCCTTAGTGCATTAATGGCTATACAACAACGATCTCCTTGCCACACCTTGGTAAGGGAGATACGTGAGTTATACAGTGAGCTTATTTCATCAGGTAAACAACTGATCTTGTCATGGATACCATCTCACTGTAACATACCAGGAAATAATCTTGCTGACACTGCCGCAAAAGAAGCTACCAAGCATCCTCCAAGCTTACCAGATCTTAAGCTACCTCATGAGGACTATTTACGGCATCTTAAAACAACTATCCTACACCGATGGAAGACAGATTGGACAACTACATCCAACAGCAAACTGCATGATATCTGTCCAATACCTAACCTCTCCACAACAATTACAACACTAACCCGGCGAGACCAGGTGCTAATAACCCGATTATGCATTGGCCACACTGCGCTTACTCATTCCTACATTCTGTCCCGTGAACTTCCTCCTAAATGTACTCTGTGTGATTCTACTCTTACCGTTCAGCATCTGCTCACTGTTTGCCCAAGATACACTCACCAGCGACTTCAGTATGGAGTTCCTGAGAACCTTCAGCTAGCTTTGGGTGATCAACAATATCACAAGAAAATCATCAAGTTCATCAAAGCATGCAAAGTTAATGTTTAAATTCAATGTAAACTTCATGATTTGTTTCCTCCTTTTTTTCCTCAATGTTTAGTCGCGATATGACTTTTATGTTGAGGCGACTTCAAATAATAAATAAATTAAAAAAAAATTCATGTTGCCCATCCAACACATTTGAAATTTTATACACTGTGAAATCCACTATTATTTTCGAACACTTCCTTGCGTTTTCTTTTTAGGTTTTGTACTGCAGGATAAAAAATAACCTTAAGTTTTTTCCACATCTTGTACTACCTGATCTGCTTCTCCCAAATACATTCCTACTGATCCCAGTTTCTTTATTGAATCGCAGAGGAAACCAAGATTTGCGGAAAAGTATGCGAAGTCCTTTCTTAACAGAGTGGCTTTTAATTTTCACAGCATTTTGTGACAATTGCGCTAGTTTTCATTCCAGACATCCTTAATCCACCGTGAATTCAAAACTGTCGATGCGTAATTTCCCAACACAGCACAACTAGAATATTGTATAATCTCTGCGGATTCACAATTAATGACTAAATTTGACTATACAGTTTCAGTGTATATACTAGCCGGATTGTGAAGCGATAGCAGTTGCAGTGGAGGAATTCCCTGTTCTTATCTTGCAGGCTCATGTAGCTAGAGTAATTAGGATGTTTCTATCTTCTTCCAACTAAAGGGATACTATAACTGACAAATCAGTTCTTCTAATAATTAATAACGAATTGCGACATCCAGCATGTGTAATTGAGCCTTAAAAAAGTGGATGGTGACTTGTTAAAAATAATTTGCTGCTGGTTTTATTTTATTTATGTGAACATTATTTTAAAATGTTTCCTTTATACGATTTTTGTGTAATTTATGTGAATATCCGAAAATATTTATTTGCATAAAGAATCAGAAAATATGCATTTTTATGTGCAATAAAACTTAAAATATTTGTTTCGGTGTAAATATGTAGAACATTAAACTAAGTTTCAAGTTCATAAACAAAATATGTATTTACCTAAAAATCTGAGCCCTAATTATTAATCTGGCAGGAATTTAGGCTATGACGCCCCTTTCAGTCTAACAGGCAATACAATGCAACATAAAAACATTAACACACAAAGATCTAAAAGATATACTAAAATGAAGATAATAAAAATAAAATGTAAAGCAACATAAATATAAGCATATAACGGTGCAACAAAGCTATGAAAACAAATATATTTAGGCCCTTAGGCGAATTTCTACGAAATTGTTGATTAATTCTAAGGAAAGGAAAATCTTATTTAATTATAATTTGTTAAAGAAAATATTTTGTGAATTGTATTTTAAATTAACTGTAAATATTAAGGCATACAAATGTTAGCGATACTCGTTTAATAGTGTTCAAAACAATCAACGATCACAAAAAGTTACGTTGTAATTTAAAAATAACAGAAATACTGTCACATAATTTAAGTATCAATTCCAAAACTGACATACAGACATTTAACTCTTCCGATTATTTCGGAAGAAATACATTTTTAAATCTATAAATATTATTTCGTAAAAATTGTCCTCAGTGGTCGAATTAATTGGTCATAGCTTGACCAGTTAAGTTCATTTTCTCTGAGTTTCTGTTGACAATCTGAACCAGATTCGTTTTCACCTACATCGTACAAAATATTTTAATGTGCAGAAGCTAAGACAGTTTAAAGCGAAATAAATACAGGCCATTAAACCGTGCGTTCTTGGATATTTAAATGATCATATGTTAGGCTTTAAAGAGCCCTGAGAGCAAAAGATCATAGTGTATCATTGAAGCTAAAGGTTCAAACACAGTTTTGAAAATAAAGTCTAACTTTTTAATTTTTAGAACCTTTGTCCAAATTTCAGTTATGGGTATTCTTAATTAATCAGTTAAACATGTTCTGATTTACCTCTGAAACTAGCGTAAATTGCATGCGTATGTGCGTATGTGCGTGTGTGCGTGTGTGCGTGTGTGCGTGTGTGCGTGTGTGCGTGAGTGTGCGTGTGTGTGTGTGTGTATGTATGTATGTGTGTCTGTGTATGCACGCGCACCTTTGAGCAGCATAACTCAAGAGCGAAAAGTCGGTTAAAAATCAAATTTGGCGTTTAAGTTTAATATTTTTAAAAGATGCGACGCGAAGATTATGAAGAAAATTCCTCCACCCTAAACTACCCATTACCTTTTACTTTGTTTCTCTCCATTAAAATGTCACTTGAAGTAGAATGCAAAGTTTTGTTTATGATTGATTGTTATTCTAAGCCCGTTTTCATGAGGTTCCGAGTGTTCGAGGTCAAAGGTGTCCCTTGTTAGTAAACGAGTAGAGAAAGTCACGTGAGTGCCACACATCAGATTTTGTTTGTTTTTAAACTAAATGTTAATTTATCTTGTTTGCTCAAATGTCTAAGTACGACAAGACAGTAGCTCACGCACCATCAGTGGTACGCGCACCACATATTGAGAACCCCTACCACGTTGAGGTATTTGTAGAGTTTGCCCATTACTGATGCGTATCTCAGGAAGATGGTGGTTACAGGATCATGATTACAGCAATTTTTCAGCAATGAATGACTCCGAAGATGTGAAACTCTATTACTGTAATCTTACACCTCGATAAGCAAATGTTATTCAAATTGCCGTAAAAATGAACGCAAAATGTTTCATCATTTCTTTGAATGCCCACTAGGAATTGAACGTTTCCCAATATTTCTCTATTTTCTCCTTAATTTAGTCATTACAGCTCCCTACTGCTTATATTGACGTGTTATTTGAAACGCACGTGAGAAAGGAGTTATTAATATTCTCATTATCACAGCTATCAGCTTTAAAACACTGACCGCAAAATCCTGTTGGAAAACACAATGCCGTAAGAACGTAAAACCCGCAATGTAGCCATTGTGTATGCATATTTTACTTCGATTGACACACATCATCACGGATTTTGCAACTTCTGCGTCTCTGTTGAATTCAGTGGCGGCTCATACGCGACAAAGTCAACGTAAATGAAATTGAACCTGTAAAATACAACTGATGGCCCAGTTAAGCTATGAGAAGTGAATTATTCACCAAGGCATTTAGGCTTAAAGGTTTGTCTAAGCAAGTTTTAGACCACAGAGCTTGTTTGGTATCTCGTGAATTTGGTCGTTTACTCAAATTAATGCATAGTGGAAAAATTGAAGGGACAAAGGACGGAAGTGTTATTTCTTCCACGCCTTTCAATTCATGCCTAAAATGTACACAACTTTTACTTTCATCTGATTCTGGTTGTGTAAACCCACAAATACATTTTTACTTTCTCTACTGGTAAGTAGGGGAAGTATTGTATTCCACCCAAAAATTCGATGTCGAGTTTTCACCGGAAATATATGTTTTGAGGCCCCCTGAATCCAAAAAAAGCATTTTTAGAAAAAGGTCCGTGTGTGTGTGTGTCTGTCAGTCTGTGGACAGCATAACTGAAAAACGAAAAATCGGTTATAAACCAAAGTTGGTATTTAAGTTTAATGTCTTTCAAGGATGCGACACGAAGATTTTAAAGAAAATAGCCCCACCCTAAACTACCTTTTACATGGAAAATTTTTCGAAAATTTTGATTTTCTTGAAAATGGCTCTAACGATTTTTATTAAAATGCCATATGTTTGAGATATTTTGATGAAAAATGAAATGTATATCTTGAATTTTCTGGCTATAGCCCCTGTAGTCGTATTTACTCTGGACGACTTTTGCATAAGTGGTAAACCGTTAGAGATAGACCAAATCATACTATACAAAAAATGTTGATCTTACTAAAATACACAATTTATGTCTGAATAAATTTTCTTGTAGGGTGAACCATTTCGGAGATATTCCTTGTTATATATGTGAGTTTCGGGAAACCTACAACTTTCGTGAAAAGGATCATCGTTGTTCATTTTTTATATGTTAAGTGTGCAAAGGCAACAGAATCTCAAAGCTTTAAAACATTTGACTATCGCACAAAGCCTACTGTATTCTAATATTCCCCTTGCACCTACAAGGAAATAAGCAATAAGATAATTTGTACAAATGTTTATCTTAACACGAGGAAGATGTAGGAATTAGAGTTTGTAAGCATGGTTAGTACAAGAGTAGAGAAAGGCATGTGAATGCAACACATCAGATTTTTATAAAACTAATTTGGGGTTTAAAACCTGAAAACATATACCTATTTCTCAACCTTATAAATGTTTTATTGATTGATTTAGTTCTTTACTTACTTATTTACTCATCGTGTAAACATTAACGATTTCCCAAGATACATCATTTAAATAACATAAATAGGAGAGAAATGTAATACCTATATCAAATTTAGAAAACTAAAAGCATAAAACAAAAACAAAACTTTGGTAACATTGGTACATATGAGCATATCGGGTATTGCGATCAAGACAACAAAGTCAGTCCAGTTACTTTTCTATCAACTTTTGCACAAAAACAGAGTTCTCTTCTACTGAGGTTAACACAGTCTGTTTTTCGTGATATTAACACTCACAACTGTTTTCTTCTCGTAGCCTTGACTCACTCCTTTCAGTGTCTCTCAAACAATAACTCCGACTATACAATCACTCAGCATCGTTTAAACTTCTTCACTTCGTTATGACGTATCTTTCATAGCAGTCTCACACTCACTGACACACTGGCCGACTTAAAACTGCCTACCTTCACGCGCTCTGCAAATTTATAAACCGGTGATGACGTAAGCAGATCCTTCTCGAACGTCTACAAACGAGCCGGCTTCCGGGCACTTCTCGGATGCTCTGGAAAACCCTTTAGGTTGCCGCTTGGTGTTGTCAGTCATGTGTTTGCTCGCGTGAATGCGTGCAGAAGCTTGACCTTGAATGCCTTTGTTACGCACCTCGCCAGTGGGGTGGGGCAGCCCAGCCCCGACCGTCTTTTGTTGTGCTGACGCTGCTGTGGGCAGGAGTCACAGTGTGTTGTATGAGATGGCAAACCAATCATTTTTCAATTCACGTCCAGAATAACAGGGTTTCGGAACTACCTACGTCTTTGCATTTGATCTGTGGCATTTTCAGCAAGGCATTCCCCGAGATTGGTGGTGTTCTCAAAATTCATATGAGATACCGTACTCTAATGACCACTTACTGCTGTTATAGTTTAACCATCTATTACATCCGTCAATGGGAATTAATTGTCCTTTTACACTGGCCAAGTGTAGCACAAGGTAGAATCGCACTGAAAAATTCAAAACTATGATCAGGGTCAGTGAAAGGCCCTTACCATTAGCATGAGAGATTAAAGCTTCAGGACGTCTTCAACCTCAAAAGATTTGGATTGTTACATGGGCAGAATTCTTTCATATTCTTTACGATAAACGTTACAATACTCTTTATATTTATTTGCATCCACTTTTTCTTTACTTTCTTGTTTGTTGTGTATGTTTACTTACACAACTTATGATAGAATAATGCACGGTTGTGTATTCGTACATGCCTGTGCGCATGCGTTAATCACTGGTCAAGTGCATATTATTAATTCTGACAGTCTCTAAGTTAATTATCAGTTAGTCGGAACATGTGATTGCAACACGTATGCGAGGTCAGAGTTTGTTAGAAAGCTCTGTTAGATTTCTTTAATGTACATGCTTGGACAATCAACGATGGGCACTTTTTCTAATAAAATAAAATTAAAGAAAGTTTATGTTCGACCATGTCATAGAGTAGCACTGTGAGCCACTGCAATGGACGTCATATCCACTTACCTATTTAAAAGGGACCCTGCCCCTCTATGTCCGCTGTGTGACAACCTTTTGTCAGTTCGCCACGTGCTGCTAGAGTGTTGCTCTCTAGCGCACCTTCGAGATTCTCTGCAGCTGCCTGCCAGACTTGCAGAGGTCTTAGCGGACGACAAAACAGCGGTTGATAGAGTTTTTAATTTTTTAGCGGAGTGCAATATCAATTTGAGGATTTAAAATTTTAGTTATCTGTTTATGCTTTTGGACATATCTATCACCTTGTTTCATATCTGGCTATTGCCACTGTTTTTTTTTTACTTTTTGTGTATATTTTTCTTGTTGCTAGTATTTTAATTTTTGAGTGAAATTTATATGTGGCTATTGCCATGAATCTTTTAAGGGCGCTGATGATCTCGAAGTTGAGCGCCCTTAAACCAAACCAACAAAAACTACAACTCATATCCACTTCTTCATAATGATACTGCTATCCACCAATCAGAGGTGTACCATTTTATGACACTCCTAATCTATCAATCAAAGTTGCAACAGTTCATAACGACACTGCTGTTGCAGCAACATCTTTTCATTACCACACTGATAACAACCAATCAAAAGATCCACATGTAACAATCAATACTTCGCCGTCTACGCAAATTACCATGCAGCTGAAAGCGAAAATATGGATTCCCGTACAGTAAATAACGCTACTCTGTTTACTTAACAATTAGTGTTAATACTGCAAATAACATTCTAATAAATTCAACCTGTTTTCTCGTTTTTGAAAGTCTACTTTTTTTAAAAAAGTTATAGCATATATACTCTCTGTATCATTATGTCAAGGGGAAAAAAAAGCTGAAGGCGTAACTGACGATGCTCGTAAGTACAATCGAATAACAAATGCATGATTAAAATGTCGGATACCAGTGACAATTACATGCAGCGTAGAATATTAAAAACATTTTATAAATGTTTAAAACTTGACTCATGGTGGAGCATAAATAGTCGTATTATACTCTCGTTGCATAATATACTAAAACAATTACTTATAGTTGTACTTCTACATACTAATATCCTAGAAAAGCCGTTTTATTTGTTATTTGGAAACATGCTGAAATATACCAGAGGCAGATTTGATTTTGGTTTAAGGGCACTCAAATACGAGAGACAGACAGAGAGAGAATAGGAGAGATGCATTGTGCAATTCGGCAGGATAACGTGAGTGAAGCTGTAGGTTCTTCCAGGATACTCATAATGATAAAACTTAACTCCCCTGTGGCGACAGCCCATGCATGCCAAAACACAATTACCAGTATTTGCTGTACGTCTTTTTTCTCGTGAGATGAGCGATTTTCATTAGCATTTATCTTATCTAAGCCGTATTATGATATACCACGAGAACAATATAACGTTGGTTTTGGACAGTAAAGCCTTGCTTTCTTCCAATCTGAAAACTGAACTGAACTAGAACTTAAACTGAAAAGTTATGCTTTCCTAGAAAACTGAACTGAAAACACCATATCATTGAAATGTGGTTGAGAAAGCTGCATGATAGTGAAGAAAGTGAGTTGGAGTGGGATACTTTGATGTTAATTCTGGATGATGAACTAACTGATAATACTGATAATGACCAAAGTTGTGAAAAACGCTCTGAGGTTCATCCCATGTTTACAAATCGTAGTTCAGAAGGTGCCTATGAGATTTAGGTTATGAGGCACCTGAAGGACAATGACAATACACATTTTTTATTAAATAGAGCTAGTATTTTTAGATAAATACATACTCTTTCCCTTTGCTTATACATAACTAAAAGGATAAATGCCCATCAATTAGAACCGTAGCTATCATATGACATGCATATGTTTTAAATACCTAACCAGCTGATCAAAAATATGCAAATTTAGCATTTGCGTGCTCTAAAATAGCTTATATATCATCAAGTTTGCAATAGATTCTTATTTAAACTGTTGTAATTTAACTTCAAATTCTCTATGTATCTGTTTCGATACTTATTGTTGAATTTACCGGAGTGAAAAAAGTTTTAAAAGTCGCATTTTAAAGTACCTACTAACCGCAAAAGGAAACCTTCAAAGGTGCAATTGCGTCAAAAATAAAAGAACAAAAACAAAGCCTGCAATTATGAAAGATTTATCATGCAAAATACTAACAAAAAGACGCAGATAAGATTATCGGAAGGTTACAATAAGGATATAGAGGAAAAACCCCTAAGCATCACAATTATCTAAAGAAAAACAATCCTGTAACATGCAATATCACTTCTAACTAAAAATAGCAGCATAGAAAGGTATCTAGAAAAACCCCTGCGTCTGTTTTAGATTTTTGTACATCCCTGAGGCGTGTGAAACACAATGACAAATGAGTAGAATATTTTATCCAAGAGGGCAAGTTCATTGTTTACGTGATTACCCACGCCCCTTAGGAATAAATTCACAAAAAACTGAAAAAAAATTATATTGACTTCACAAGTACCTTCTTCAGCATTGTCCTTTATTTCTTTTCGATTCCCTGTTGGATGCATAATCATTTAACAAACAGTTCACCTCGGATAGTGAATGAAATGATCTCGAGTCCGTAAAACTTCAGTTACATCTTCTCAGGAGAAAAGAAAACCTCCAAAAAATACATTTGTTCATGTAACTCAATCCAATGGAGATTCGAGCTCTGGAATAGGACGCTAGCTCCACACAACGCAACTGGGCTCATTTGTGCTTCTTCCTTCATTTTCTATGTATACTCCTACGATGGACTTACATCCCCCAGGACTTAATAGTGAGCGCCTGGAGCCAGATGCCTGTCGAGGAGCATCTCTGCATCAGAAGGAATAACCAGGATGGATGATCAGCCCAATGCCTGGTATGAGGGCGGACGGTGGATGATATGAAATGAAGCAGTATCAGTCCATACGTTGATAAGACAGTTTGAAGCACGCCGCCTAATAGTGCCTCAAAGTCCTTTGATTCAGTCTATTGCCGCCATTACAGTATTGAGATTTCTCTCCCTGGGTATGCGTGGGTTTTGCTTAGAAGCGACGACGCTAATCATAAGGATAACGTCTTTTAATAAAAGTTTCCAATATTACCATATTCAGTAAGATGTTCCAACCAATTTAGGTTATTGTACAATTAACAAGATAAATAAAACAGTACCCACATTTAAAAAAGTCTCATGTTGCACTCACATGACTTTCTCTACTCTTGTACTAACCATTCTTACAAACTTTTATTCCTTCTTCGTGTTAGTTGAGATGAGAATACAGTTATTTGAGAATACAGTAGGCTTTGAGCGATAGTCAACTCTTTTAAAGCTTTGAGATTCTGTTCTCTTTGCACGGTTAACATATATAAAATGAACAACGATGTTACATTTGACGAAAGTTTGTTTTCCGAAACTGACACAAATAAGAAGGAATATGTCCAAAATGGTTCACTCCACAAAAAACTTTATTACACATAAATTGTGTTTTAGTGAGATCTACATTTTCTTGCATAGTAAGATATTATTTATCTCTTACGGTTTACTAGTTATTCAAAAGTTATCCAGAGTAAACAAGACTACATAAGCTATAGCGAGAAAATTCAAAATGTACATTTCATTTGTCATAGAAATAGCTCAAACATTTTAATCAAAATCATTAGAGCCATTCTCAAGAAAATAAAACTTTTCTAAAAATGTTCTATGTAAAGGGTAGTTTAGGGTGGAGAAATTTTCTTCAAAATCTTCGTGTCACATCCTTAAAAGACATTAAACTTAAATACCATCTTTGGTTTCTATCCGACTTCTTGTTTTTGAGTTATGTTGTCGACAGACTGACACACAGACACACAAACGGACCTTTTTCTAAAAATGCTCTGTTTGGATTCAGGGGGCCTCAAAACATATATTTCCGGTGATATCTCGACATCGAATTTTTGGGTGGAATACAATACTTCCTCTACTTATTAGTAGAGAAAGTAAAAATACTAAAAATATGCTTCACTATAACAAGCTTTCGTCCGTAGGTTTATAAATGTATCCCACGCCAAAGAGTTAGGTATGAAGTTTGCCTGTCAACTCACCAGTTAAGGAGTGTGGGCTTACTGCTGTGAACTAAAAGTGACGTTTCTTCTCTAAAACCTTTGGAACTCTACTCAGCTTTTTAAATTCCTGAGGCCATCCCTCACTTTTACATTTTATTTTCTCTATTACTTTTTATTTAAAATAATAATAATAATAATAATAATAATAATAATAATAATAATAATAATAATAATAATAATAATAATAATAATAATAATAATAATAATAATAATAATAATAATAATAATAAAATATTAATTATTAATAAATAAATAATAATAAAATATTAATTATTAATAAATATTATTATTATTATTATTATTATTATTATTATTATTATTATTATTATTATTATTATATTTATTATTATTATTATCATCATCATTATTATTATATTTAAATTATTGTTCACATTATTAATTTTCTGAATACATAATTTCGGTATCAGAAATGACGGTGAAATGGATGAAAGGAAATGTGATGATGGAGCAGGTGATAGAATGAATGAAGGGAAAACCGAATAATCCGGAGAAAACCCTACTAGATAATGCTTTGTCCACGAATAAATTCCACATGCGATCTCCTGGGATCGAACCCGGGCCACCGGTCGATTTACTGTCATGAGGCTGTCGGTTTAGGCCGGATTTCAATCCACGACTTTGAGATCAATAGACCAGCGTCTAGCCAAACGAGCCTTCCAGAACGACCTGCTGTTATTGATGATGACGAGTTTTCGATACCGCTATAGAAATGCTGTAATTAATTAAAAATTTAATCGAAAGATGACACAAGCCTACTTTGTTTCAAGGACAACAGGCAGTTACGCTTTATTGCATTTGTTGTACCGAAATATTCTGATAGAATAGACGATGTCTGGCAAGACCTTCCCAAGGTTTCTTCTATTTTTTTAGTCCTGATATAACCAGCAGCAATACCTTCTGTGGCGTGTCTTCATGCATACTAAATCGTTATTTTATGCTGTTCAGATGGGATTATAGATTAATCTGGAGTTGTAATCTTTAAATGCATATTACTGGGTAAGCCGGAAAGAACCTCTTTCGTGCTCTTTAGGCAATGTAAAAATTTCAACCGCCAAATATGCTGTCTAGATTAGTCAGTTCTATCATTTGTTTTCTGTGGGCGGGGTGAGAATGACGCATCTGTTTAGCAGCGCTGCTGATCGAACATAATTATGAAGGAATTTTCAGTCAGATGTTCGCTCTTCGTGGGAATGGCAAATGTGTTTGAAAATATGGACAGAGGAATGTAATTGTGATGAAGTATACGAGCACTGTTCAAGACTCAGACTGTTTTTTTTTTCTCGTAGATGTTTATTACACAATTTCAGAGTTTACATGATCTATCCCAAAGTAATCCCCTCTTACTTGAATACACCTTTAATAGCGTCTCTGCCAGTCCTCAAACACATGGTGTAGTGTAGACCATTCTTTGAGGTCTTTGAGAACCGCTTCATTTTTCTTGAGAACTGCTTCAGAGTTCTCAAATTGAATGCCTACAAGCTTTGATTTAATGACATGGAAAAAGGAATCACATGATGTAAGATTGGGACTATAAGCTGGATGTGGTACACATGTAACCTTGAATTTAGCCAACAACTGAATAACTTGATTTGAAGCTGAGGCCGCCGTTGTCATGATGAAATCGTCACCCAGATCGGTAAAATTGAGGAAGTTTTCTTGCAATATACTTCCTCAGTCTAGCGAACACTGTCATGTAGTTTGCTATTGTTGAGAGGAAACTGGATGCTGGTATATCGTTTCAATGCAGTCAAAATATGTGATTACATCCACCTTCCCTGCAGAACGAACAAATTTAGCCCTTTTTGGTGCTTGATGTTGGAAAACCTAGCGGTTTTCACATTGCAGCTTCTTGTAAGTTTCAGAGGCTGTACAGTTTAAATGAAAATAAAATTATATTGCGTTGCACTGCTTCTCTCACATCATCTCCATTTTGTGGTATGCGAAATGCAAGCAGGGTGTGCTAGAAGTGACGCAACGAAAGCTTGCCAACGAGAGCTGTGTGGAATGTCGGCACTAATCGGATAAAGTCGGAATGTCTCGCTCGATTGAAGGCCATATGCCATTTGCACTCACTGTATTGTGCTTGCCGCCCCCACGTCTACTCATTCATTGCCATATGCACATCTCGAGACGTTGTTAGATATTGGAGCCCGTAATAGGGATACTGTCGCCCTGCAACAGGCGTAACGGTAAGGTACGTTAACAAAAACAGTTATCTCGCATCCTGCAGACTGGCAAGCTTTCGTTGTAGCAGCTGTAACCAACCTACCGATATGAGAGTTTTGATACTTATGGACATTATACATGAAACTCCGCTCTTTCCTCTTATAAAGGAAGCTACATGAAAAAAATCCTCGACTTATACTGAAACCAAACATTTAAAGAAGGTTGCAGAAATTAGAAGTTGAAGTTCTTCCACAACTCAAAAGAACTGGTTTTTACACTAATATCCTACTTTACCTAAGGAATTTTATCTGCAATAATACCACGAGAGGGCTTCATGGCGCTAATTTTCGAGCGTGAAGATCGAGAAAAATTATTCCAAATATGAATTGTTTAGAGTATTCCACGATATAATTGATAATTCAATTAATGCTCTTTAATATTAATAGTGATTTAAAAGTAAACAACTTACAATAACATTCGTGCACTTTAATTAATATTTATTTTGACGGTTGGTACAACAACTAATCCAGTAGGCTATGGGAGCAACAATAAATTATTTTAACGTTTAATCCAGGGAAATGAGGATTAGAATATCTGAAACTGACTCTATTGACATGACCTATTTTTCCCCCATTTTTTGACTTCGCCTCTTCAATTAAAATATCAATAGCCTCACTAAAATATTCCCCAAATCTTTTGTCTGCCATTTTTTAATGGTCCGCTAATTGCTTTTACTGCGCATGAATACTTAAGATGTTCAGAAACGTAAGAAAATGTTTAGGTTGGTGGAACCGCAAGGAGGAGGTGATATAACTATGACCAAGAGGTGATAGTTCGGTGTGAGCGGAATAGTCATAGATAATACCTATGAGAGGTTACGAATTTCTGTTGAAACTCCCAACTCCGAATGGGATTTAAATTAGAGTGTTCCATGAATAAAATAAAACAAATTTTATAAATAATATTTATTCTCTTTTGGTGTTCTCTAAAAGCATATCAGCATTTTGTTAGCTTTCAGATCACGGTATGCCTTTTAGACGAATGCGCATTCAGGTGTTTTACGAAATACTAACCAATACCACCAACAGAAAGAATGAGAAAATACTGACACATCAGAACTCAATAAAAACAAATTTTTCATGAAAATTTGGAAATCGGTTCTATTTGTATTGTGCGTTGATTAAAAACACAATTTTCAAAGTTGAAAGTGGAAGCAATCTGCTGTTGTTAGGTAATGGTTTAGCTTTTACTATGAAATTATACCTACATTTCCTCAAAAGACGCACTGCCAACTCATTTTTTGCAATTATAGGTTATAGATCATAGGATATCTGCAGGAATAATGCAAAATTATCACTGAATGCGTTCCAAATCTCGCAATTCTCAACGCTTGTTACTATGTCAAATTGTTCTTTTACGTCATGGACTAATTTTCAGCCACGAGGAGTAGATAATGTACCATAGCCTGAGAAACTTTGACTGTCCTTCAGCCATTCTTGTAGCTAATGTTACTCATGATTCATGAACACATTGCACACCAGCAGAAACTACCATATGGATACCCTAGCGTGAACCTTCGACAAGATTTCGAGGTGTTTGTTTGTTCTTTTTATATAATTTTTCAATGTTCATGAAGAGCTTCCTCAGACACTGCGATATCAGGATCAAATTATGATTTTTCCGTTCATGACATTTAAATACCCGCGTGAAAATACAGCGTGATATTTTGAAACATGTGTTTCTATTAATCTCATTTTTTTACACTTTTGCCATTAAAATGTACCCCAAGATGGAATCTTTTTAATTGATGTTCTTTAGCTACAGGGTGGGCGAGAAGTTCCCGTACCCCTGTAACTGTCTGCGTTAAATGTTATTTATATAGGATGGTAACGGGTGATCCAAAAGACTCAGAACCAGCTGCGCTGTTGCCGCCGACTGCTACTGTCATAGAACAATGCGGCTGAAACCATACATTGTTACTTTCTCTACTGGTAAGTAGGGGAAGTATTGTATTCCACCCAAAAATTCGATGTCGAGATTTCACCGGAAATATGTTTTGGGGCCCCCTGAATAAAAAAAAAGTATTTTTAGAAAAAGGTCCGTGTGTGTGCGCCTGTGTGTCAGTCTGTCAGTCTGCGTGTCTGTCAGACAGCATAACTCAAAAACGAAAAGTCGGTTAAAAACCAAAGTTGGTATTTAAGTTTAATGTATTTCAAGGATGCGACACGAAGATTTTGAAGAAAATAGCCCCACCCTAAACTACCCTTTACATGGAAAATTTTTCGAAAATTTTGATTTTCTTGAAAATGGCTCTAACGATTTTGATTAAACTATCATATGTTTGAGATATTTGTATGACAAATGAAATGTATATCTTGAATTTTCTGGCTATAGCCCCTTTAGTCGTATTTACTCTGGACGACTTTTGCATAATTGGTAAACCGTTAGAGATAGACCAAATCATACTATACAAAAAATGTAGATCTTGTTAAAATACACAATTTATGTTAAAATAAATTTTCTTGTAGGGTGAACCATTTCGGAGATATTCTTTGTTATGTGTGTGAGTTTCGTAAAACTTAGAACTTTCGTGAAATGGATCATCGTTGTTCATTTTTTTATATGTTAAGTGTGCAAAGACAACAGAATCCCTAAGCTTTAAAACATTTGACTATCGCACAAAGCCTACTGTACTCTAATATTCCCCTTGTACCTACAAGGAAATAAGCATTAAGATAAGTTGTACAAACGTTTATCTTAACTAACACGAAGAAGATATAGGAATAAGAGTTTGTAAGAATGGTTAGTAAAAGAGTAGAGAAAGTCATGTGAGTGTAACACATCAGATTTTTAAAACTACTTTTAAAGACTTTACCTACCAGTGTTACTAAAGGAGATACTGAAACTGGCCACCGTCGTTGTCCATGTATTTTTGGCACCTCTTTAGGGAACTATCCATCACTCTGCCTGTTCACTTGAGAAATGCTGGCAATTTCCTGGTGGATATTTTGTTTTAATTCTCTCAGAGTGTGTGGGTTTGTCTTGCACATTTTATGCTTTAAGTTGCCCCAGAGATAGAAATCGCAGATCACTTGGAAATCTTTCTTCAAATCGCACTTTCGCTTGGCGAGCTGAGTTAACATATACGAATACACGCTGTGTAGTAGAAAATAAATGTTGAGCCATAATACACTTTGTGACTCAGTGCAGGACAAAATAATAAAGCACACTGGCAATAACTCAACTACACATAGTGCGTCAGCTCAATACTGCACTTTCAGAGAAGAGAAAAACAAGTCAACCGCGTGACCTTGTGTACAACAGCTGCATTATCGTGTTCCTTGAACGTGAGGCAGACACGCTAACCATCACACTACCGAGGCGGGCAAAGGATGCAAGAGTGACAACACACAGGGCGGACAATGAAACAGATTATGAGAGCATTCCAAGGACGATTTAATAAGGTTTCACCCCGAAAAGTAACACTTCTGGATTGGGAAAGACGTGCTTTAGCTTTTGCCAATATTAAACACAGGTCGCGAAATGGAAGGACGAAGATGAGTAGAAGCATGTGCTGGAGTCTGTGCTTTGATTGAATAATCTCCTAAGAAGTAAACGTGCTTCGGAACTCGATATCTCCCAACAATGGGAGATTACATGAAAAACGACCTTAAGGTCAAACCTTTTCGGCCGACGTTCGTGAACGAGTTAACGTATAAAGACCGGAATGAGCGTGGTTTTGCATGCCATGCTTTGTTAACTCAATTTCCAAATGCACTGAACCGTGCCAAGGTTATGTTTGCAGATGAATGTACAACTTATCGCAGCTCATGTGTTAGAATTATTTTGGGCCAAAGAGAAACCTCATTACATAGTCGAGTTTGAAAAGAACCCGCCTCATGGGCAGCGTTGACATTACAGCATCTGCTTGGACCGTACTGTTTTGAAGAACCTGTGAGTGGCGCAAATTATTTACACGTGCTATAAAATGGTTAGTACCTTAGCTTGTGGAAAGGGACCTCACAGAGCGCATGTGGTTGCAGTAAGATGGAGCACTTCACTACACTCTTGCAGTACGTGAGTTGTTAAATGAACATGTTCCAGGAGGGTGGTTCAACCAGCAACACCAGCTCATTTGAAATGGCCACCAGGAAGTACTACAAACGAAGAACTCTTCAATGCTATTGAGGATACATTTCGCACTATAACAACGGACATACTCAACAATATGTCAAGAAGAACATGTAGGCGTAAATAATTATCTTTACAGTATGATGAGGAACGTGCATATAGGACACTTAACACTTGAAAAAAAAATCTGATGTGTTGCACTCACATGACTTTCTCTACTCTTGTACTAACCATTCTTACAAACTCTTATTCCTATATCTTCTTCGTGTTAGTTAAGATAAACATTTGTACAACTTATCTTATTGCTTATTTCCTTGTGGGTACAAGGGGAATATTAGAATACAGTAGGCTTTGTGGGATAGTCAAATGTTTTAAAGCTTTGGGATTCTGTTGCCTTTGCCCACTTAACATATAAAAAATAAACAACGATGATCCTTTTCACGAAAGTTCTAAGTTTTTCGAAACTCACACACATAACAAGGAATATCTCCGAAATGGTTCACCCTATAAGAAAATTTATTCAGACATAAATTGTATATTTTAGCAAGATCTACATGTTTTGTATAGTATGATTTGGTCTATCTCTAACGGTTTACCAGTTATGCAAAAGTCGTCCAGAGTAAATACGACTACAGGGGCTATAGCCAAAAAATTCAAGATATACATTTCATTTGTCATAAAAATATGTCAAACATATGACATTTTAATCAAAATCGTTAGAGCCATTTTCAAGAAAATCAAAATTTTCGAAAAGTTTCCCACGTAAAGGGTAGTTTAGGGTAGATGAATTTTCTTCAAAATCTTCGTGTCGCATCCTTGAAAGACATTAAACTTAAATGCCAACTTTTGTTTTTAACCAACTTTTCGTTTTTGAGTTATGCTGTCCACAGATACACAGACAGACACAGACAGACACACGCACACACGGACCTTTTTCTAAAAATGCTTTTTTTGGATTCAGGGGGCCTTAACACCCATATTTCCGGTAAAATTTCGACATCGACTTTTTGGTTGCAATGCAATACTTCCTCTACTATACGTAGAGAAAGTAAAAATATCCTGGTGCAGCCACGAAAACAGAAATGATTTTGTGCATCAGGATAGGATAATATGTTAAGTCCCACACAGTGTTGCAGTGCGATTTACACAGCTCGATATTTCCAACATACAGCTGAGTTTATTCACAGTTTCTGTTCCATATAGCGTTGTATGTCGGACACATAATAGGCTGTGTCTTGAATCACCATTCGCATTTGTATTTGCTTGTATGTATACTGAGGTGAGTGGTGATTCAAGACACAAGTCTGTGTGTCCGGCACACGATGCTATATGGAACAGAGACTGTGAATAAACTCAGCTGCATGTTGGAAATATCGACCTGTATAAACCGTGCTGCAACACCACGTGGGTCTTAGAAAATAAATATTAATCTCTCCTAATGCGCACAATCTTTTTTTGCATGTCTGTACATAAATGCAAAGGTATAATGGGAAAGCGTGTAATGTTGCAATTAGTTATCGACACAAAAAGAATAAAGAAAAGAAAAGAAAAGAAAGATACAGGATGTAGGAGTAATTTCTATCAAAGTTCAAAGGCGATGTTTTGCGCTTCAGTTACGCTATGGGAATCTCCAGCTTGGGTAGGGAGAGAATCCCAGCCTGGAGGAAGTGATTCGCTGATTCACTGCATTCGGTGAAGTGGGACAGACAGTGTAGACATTTCCTGGATACAAAGTAGTAACTTGCATGCATATCGCCAGGCGAAATGAGAGACGTAAGTGTTGAAGATTTTGTACGTGGTGCAAAGAACTCGAAATTCTTCACACCATCAAAGAAAACTATGATACCTACTCCATTCAAAGAAAATTCAACCTTGTTGAGGGAGGGCGTTTATGCAACTTCTTTATGTTCTTCTGCACTTAAAAAATAGGCAACATTGTCCATTCCTGTTTCAAAGTGTGTCATATCGGCGTTCCTTTGTCTTCCCACCGAGCGATATGGTTCCGCGGTAACGTGTGAGCGTCGCATTCGGGAGCTTGTGGGTTCGATTCCTGTGGAAGACCTTCCTGACGCATACGTTTTTCGGGGTATCCCCGGGTCGCTAGGCAATTGTTGGAAAGGATAATTACGAACATCCAATTCACTTCATTAATCGTTTCATTCATCACGTTGGTTCTCCTCTCAGGGTCGCAAGTGTCAGCGAAGGCGTTAGGTGCAGCTTGGCAGGGATGATGTGCGCTTTTTAAAGGAATTCTCTCCGTCCCTCGCTGTCGATGGGTTCCGGAGGGGGATGGCATATGGGGGCGTTGGACCCCGTCGAGGTCCCCTTGGGAGGACACGGAAGACCTCGAGGAGTTGTCAAACTTGGTAATCCTTAGGGACCTCTGTCTGGATCTGGCCGCCCGGTGTCTTCCCTCACCTCATCCTTCCTCTCGGGTGTGCCCCCATGGGACATAGGTATAATAAGCACAGCTTCAGTGCCGAACTCTCCTATTTCTATTGGTCTTGTCACACATCTTGTTCCTATCAGCCAGAGCGCTCTTCTTGGGTAGTGTTCTCTCTCTCCTGACAACATACCTGTAATCTATGCCATTTGTCTTCCAATTCCTTATTATTTCTAACTCATTGTGTTATTTGATCTTTTGCGATTTTATCTGAAACACTGCATCCTTTCACTGATCTTATGAACCTCATTTCAGCACCCTGTATCTTCCTTGTCTCAGTTACAGTATCATCCAACAAGAAGGCTGCGGTAACGAGTAAAGATCGCATTCGATGGGTCGTGGATTCGATTTGATTAGACCAACCACTCCCGCAATTTTCCTTGATTGACAGGGGAATGTTGAGATGAATTATATGCCACAAACTTTCCTGGCCACCATTTTCTGTTATTTCATTTGATGGCGTCAAGTTTGACGTCTCCGATGAATCTTCTGTCAGATGCTCCATTGGCGGCGCCGTGACCGAGTGGTTAGTGCGCTCGCCTACCACCTAGGCGGCCCGGGTTCGATCCCAGGGACCCGCTTGTGGTATTCGTGGTGGACGAAGCGGCGTCAGGGCGGGTTTTATCCGGGTGCTCCGGTTTCCCCCGCCATCTCATTCCACCGGTGCTCCATCTTCATTGCATGTGTCATCAGTGTCACCGCCTGCGGTGCCGTAGTAGTAAAAGCGGGCGTTAAACACTACAACAACTACAACAATGCTCCATTGTTGAATTATGGGATCTTTTTCTCAAGGCATACATGGGCGGGATTGAGTATAAACAATGACACATTTAATGGAGGTTACTAATGCTCAACAGTCCTATTTATGTTGCTAAATTCGAAGTTTCTCATTCGTCTATGAAATATAATTTTTTACTCATACTTGTTAAATTCTAAGATACTTGTTCCCTTTCTAATTCTTAGATTTTGTCTACGTCAGTATTTGCACATCTGTCTTCTAATAATAACTGATTTCCTTAAGCTAATGATTTTCTTCTTGACTTAACTTCACCTCAACCGATTTACCTTAGCTACTCTGCCTTTCGAAATGATTTTTCTCAAGCTCTTAAATTGCTCGCTAATGACTACCTTACGCTTCTCACATTTGCGTTAATTTTAATATACTGTAACAAAAATACAAAACTCTTGTTATTTATTTCTTTACTTTATTTTCTTCTAACTCAACGCACAACAACTAAGTTCTTTTTTACGACGTTACACAGTCTTCAGTCCTTCGTGATATTACAAATCACAACTGTTTTATTCTCGTATACCTAACACAATTTTCTATTGTATCTCAGTTCTTCTCTGATGATACAAACATCGGACACTTCGCGAATAACCTCGAAAACCCCTTTTGCTTCTGCCAATCCGATTGTTGTGTTTACTGGCGTGAGTGGTGTGGAACAGTTTAACCTTGAGCGCGTTTGATATGTGCCGAACCTGGTGTGTCGTGTGAGGTAGCTTGGCCCTGACTGCCCTTCGTTGGCGCTGCGGCCGGTGTCACGATACGGAAATTATTTATTTAAACCATTTATCTACCATATCGTTTCTTTATAAAGCAATGGTGAGGCGTTAACTTTGTGGAACTGTCTAATATGGCGTTAGGTGTGGGACGGGCCGTCAGAGAGGGGTTAGTAGTACGATTTTCTTGATAATATTCGTGTTGCATTCCTGGAAAATTGTAAACTTAAATGCAAAATTTCTTATTTATCCAACTTTTTGATTTTGATTTATGCTGCTCACACATCTTATTATATCTATTCAAGAGACCTCAAAAGGTATAGTTTCTATGAAATCTTGGTATCTAATTAATAGGTAGGGCTACAGAAAGTTAAAACTGATATGAAGTAAACTACTACCAGGTTTAAAAATATAAAAGATAACCTGCTATAATAATTTAAAGAAACATTTAAATATTTACAGTAAATGTTAACATTGCTGTTATTAAATAATAAAGAATAGTTCACACCAATAACATTTTAGAAACAAATTAATGAAACATCCCCAGTTTTAATGCCAGTTCACATTTCTTCAAAGCCTGACCGAAGACTATACGTCAGGATTTAAGTGTGATTCATCTGTATTATATGCTTCGTCTCTTCTCTTGTGGCCTTCCCGTGCGGTACCGTGAAATTAAGTTCAATTGATTTTATCCCATGAATCCTTAGTGTGAGTATATTTAAAGAGAGGCTAAAGGTCAAGAAGAAAGTGTGGTGCTAGTATAATAGGGATTTCTTTCTGTGCTAACCACAGATTATATCTTTGTTTTCTCCTTGGCTTTCATGACCCTCGAGGATTTGAAGTTTTGTAGTCATTTTCTTTTCTTTAAGATTAGATATTTTTCATTTACTTTTTAAATTGTATGACCAGTTATAGTGAAGTGTGTCAGAGATTTGTGGAAATATTGTTGTTTTAGGTGCGTTCGCTAATATACAGCGTCGTATTTTGACTATTCTTATAAACAGTGAGTGTCCGTAGTTTAATTTTCTATGTAATATATTAATGAACACCATACAGAAGGGTGTTAGAAAAGTGGTTTGTGCAATTCTAGCATTAAAACGGCTTATAATGATGGCATAAATCGTGCGAAATTATCCTATTTCCGGCACCAGTGCCAAAAAATGAATGATGTAATTGCCTTGGCAACGATACAGCAATAATGTCACTACCACCACAACATAATTTTCTACGATGTGCCTTTAAGAAAACCTCAATATTCAGTAATGTCGTTTCATTAGCCAAACTAATGGATTTTTGGTTTCTCCATCCACAAAACTTTTCATATTCTTTTTCGTATGTTTATTCTTTCTGGAATTATTAACTCTCAGCACTTTTGCTTTCGTTCAACATGTCAGGCGGAATATAATTCATATTTTCAATCGTTTAATCATTACCTTCTATTTTTCTCTATAAGTTTTGAAACAAATGAAACAACATCTGCTTAGCAAGCATATTACGTCATATATCTGTGATCTCTCTGCATTATGAGTTTTCATTTAGTTAAGATTTGATTTAGTGTCACAGTCAGTCAGATTATACACTGGTTACCTAAATAACTATTATGCAATTCTACAATTATAAACACGTTGTTATTGTCTCGAATATAGTATATTACTGGCTCATTGCCAATTATAGGAGTGACGTATTTTCTATAGCAATGGCGTAATACTAGAGAGAGGAGATATTTCTTTTCTCTGAGCAATAAAGATTTACAAACTTCTGTGTTTATTAAATGTAGAACAATTAATATCTGAATTTATAGGCATTTACAATGCTCTCATGAGGACAGGCTGCATTACAGTCCGTTACACATGCTCACTTCTCTCCCAGGAAGGGAATGCACACAAATAGCTATCTTGTATATAGCTTCAACACCCCTAGTAATAACAAATGCAGGGAGAGAAGCTAATGTCTTATAATACATGAAGACGCTTTCACTTGTATCACCTAAGAGTGTCGATTCATTTTATTTTCCCCTACATTTTATTTTATCATTTTGAAACCAGCTCTGGATAATCTTAATATTATAAATATTGTTTATACTATAACCATAAACATTATCCCATTGTTGAATAAATTATAAATAATAATAATAGGATTATTACTATTATTATTGTGTATCATAAAGGAAAAACCACGACGAAAAGGAAAGTTTTATTAAAGTGCATCTTCTCGTTGAAAATGGCAATTACTTTCTAAATTTTCAACATTTTGACTTTTGTGTCATATAACAGCCCTGATTTTCTAGTGCTTAGTTTGAATTGTAACCAGAAGCGTATTTAATTTAACAATTTATACAGTCAGGTGAACCTGGACACATAATATTGTATACATTTCTTTTCAATATTACAGCAAATTAGAATTTTCAATATTTTTACCTTTTCCAATCCCAAATTAAAATAAAATAAAATTATTTTGTTGTTTAACAACGCTGCCAATGCCAGGATCACATCAGCGTCGCCGGTGTGCTGGAATTTCGTCCCGCAGGAGTTATTTTACATGCCAGTAAATCTACTGACATGGAGCTGTCGTTTTTAAGCACACTTAAAAACCATCGGTCTGGGGCTGGTTTGAACCCGCGACCTTGAGATCAGTAGACCAGTGTCTAACCAACTGAGCCACCCAGACCAACTTTCCAATCCCAAGAAAGTACTCTTACAATTATGCTGCACACCTCATTTATGTATCATTTTGAAGCTTATCAAGCAGGAAATGATGTGAAGTAACACATAAATCACAAAAGTTCTGTAGCCATTTGAACAAAAATTCGGTTGGTATAACTTTTTAAACAGCCTCACAAAAGTTCTGTAGCCATTTGAACAAAAATTCGGTTGGTATAACTTTTTAAACAGCCGGATTACTTGTAATTTAGCTGCAAATCATTGTAGATGCTCAGAGAAACAAATTTGTGTATTAAAGTCTGATATATCTATGTTTTTATAGAAGTTATAGAATTTAAAAAAAAACCATCAGAAATTTTCAATTTTTATGGTTATCCTAAACCATTTTTAAGTGTTGGTAGTGTAAATATTTCTAGTTTACTATGCCAATTGTGAGCAAAAAAATTAAAAAATTCAAGCTATAGGTGTAGATTTTTATTCCCAATATGAATATGTACCTTAATGCAACACTCACACAACTTTCTCTCCTCGTTACAAACTCACACGTGGCGCTTGTTAGTTCGCCCTGCACCGTCAGAATTAGATATTCCCTGTGCAGATCATGTTGCCAAATATACCAGTTTTCTTTATTAATTTTCTCTTTATTGTCGTAAATCTCACTGATATTTCCCCTTTAGCACAGCAAACTCTTTCTGTTTTATCCTGATTGGATGGTTGTCTACATTTGTTTTGCACTCAGCACTAATGAGCCAGCTCGTGCATATTACATAATTAATGTAAAAAGTGGCTTCTCATATCCGCATTACGTTATGCACGATAACTGTTTTCCTAGTAATTGTTTGTAGTTACGCAGCATACAGAAGCAACATTCTACTGTTTATATAATTAATCTTGTATTGTTTATGACGAACTCATGCGAACGAAATGAAAAAAGGGTGAACATTCCACAAACATGCCACCAGATGATATGTCCACTTCACATGGGAGAGCAACAAAATCTCACAAAATCCTAAAATACTACAACAAAGTAACTTACATGGGCTTTACGTTGTACTTTTCAAACAATACTAAGCAGTTTTACTTAGATACTCTGTGTTACATATACGTATTTATTTACATTATGAATTTTCTAAGAACAACCTCTAATATAACTGGTACATGTTAAGAATAGACGAAAAAGCACCGCAAAAAAGATGTAGATTCCTTAAAATAGGCAATTTTTCAAAACAACATTTTTGTGACAAACCATTTCCAAAATATGCGTTGCAAATGGTTCAATACTTTGCGATTCTTGAAGGTTTTCTTGGTAGTGTTTAACGCCATACATACGGCACCGCAGGCGGTGACACTGATGATACATGGAATGAAGATGGAGCACCGGTGGAATGAGATGGCGGGGGAAACCGGAGTACCCGGAAGAAACCCGCTCCTGAACCGCCTTGTCCACCACAAATCCCGCGTACGGTCATCTGGGATCGAACCCGGGTCACTTTAGTGAGAGGCGAGTGGTCTAACCTCTCGGCCACGGTGCGGCCATTATTCTAGAAGTCCTTTCGATTTTCAGTTGTTTCTCGTGATGTCATGAAACAGTATGGAATTTTAAGACTAATATATAGTATCCAGGTCTTAAACATTTGACTAACGCTGTTAGCTTTGCACCTATGACGAAACGTCTAATATACTTACTGATAATTGACTTGACTTAATTGACTTGCAAAATAACACACCATTGCGCAATTCGGGAAATTTAGGTGTCAAATTGTATATTTCATTACCTGAAACTAAATTTTCCAATCTTCGTCAATCTGCGCGTCGTTTGATACCAATGTTTGCGTCGACATACATTTGTGAACAGTTTTTTTTCTCTAAATTGAATTACAATAACAACTAATATTACTGACAGACATTTAGTATCAGTGTTACGCCTATGTTCTTCGGAGATGGAACCTGAAATTGACAAACTTGTGGGTAGAAAACATTGCCAAGCATCCAAAATACAATAAACAACAAGCAATAAACATGGATCAGTGACTAATTCAACAGTGTATTTCCATTTGTAAATTGTACAAACGTGAAGCATGGTACCAGCCGCCACTGTTGCTGTTTGGCACCAGTTCACCCCTACTCTTCTAGCTACGTATACAACAGAGGTGAGACCGGTAGCAAGAGTCCACGGGCCTCAAGTTCACAGTTTAGGAGTGCTGTTCGACATCCCTGGACTAGAAGGTTATCAGTACTTGGGAGGCAGTCACATATGAACTTGCCACTCTCACGGCAGCTGGAAGACTGACCCCCACTTCTCTTTTATGCAAGTGGACTGTTCAGTGCTATTACGCATCTTTGCTTCAGGAGTGGGGGAATGTCAGGACGTTTTAGGTAAGCTGTAAAAAATATACTTTGGATAAAAGAGAATAAAAAAGAGACATAAAATTTAACAAAATTGAGAAAAAGAAGAAAATGCCGAAAACCTGCAGATTGAAGAAACCAATAAAAAACTAAATACATTTGGACATTTGGAACCCATGTGGACGCTGAAAGAATGGGAAAATGGGAAAAGAATGAGTGAAGGTAGGAACATAATTGGAACGTTGAATTCGGTTTTTTGGAGCAAGAATATTCTACACAAAACAAACAGAAGCATACATAAATCATTGGTTCAAAATAAGGTGATACATGGAGCAAAATCTGGGACATCAGATAGATCATGCAAATAAACTATTCGTCACAGAAAGGGTTTTTGACGCAGATAAGCCCAAAATACGAGTAAATAAGCAAATAAATAAAAATGAAAATAAGAAAATGTCTAAAAAATATTTAAAAAGCATTTGTAAAGAGTGGAAAAATCAGAAACCAAATAATCAGAGAAATGATTGAATTTTATAACAATATTCTCGAAGTCAATGAAAACTGAGGTGCTTTGGACACCTTCAAAGGATGGGAGAAGAAGGAATTCCAAAGATGGTTCTGGAATGGAATGCTGAAGAAGAGAAAAATGGCGAGAACAATGGATGGATTGGATAAGGAGGAGCTGAAAGAATGCAACTGAGGAAGATGTTCAGGGTAGATATATGTCGAGGAGTGTAATTATCTTGGGTTGAAGGAAAACTACTGTAGTGTAGAAAATTGCTAATAAAAGAGATAGAAGAGAGTATCTTGTATGCCTACTAATAAACGATAGAGGGCAGAGAAACTCCTGTGAATGTAATTATAAGGGTTCTTTTTTTGGCCATGCAAAGAGAACGAAATTTCAAAAGCCATCACATAGTGACGTGCTCTTAAATGATTTGACCATCCCTTAAGCCTGGTGTATTCCTCATGGTTGTGGCTATAAGGAACCAGAGCGAGATGGCTTCAGGGTAATGTGTAAGGCTCTCATTCGGGAGGTCGTGGGTTTGATTCTTACCACCAAACTTCCTGACCCCTGGTTTTTTCGGGGTTTCCCGGTCACCACCGAATGCTGCGACATCCCCCGAATTTCCCTTCCCTCCATATCATTTCACCTTCAGTTTCATCCAGTCTTTTAGAGTCGGAGGTGTTGGCGATCGACGAGTTAGCGCTGCCGTGTGGAGGATTTGCGCACTGTAACTGCTGTTTTCGACGCATGGGTGACTGCAATTGGCAGACCTGCCGGGTGAAACCGCTGTCGAAATCCATACGGCTGGTGGCTGCTTGGCGAACCCTGGTATAGAGATGAATCTCCAGCACACATCGGCTCGCTGTTTGCCTAGTTCCCTCACGCCCGTAAGGCAGCCTCATTCCATCCCTTCCTCCCAGAGGTTTGATATACAATTGCATACATAGGCTCAGTGTGGAACCCCCTCCGTGTATGCAATTTACACTGTGGTTTTCTCCTCAAATTTCTGAACACTGTCCATAAAACACTCCTGGACAGTTAAAACAAAAAGTTCTCTACTTCTCTACCTATAAGGAAATATGCAACGAAGCCAGTTCTACAAACGTACGTCGATTAACATGTAGAAAAAAGAATAAGGATGTTCATCAATAAATTTACAAGAGTAAGTAGACAAAGTTATGAGAGTGCACACATCAGACTTTTTAGATAAACATTCCTAAAGTTTATAAATAAGCTATGTTGTTCTTCACATGAAGAAATGTTTATGAACACACCCAGATCAGTTCACAGTTGTGGAATTAGCGTTTTCGACTACACGGTTTGATTCCCCGCAGAGTCATACAGATACAAAAGCCCTGTCTTTTGTTAAGAAGTTTCACCTTCTGCTGGCCTTGATTAATATGTAAGTATGAATACGTGAAGAACGTCGTACAACATGGGTGTGTCGTTAAATCGTGACTTTTTATTGAATTTCTGAAGATTCTATCGCTAAAACTTGAGACATCGTGTTTTTAACTGCGTAACAGCGGAAATGAACAAATATGGCTGAGATACGAAGCTGCAAATGTTGCTTTCAAAACGGAACATGATAAAATATTGATCATAATCAGAATTTGCAAAATTAAAGTAGGTAATGTTTGTTTCACAAAGACCCCTGAAAGTTGCGGTTACTGTTTGAAAGTAACTGTTACTTTATTTTTCCTGAAATCGAGTGCTAATCAGAATAACGGCTTACCTGGATTCAGGTAGCTCCTTAATTTTTATGCCAATGGCAGGTAGAGGAATTTTGTATTTTATAAATAATTAGATAAATTTATATTTATATAATTTCAGCATCTTTCAAGTTTGCAAGACTATTTTCAAAGCGGTCATAGTCGTCCTTCTTCTGACCACTGCATTGTCGCCGGACCGCGTATTTACAAGAAGTGGTGTAAAGTAGCTTCACCTTGAGCGTCTCTGACTGCGGCCATTGGATATAATAAACTGTCATTTCGAATACACTCGCATTATGGTAGTTTATAAGCAATTTAACGGCATCAAACTTTTCTTAGATATTCGTTCCTATTGGCTTGAATTATTTAATAATTTTTATTAACACGACTTGGATAGAAATATAACCTTTTGTAAGAACAGTTTATAGAAGCTGTAAAAATATTCATTCGTTGAAAAACACTACGCGATAGTAACATATGCACCTAGTTTTCGCGGTGCCATGGAATTTTAAAGCCAGAATATAGTCTCCTGCGTTTCTTGATTTTCTTTCCATTGCAGGAACCTGTTACAATGAATAAAAATGTTATAAATAAGAAGGGTGAAGGCGGGGCAAACGGACAGACTGAGGATATTTTTCAAAATGAAGAACATAGTAATTATTACAAAAACACAAATTGCTTTTTAATAGAAATGCTCAACATTAACAAAATGAAAATTAGAGCTTCTGAAATAAGATAACAAAAAAAAAAAAAAAAAAATTGTTTGAAGCATATTACAATGTACGTTCGCTCCATTTGCTGGAGTAAACGAACACTGTGTTTGGGACAAAAGTACACCAACCGTTTTAGTCACAATTGTCACTCATACAATTATGAGACACGCAATATGGGTCATTTCAGGTCTCTACACACTTAACATGCTATCAGCTTAACAAATGAAGCATTGCACCCAGTTCTATCTACCTTGAAACATTCCTGACAGATATCCTCTTTCTCATAGGTAACCTTCTTTTATCTTTCTGGGCGTTCACTGCTGCTGCCTTTTTCTTTTCAGCCCGGGCAATTTTCCTATCTTTTAGATGATTTATTTTTGAGTCAGTTGTAACTTAAGATTTCTAGATTTCCTTTTGGTTCCTCGTTTACGTTTAATATCCTCGTTTAAGAGGAAGTGTTTGGAGGATGACTTAGCTGTTCGAAGCTTCTCGAGGGTGTAGAAGCTTGAGTATGATCTTCTTGTGTTATGCTGTTCTCATTATTTGGGATTGCGTCCTGAAGATTTTCTAAGGGGGCTTAATTTTGAGATTCAACACACTTCATTTCCAACAACAGGTTCTCTATTTTCATGTAAAAATGAACACGGAACTGAATTTAACTTCATTAAATATGGTGCAAATCTATATGTTGCGTTCATTAAATAGTATTATTTATTGTCAATAATATAATACGTAATAATTGAGGGACTGGTGAAGGAACCTCCACATTTGGGCTAAAATGAGTTACATATTTATGCCGGCAGAAAAAACACCCTCCAATAACCAGATGATTCCGTAGAACAGCCACGCTACTGGATAGTAAAAGGGGCTGCAAGAAATTTATTGTGATTCCGATTACTCAGATCATGATTTTAAATGTTGCCGGACATTTCAAACCCTTGTTCAAAAGGAGTGTCATCAACAAACACAAAGAGAAGCTTTACTACCTCCCAGTACAGACTTCTTAAATACTACCAACATAAGCAAGAAGTGGTTCAGCGTGGCAAAACATTTAGTGGACTGATAGTGCCAGAGTTTGCCATAAAATGCCTCGCTACTCATGTGTTGTTCCTTGTGGAATATTTTCATAAGGATTCACTTCCAATCAAGGCAGGCAAGTTTCGTGACGTAATATGTTCTCCCATCCAAAATATGACTTTACAATGCTTTGGTTTCCGGTAAGTTGCCAGTAGCTTGAGTCAGATGATGAGTAAACAGCATCAGCAGGATCCACTTCTATGCTTATTAAAGGAATGGTGAACTTCATGTTATATATTTTAAGACTTAATGACTTTGAAAGTTATATATTTTGTTATGACTACTTGATTCTTCTTATATCTTACCCATTTCTTTAATTAGCACATATTTAGGCTTGTTTTGGTTAAACACCAGAGATTCTCTGGCATTAAATACACAGTTTAAACCGAACCTAAAACAGCGTGTCTTTGGTGGGGAAAAAAAAAAAAAAAAAAAAAAAAAAAAAAAAAAAAAAAAAAAAAAAAAACCAGGTGGCTCTAGTGTCTTCAGAACTCTCATACATTTAAGTTTAGTGCAATATATTTTTTAATTTAAATGCAGGATAGCTTATTCGTCCCAGTTCTATCAACATTTCAAATGTGAGAATGGTCTAAATTTTCTAATAACTTTTGTTTGATTATCTCAAAATGAGGAAAAAACAACCACCTAATTATTTTACCAAGCCCTTCAATTTTAAGTATATATATTTAGATATGATTCTCCCGTCGCACTAGGCGGATAGGTGCTGTATTTTTCCTGTGAAATAATCAGATTCCACAATATATCGACACAACTCTTAACTACACATGGCTTCTCAGTACACGGTGACATCAACATCGATAAGACGGGAGTATGGGAATACAGTAGGCTTTGAGCGATAGTCAAATCTTTTAAAGCTTTCAAATTCGTTCTCTGTGACGCCTAACGTATAAAAATGAATAGCGATGTTCCATTTGATTCTCCAGAAATTATACCAATAACAAGGAATATCCCCGAAATGGTTCACTCCACAAAAAATTTATTTGGACATAAACCACGAAAAACCCAAGGTTGGAGTCGACGGTTGAAGGGGAATCGAACCCGTGACCTCCTGAATGTGAGCCTCACACATTATCCGGAGCCATCTCGCTGAGTTACGAAGTGTTGCATTCTATCCAAAAAGTTCGATATCGAGGTTTCCTGGAAATTCAAATTTGGAGATCCCCGTAATCCAGATCAAAGGATGTCTTTAACACATTTCTTGACAATCTTCTTATAGCATCCTCAAATATCAAACTTGGTACCATTTTAAAGTAACCTATTCACATATTGATATTAAAATATCGGGAAACTTCAAATTCTGTATTTCCAGTGAAATTTAGATATGGAATTTTTGGATGAAATGCAATAGTCTTCTTCTTCTCTTTGTAGTTGTCGACGGGCCCTTAAACCCGACACACTCACTCACTCACTCACTCACTCTTCTCTTTGTAGCAGAGAAAGTAAATACAAAGATATTTCTTGAAAGCCGATCTCCTTCATGATGATGTTGATGACAACGATTATATAATGAAAATGGTAGACAATGAGGAGGAATACTTATCATCATTGTCATCAAACAGCTTTGCATGCTGTACATAGAGATTTTTGGCACAACATGTAAATTTCTCAAAATTTGACATTGTAGAATCAGCACAGCATTAAATTCTTCAAGTGACACATTTTTCCTGGTAAATCAAAAGGCGTTCTTAAATTCATTTTGTGACAATGGGACTATAATTCCGTAAGTACTCTTTAATTCCCAGGTTTCCTAATTAATCTCTGTAATTCTTATCTCTCATAATCACATTACATACAGTTTAATTTACAGTAGCGTTTGAAATAACAAGGTAGGTTGCTTATTTACACAATTTATTCGCCTTGGTTGCTTGCCTATATTAATTGATGGTTCCATATGCCAGTGCCTGTGTTTTTGTGCACTGGTGACGCCCTGTAATACTTGCTACATTGTTCTTTGTTTGTTTCGTTTGTCTATTCTAATGTTCTTCTAACTCTGTTTTTGGTTCAATTTTCCTCTTAGCCATTATTACCCATTTATCTTTGAAACTAAACTAATCCCCGGCACTGCAGCCCATGAAGGGCCTAGCCTTACCGCCCAGCCACTGCGTCCCCCACCTCAGTCCACTACAGGAGTCATTGGGGTGCAGTAGTGGAGGGTGGTATGTGGCCAGCGTTCCGATCCCTCCCGGCCAGTTTGAGGTCTTCACGACCTGGGGCGTAGCTCCTCAATTGCCCCCCACCCCCGGAAATAACGAGGCTGGCACGGGGTTCACTCAGGCTCATTCCTCCCCCTATAGCCGTGCTCCGCGCAATGATGCTGCGTACTCGCATGTACTCATACTCAAACTCGTGGATATGGAACAGCTTGGTCTATGTAGTCCTATTTACTCTTGACGAATTTTTCATAACTGGTCAACTGTAAGAGATAGACCAAACCCTACTGTACAAACATATATATCTCATTAAAACACAATTTAAGTCCAAATCATTTTTTTTTCTTTTTTTGTAGTGTTAACCGTTTCGGAGATATTCCTTGTTATTTGTGTGAGTTTTGCAATACTTACACTTCTCTCAAAAGTAAAGTCGTTATTCACTTTTTTATCTCTTGGCCATGCAAAGAGAACGCAATTTCACAGGCATCACAACCAGCTTTAGAATATTTAACGCTGGCTTAATTTCTATTACTGTGTTCCCACATTCCCCTAGCACCTACAAGACAATTAGCAATAAGATAATTTATGCGAATATACAAGAGCAGAAAAAGTGGTGTGTGTGCAGCACATCACATGTTTTTCTGTCCACTCTAACTTCTCATCATTGCCATAATTAATTTCTGTTGCTAAAACATAATCTGATTTATTTTAATTCACTTTCAGTCACCAGTTTTTGCAAAATTGATTACTGGCTTGGTTGTCCTTATCATCCCTCCAATGGTGCAAAAAAAAAAACAGCTCTATATGGCATGTAATATAACAATTAATTACAATTCTCAAAGTTTCTTGAACTCAGCCAACAAGAAATATGCTATATGATACATAAAATGAAAACAAACATTGCAATTGTGGAATATACGTTATTAAGAACCAGTATGGTCCCTGACCTAGTCTTAGGTGCCCTTGAGGGTAGTTTACATGAAACATGTTACGGTGATGCACAAGACAAAAAATGGAATTATCCGTTATGGTTTGATACCATCCTTGGCTGCTCACACGTGGCAACATCACCGGAAGTTCCTCTGTCCCTGAAGATTCCCACATTTCTTATAAGAGTTTCTTTTTTTCGTATAAACACCGTCATTAGACGCATCAACATTATTTGCCGTCACGGTGTAAATTACGTACCTCGATACTTTTATTTTCGTACCCCAACAAATGAGATGGAAGTTCACGTCCTTGAAATAACATTAATATCTCCTTTTACAATGGGTAAAACTATGACCAAAAAAATAACTGTTGTTTTGCGTATCTCGCAAGAATGAGTGATCGCATGCTCCCCTCCCACTGGATAACCGTTGAGCCAATAGGCTGTCCCAGCAAGTGTAATTATTGCGTTACCTGGATGACGACTTACGCCCAAGGCAGATACCAATTTGTAGCCACTATGAAGATGTGTCGTGTTGCTCTTCAAGGTTATGAGGGAAGGAATAAAACAAAGCAGGAGTTCCGTACGGGGACGTTTCTCATTTTGTTTGCTCGCTATCAACACGCATCATGTCGGATTATTTCCTAAACCGTGTCCAGGTCTGCATCCCTACATCTACTTCAACTCCAGCTGAGTCCAAACAGTAGCTTCAGTCGCGTCAGGTAAGTCAAACACGTCACACACCCTCTCTTAGGCTATCGCTGGTTAGTATTTGAGTGAATTTAGTTCTAATCTTATACACTTTGAGCTATCCTTGAACTTAGGCTCCAGCCCTTTCGTCTGGTGCAGCTCTCTGCAATGCATTTTATACAATTACATTTTGTCGTTGGACATATTTGGATCGTGCTCGTCTTTGTTGCTGTTGTTTATTTATAGTTTTTTTCCCTTTATTTTTCTACGCTAGTAAGCAAAGGGAGTATTGTATTCCAGCAAATTCGTTATAGATATTTCAGGCTCCTGAACACAATAAAAACATTTCTAGAAACAGATTTATGTGTGTGTGTCTATGTGTTTGTGTTTGTCAGTAAGTAAGCAAGTCAGTCTGTATGTCCATTAAAACCAAATTTGGTATTTAAGTTTAGCAACTTCCAAGCATACGACACAAAGTTTTTCAGAAAAATCCCCCCACTTCAAACTATCCTTTACATGGAGCATTTTTCAAAATTTTCGATTTTCTTAAAAAGACTAACGATTATGATTAAAATACATGTTCAAAATATTTTTCATGGCAAATAAATATATCTATGATATTGAGTTTACTTGTACGAGCTTTTGAATTCCTCTTCATTCTGCATGAATTTTGTGTAACCGTTAAACCGTAAAAGATATACAAAATATTACTAACAATAAACGTAGATTTCACTACAGCACACAATTTATGTCGTCACTTTTTTTCTAAAGTAAACCATTTCCGAAATATTTCCTGTTATTGCTTTGAATTTTCAAATACTTGCAATTTTCTCAAATAGTTATTCGCTTTATTTTATCTTAGCCATAAAAACAGAATGGAATTTTAAAGCCAATACATACTGTTCAACTCATAAAAGGGTTTGATTATCACTTAAAGCTTACTGTATTCCCATATTACACTTACACCTAAAAGAAGAAATAAGATAATTTCTGCACTTTTATCTGAATTAATATGTAATAGTAGATAGAGGAATACGTGTTTGTAACAATAGTTTGTACAAGAGTAGAGAAAGTCATGTGAGTACAACTCATCAGATTCTTATAATAACTTTTATCGATATTTTCACTTACCTTAACTTCATTATTTTTTATTCTGATTATATATTGATATGTTGTTAACCTTAATATTGCAATTAATTTTTCGCACATGCCAGAGGAACTTTGTAATACCAGTATTTTTTCCAACAACATGAAACAAGAATGGTTTATTACATAAAATACGTTTTTAATTATTATTTAGTAGTTCAACTTCTTTCTTGCTACTGGAGTGTTAATTACATGTAGGATTATATTAGTAGTAAGCGATTTATTTTACAACAACATTGGAAATTGAGTGTAAGCTGTAGTAAGCTTTACAAACGCATTTGTATTGCGCTTTGTATTTCTTTAAATTTTATATTTCAAATATAAATTTATTGGAATTACTCTCTAGCTTATTAATTTATCTGGAATTGCAAGGCAAACAAGAAATATTCTGATGCACTAGGGATGGTGGAATTTCCTATAAAAGGTAGAAGTGTGAAGATTTAAAGAAAAACAACTGAATACAGTTAATTTAATTTATGGTATATGTGTTATGCCCATTTGATAATGATAGGCTGTTCTAGCATGCTACAATGTTTTTAAGTCGTAAATGAATACATAATTGTGCCTACTTCAATGCTTATCATTACTAGTGGTGCATTTAGAACTTCTTGTACTGCCTATTTTAAGTTTTTTAAGCGCCTATTGCAGTGAGCTATAGTGATAATCTTAATGCTGTAAAATAAGCTACTGAATGAAGTACAATAAGCCTGGGTCTTAAATTATTTTCAAGCGTATTGCACTGACGTGTTTTAGTACAGTGATTCCTAACCGGTGGGTCGCGACCAGTAAGGGGCCGTGGGCAGTGTATTGGGGGCTCGCCTGAAATCTTTAAATGCTATATTTATTTTCTGTAAAGTAAATAACTTTAATAATTTAATAGGCCATAAATAAACAGCACATATAAAATATACAATGAACGTTTCATTTTATTTTGTAACTATTAGTGTGAAATTTGACACTGCTTTGTTTGAATTCTGTAGTTTTGTAATGTCTGGTTCAAATATGTTAGAACACACATAATAAATGCATATTTCAAGAAACTTTATAGCTATAGCAGCTATAGCTATGCTCCTTCCTTCTCTCCTTTGGAGGCTGAGAAGCTAAATCAAAACCAAAAACACTAGATTAGATTTCAACTTTCCTTGGTGTATAAGGCAAAACTTTCTTATAGTCAGCAACAGGGGTTGCAAACCCCACGAAAAAACACTATTATTACGTCATCAATAATGAAGGATCGCGTTGCTCATACTACTGCCAATACGGGGAGGGGTAGGGGTCGTCTTCATAAGTTCAGAAAAGCGGGTTGTTGTGTTAAAAAAGGGTTGAGGAACACTGCTTTGGAGAAATTGTCTTCAAGTATATTGAAATTTTAAAAACTGTTTGCAATTGTCAAATACACTCAGCAATAACAACAGCATATTGTATCACACAGAATCATCACCAATCTATGAAATTTTACATATCCACAATATCAGGTCTCCATAAGATGCAATTACTTTTAGAGAAAAATAAATTAGTCTCTTTGACAGTATGTGAATAAATTGTAGAGATCAATTTATAATTATCCTACTAATTTGGAAGAAAATAAATGTTAAAAATAAGGCACGTTAATAGCATGTTAACAAAAATTCATATAATCATTTCACTCTGTTATTTATAAGGAAGTGTACAACATTTCATTAATTTATACCAAAAAGTACATTGTATGAAACAATTTGAAAAAATATGTGTTGAGAAATGAAGACCTGATAAAAGAGAACTTATAAACTATAACACTGTTTCTGACATATTGTACCACAAATATTTAGTGCATACACAAGTCCTGCTTCGTCCTTTTATGCGTTTAATTTAGTATGTGCAGATTTCTAAGACGTCTCTGAAATAGTTTGTTCACTTTAAGGTTAGCAATACTTAAGCTTTTACTGTAATTTCATAGGCAGCTAGACTTAGAGACTGACATTTAAATCGCTATAGGACATGCTTTCATAGGTCGTACAACTGCAGAAGCTGCAAGGAATAAAATAGGACGGTTTGTAGCGTTTAATACAAAGTCATATTTATGAATTTTAGAAATTTTTGGCCTATTTCCTTAATCAGAAAATCACCTATTTTAATTTTGATTAGCTTTGCGGAACAAATATTATAAAAGGTTTAAGAGGTGGAATCAGGACTGAAAAATTCAATGCCATAGCCGGGATTTGAACCCCGGATCTTCCGCTTATCGAGCATTCCTAGAAAATTTAGGGTACCTATATATATTTTAAATTATCTCGAGTAACATAAAGTAGATAGAAGAATAAACTATTTAAGGATAGTTTGCACAACAGTGAGTAGAAAAAGACATGTGAGCGCAAACATTAGACTTTTTAGGAATAGTTTGCAGTAGGGTGGGCAGAGAAAACCATATGAATACAACACATCAGATAGTAATTCTTAAACTTCTCGTATTGTATAGAACTATTCTCATCTGTGCAAGTTCCTTGTGTCTTGATTGTTTCTTTCGATTACCTTCGGAATATACTCTTTCCAAGCTGTTATGGATCTTCCTGTTTTTTATTCTTTCATTTCTTGGATTCCATTTAGGTACCATCCTTGGTTACAGCTTTGCTCTATCCTCCTTACGTACCTGTAGCATTTTTTTAAGTCTTTGGTTGTCAAGGACCATTTAGCCATCCGGATGGCATATATCTACTAAATTCACACACACACACACACACACACACACACACACACACACACGCACGCACGCACACACACACACGTTTACTTTCTCCCGTATAATTCCAGATTCTAAAGAAGATGTAAAATAATCCTGGTTAAAGAAAATTTCCCATCCTCTAGCTGGGAATCGAACCCGGGACCTGTGGATTTAGAAGTTAGCATGCTAATCACCAGAGCACAGAGGAAGTCCTGCCATGTTTTTAACATCTACAACGTTCTTTAACTTACATTCTCTGTATTTTCATATAGTTACTTAATCTGTCTTGTCTTAGTGCTCTTATCCTTAATTCTTTTTGCAATGGTATAATGAGCAAACGTGCAGGTTACTTTAGAGGGGAAATTCTGGAGCAGAGGGTCTGTTTTGTTGTTTATAAGGGATTTTAATTAGAAAAGCTAGCTATTGCGTTGCTTGTATAGGTTATACGTTTTTCTCTCTGTTAAATAATCAACGTGTGCAAAATCGTATTAATTGCTAGCTACGCTTGTGTGGTCTAGGCCATTGCTTCTACCACCGCCCCGCCATTAAACAAATACAAACCATCGAAATACTTTCCCCTCGTAAAATCCCCTCTCTTCCTTTCCGCATTTCCAATCGTATTCTACACCAAGAAATCAACCTACTAACTATCCAAGAGCCTCGTTCATTTGGGCGCGCATTAAGAGCCACCAGAACTCTGCAATATCCAATACTGACAAAGGCGAGCCGAAACACCGCAAACATACGAGGAACGGCTCGCCACTCTGAGCGTCCATCTACCCTGACCCTAGGTCACAATAAACTACGGCAGAGGCCGCCGCCACTCACAACTGGGACACAAAAGGTTGCACGCTGCCGCACAGCAAAACCACGGAAAGTGTACATATTGTAAATAGTGCTGTGTGTGTGTGTGTGTGTGTGTGTGTGTGTGTGTGTGTGTGTGTGTGTGTGTGTGTGTGTGTGTGTGTGTGTGTGTGTGTGTCAGTTTCTTCATTCATAGAGATGTTAATCTCTAATAAAACTGTTCTCGGTGACTACAGCTGGTGACCGTATGGATCTTATTTGACCAAAAAGACTATACAATAAATGATGTCGACAATAATAATTGTAAACCTATGTAAAGCGTAGCCTTTAAGCCGAGGCCTATGTACTGGCTCAGGCAAAGACGTTCATGAATCTGAAAGAGATATTTTCCTAATAAGAGACACTGGTGTATCCCGCCAACGATGTGCCGCTTTAGCTGTAAATAGTTGTAACATGATGCCTTTGTTTAGATAGAAAACTTATTGCACGAGTCTGAAATTTTACTATCACATTCTTTGAATCCCTCAGGCTTTAACAAGGCAAGTTATAAGTACAATTAAATTATTTGTTGGTAATATGGGACACATAGAACTTGTAATCTGATTTCGTAATGTCTAGAATAACATCTTTGAACATCAACAGCCACGAAATTTGAGAGTATTCTGGTTTCTAATAAGAGACACCACTGGCTCCAAACAAGAGACAGTAGTTGATGAATGTTTATTCTTCACTGCATTATATTCTGAGACTATGTGAGGAGAAATGTGGGCATAATATGTGACATGCCATCGAAGGGCACACGAAACGCTTTTCGTACGCCTTATTTTAAGAAAAGGTGCTGAATCATTGTTGTTTGGAGCGAGAATTGCTTATTTATAGTAAAATAATACTTTTGAACAATGTTTTTGTTCTTTCCTTACGTACTCATCATCCATTAGGGCAGTTTTTGTAGTTTTCAATAAGAGTAAGAAAGTTGATGATGGTATCTCTTATTTGGGCCCCATTTTGAATATGCTTGTTTTTTTACCTTCTATTCCAAAGGAATGTATGTAAATAACAGATACCTAATCATTCACTGTATAAAATCTGAAAATAGATACTCTTAGAACTACAAAGCACCATTCAGACATAAAATGCTTATACTGGTAGATCTGATAGCCGAATTTCAAAAAAGTATATCTTTTTACGTTCTCTACTAGACATAGTAAGTAGAACTTTGTACGTATTCGATCAAAAATTTCGATCTCCATATTTTACCGGAAATATGTCTTCAGACCCCCTGAAACCAAAAACAGTAGTGAAAAAGTCTGTGTGTGTGTCTGTGTCCGTGTCTGTGTGTATCTGTTAACAGCGTAACTCAAAAACGAAAAGTAGTTAAAAACCAAGGTTGATATTTATGTTTAATATGTGTGATGCGACACGAATATCTTGGAGAAAATTCCGCCACCCTAAACTACCCTTTACGTGGAAAATTTGGATTTTCTTAAAAATGGTTGTAAGGATTTTTATTAAAATTCCATACGTTTAAGATATTTTTTGGCAAATGAAACGTATATTTAGAATTTTTTTTCTATAGCCTATGTTGTGCTGTTTACTTTTGATTACTTTTGCATACCTGGTAAACCGTAAGAGATAGGCAAAATCTTACTGCACAAAAAATGTACATCTCGTTAAGACACACAGATTATGTCCAAATGCATTTTTTGTGTAGTGAACCATTTCGGGAATATTTCCTGTTAATTGTGTGAGTTTTGCATAACTTAAACGTTTCTTAAATGAAAGGTCGTTATTCTCTTTTTTATCACTTGGCCGTGCAAAGAGAACGAATTTCCATATTTCTCATGCACCTACAAGAAACATACAGTAAGATAATTACTACAAATCTTTATCTCTACTAACATGAAGGAGATAGTTTGTTAGTACAAGAGTAGGGAAAGTCATGTGAGTGCAACACATCAGATTTTTTGGGTGCTTCAGCTTACTACATGTACAGTGTCAAATACACTAATGTAAAACCCTGTAATTTTGAGCCAGTAACATATTAGAGAAAAAAGTATACACGTCTTTTAAAATTAACATTAACATTCTGTATACCTATTCATCTTAATTCAGCAAATGGTTTTGCCTTCATCCTTCAGCTCTCAACAGGTGCCAGTTGTTCCGCACAGCTCTAATGATAATCAACAACTTAGACAAATAGCTTTAAATCAGGGAAATACATTCTCCACAGCTAATGATAGTCATTAGGTCTCTACAGTTTGTTTCATTTACAAGACATCATAATCTTTGGGATGTTTATGATAAATGTTACGTTCATTACTTCATAATATCAAGGAGTAGCCAGAGGGACTTTTCAAGTGTTATGAGCAATGCGTTCTGTAGTATAAGAAGTCTTATGCATACAAATTGTTTCAGGTGATTATCATCTAAGAAGATGAGGTCTGTAAGGAAGATGCTCCTGCTAGTTATCCTATCTGCAGTGCATGCTGCTGACGACATTCCCAGGGATGTGGAAATAATTACATCTTCTCCATCCCCTGATCACTCGCTGTTTGCCCGGAACATACCAGCAGTCCATGGGTTCGACGGCAACTTCTTGCACCATTATCCATTCGTACGTATACATCACTAGTGGCTAATACTAGTTCAATACTCCTTTTTTATTTTTAATCAATCAGCCCTTGGAAATAAAAATTATTTTTCTTTTAAATATTGTCACATTGAACACAATACTTTAAATGTTGAATGGAAGATTGACACTCCAGACATACGAGGGTAATTCAAAATGTAAGTTACACATGTCCCAGGCGCAACAAGAATGGCGATTGTAAAAATAGAGTAATTCTGCTACAGTACTGATAACAAGTGCATCACAGTGTGCGAGCGAAATGACGCGCCAAGTTGAAGTGCATGGAACGGTACGATTCTTATCTACAAAAAGTACAAATTGCACAGAGGGTCACAACAGTAAGAAATACGTTTAACTTCTGAATAGTTTATGCCCAAATGTTATAAATAACAAAACTTGTTAGAAACGCTATGCTTATATTAATTTGTGACTAACATCCTTTTACAGAAGTGAATATTCGAGACATTTCAATTTCAGATCCCAATGGAACTCACCCCTTTTGGAGAAAATATATAAGACTCCTCAGAGGCTATTTTATAAGTGGGAGCTAACGTATGTTATACCGGGTGTCCAAAAATAAAACTAATTTTGCAACTATGGAAAGGAAATAAAACATATTCTTATGTAACAAAATTTTGTCATATGTAGAAGGGTTAGGCTGCTCAACCTGTATGGTGCAACCATTTAGTTCGTTTATGACGTCTTAACCGATAAACGAGTTAAAAACAAAATTGAGTTAATTGCATATGAAACAAAATTTTGAACTTGTGATTAAGATGCTTCGTGTTCATTAATGTTACGAATTGGTTATCGGGTTTTTATTACTTGAAGGTATTCGGGATGTGAACAAGTGTCCTTTCGATATACTGTTGAACTGTATTCCGTTTAACAAAACGCACGATTGATTTATGTGTGATAATGACTATGTAATACTCTTAGAAATGCCAGGTTTTAATACACCTGCTGAGGATATTCGAAAAACTAAAATTTCCTGTGACATTTTAATTTTCTCCACCCATCGTAAATAAACAGCAGAGGGAAAAAATGAAGATCACCGCTCGCACCATGGATAATAAACGGTGCTCATATAATACAGATACGCCAAAAAGCTGTGCACAGTTTAACAAATATGAATGTGTTTTAGTACGAACTTAATTATAGTTACTTTGTCATCTTAAAATGTCTATCATTAGCAGTAGGCTCATATCACAAGGGTGAATGGTTGCTTGAACAGCGTTGATAAATGTGTCCCCAATGATTAAAACTCCAGAAGTGTTAAGTTTGGTGAACGTGTTGGGAAATTAAAGAGCCCTCTTCGTCCTATCCAGTGACCCTGCAGATCCTCATCAAGGAAAGACCACACGCATCTGTGGTACTGTTAGGGTTCCCCGCCTTGTTGGTAGAAAATCTGAGTCTTTCCACAAAGTGCCCTTTAGCTGGCAAAATAGATGTACTTAACATTTCTAGACAAAATGGCTATATCTTCAAAGAAGGGTCCTATGAAACCATGCATTCGCACCGGTGGACTGGCGCTCTTATAGACTTGAATGTCTGGTTTTCAGTATTATTATGACCATTCACTGTTAAGTTTAATTGGGCCTCATCACAAAATCCTCGCCACCCTACTGACCTTATGGTGAAACAATTCACAAAGCTCCATTCTCCTTCATTTAATGCGTGCAATTATCTAGATACGCACTCGTTCCACATCGTAGGTTTCAGAATACGTCATCTGCTTGTACTGCTAACCCACGAGCATTTGTGAAGCAGACGATGTTACAAAACGAAAAACTTGTAGCTGTGCGAAGTTTCCCGAATCTTTCCTTGTGCACACGGAAACGGTGCCATGCGCCTCAAACTTACCACAAAGTCCTATAACTGTCAAGCGTATTGTCTTCGATACGTAAACATTTTCAAACTTAAGCCACTACTTTAAATCGAGTATCCCTTCCTCATACGTTAAGCGAGGCTTAGTTATTTTGATTCATAATCGTATAGTAATAATAAGAATAGAGAGCTTATTGGGAATGAAGAGTGATATCTTCTCCTTTCCACGAATTTTTCATAGCAACCAAAGCAGCAACAATAATGCACAATGTCTGTCTATGTTAGAAAAAGCATTTCACTGATTCTTTACGGTTTGAAATGTGGATTGCATTGGACACAATACTCACGAATCGACATTTCAGTGACTCTAGGATTGAATGATATCACGCGCAGGAAACATTTAGCTCCCTAGTCTATTATTATTCTAGGTTCCACAGTCGTACGTCACGTATTAGTCATAAGAGAGGCATATTATTGGTGAGAAATTACCTTGTGATTGACGTTCGTACTACCACGCGGCCGTCTCAGTACGTTGTTACCATATTTACTCGCTGTTCTTCTGCAGCGGCAAGACCAGCATCTGCGAGATACAAAAACACAAAAGCTCCGAATATAACACTTTGATTAAATCCTTATGCAACCAATGTGTATAACACTTTGCCAAATAAATGCTTGCAAGCAAAGAACCAGATCAGCAGAGTAAGGCAACGGAAGCTTGCCAACGAGAGCTGCGTGAAATTTCGCTACTACTGGGATAAAGTCGGACTGCCTCGCTTAATTGAAGGCCTCACGCCACTTGTATCACATCCCAGCATTGTACCTGCCACTCAACTCCCTACTCCCCCTCTACTCATTCTCTGTGACATGCTCACTTCGAGACGTTGTTAGATACTGGAGCCCGTAGTAAGGATACCGATACAGGTATAACAGCATGTTTACAAAAATAGTATTCTGTGCATCTTGCACATTGGCAAGCTTTCGTTGCGCCAGCTCTACATACACGTAAATTTTCATTGAACTGTTATTGCAACACCAATGAGGTCATTTTGGTGGAAATGATGCATCCTTAGACGTGATTGATCAGCCATCTGACGAGCTCCTGTCAGCTGACACACACCACACAAGTGTCAATCACAAAGTTAGGCAGGTACCGACATCTGTTGAGAAACCATCATACTACATATTCCACAGATAATTCAATGCAACTCTATAAACAATATTCGGATACCAGTGTGTATACATTTTTTGAGTGCCCTGTACATCATCGCGTTGCTCCCGGCATATGAAAGTCTGCTCCAGTGTTCAATACTCCTATTAATATAGAACTTGTGTCCATTAGGGAGGGTGAAATTCCAGCTGGCTTATGAAGTACTTTGCTAGTCAGAGAATATAATGATAATGTTAATTTCCCCTAGGAGCTGAGGCCTCTGACTGCACTAGCCGTTCTTCAGGGTGGTGGCGACGCTGACAGTGGTGAGGAGGTGTCAGGAGAGATTCTCTTCGTTCAGCCAGCCCCAGGGGTTCCTGTGCGTGTGACCGGCAACATCACGGGCCTATCGCCGGGTCTCCATGGCCTCCACGTGCATAAACGTGGCGATATGCGCAAGAGATGCGAGTCTGCTGGACCTCACTTCAACCCATACAGGGTAAGTTTGTAACAGTTTATATCGGCGCAACATTAACATAATCCTCATACTCAAATTATCGTTACCTTCACTACGAATAAACATCTGATGTGTTGCATTTGCATGACTTTCTCTACTTTTCTAAAAAATGTTATTTAAAATTCATATTCTTTTAGTTCTTGTTAAACCAAATGAACTTGCATTGCATTACATTTCGTTGCAGAAGGCCAAAGCGATAATTAGATGTTTTAAAAATAAGGGTAGCTATATAACTATTAAAATTCTATGCTTTCCATGACCACGAGAAAAATGGAATATGCCTTACCACCTGAAAAGAGTATAAGTAGTTATTTGAAAATTCGAACAATAACAAGGAAACCGTCGGAATTGTTTAATGCCATAAAAATTGTTTGACAAAAATTGTGTACTTTAATGATATATATACTTTGCAGTAAGATTTTGCCAGACTCTTGCGGTTTGCGCATTGTAAGAAAACCGTTCAGAATGAAGAGGATTACACAGGATGCTCACAGAAAGTTCAAAATTTACATTTTATTTATCATGCGAATATAAGCATTAAGTAATGCATATTGTGACGATGGGCAGTGGCAAAGCAACATTTGATGGACGCAGTGCAGACTGCCTCGCGCCACATACTGGGATGGCGAGAAAAAAGAGCGTTAAAAGTCGTGCTGCCTTGCGCGCTTGCTGTGTATACATGACCGTAAACAATGGGCGGCAAAAACAAAGGGACTTGACCAGCACCTTCCTAAGGCTTCTAGCTGAGTTATCGTAGTGCGTGCGTTTGAAGTCTTTCTCGAAAGGCCATGTGACGTCATCCACAATACAAAAGGACCTGGGACAGCAACAGTTAGTCAATCTTCAGTTAGTGTACAGTTGGTGAGTTATTAGAGTACTGCTAGAGGTCAGAGAGTGCGTGTGAGTCATCGTGTGGTGCGCCATAACAAGATCAACGCCAGACCTTGCACAGTCAGACTTTCATCTACTTAGTCACATGAAGAAATTTCTGGCCGGTCAATGTTTTGGGAGAAGTGAAATCGGATGCTTATACTTCAAACGAACTGGGTTCTATGAACAAGGTATAATGATGGGATAAATGTTTTGTTGAGAAAGTTAGCGACTATATACCAAAGTAGCTAAAAGATGACAGTTCATTTGTGCTTTTTTAACTATTAAATCTTTTTAAAGAAATTATTGTGCGTTATATTTCGATCAACGTCGTACTTTGGGCAGAGGATAGCGTGTCGTGGGTGTGTCTTAATCGATTCTTTCTGCCTGCCTGTTCAGATCCATCAGATGATAGAAGAATAATCGGTCTGCCAGAGATTCTGAAAACACTTAAATCATGGCCAAGCTGATACTTGTGTTTCCAAATTGTGTTCCGCGGAACACGAGTGTTTCGTGAGACATCTGTAAGTATTCCCTGATGATCTCAGTGGTATTACAATTGAAATTTCTTTGGATTTAGATTATTAGGAGGAGGTCATAGTAAAACAATTTTGATGAAATAAGCAACGACTGTGTTCCTATTTTAAGCTATCGCAAAGAAAATTATAGTTTTGCTTTTGCTTGTTTGTAATGGGACATTACCGCTCTTTCTGATACCGATACTGATTTTTAAGCACCAGTACTTGATAGCCACTTTAAAAATCTGTAAAGTCAGTATCTTGTCCACTGAATTATATTCTTATGAGTAGTTTTATGTATATAAATGCACAAAACCAATTTTGTTTTTGGGTATCTTTTTCAGACATGTTCTGACAGTGTCGGGAAACTTGCACATTGCTTTTTTAATAGAAGTTCTGTAAACTTCACTTGGTATATGAATGTAACACGCTTCTTTAACTTTGTTGTATTGTGTGACATACTTACGCACGAAAATGTCTTTCTGCACATTTTACACACTGCTCTTTTATTGTTAGTACTGTCTACTTTAAAATAGTTTCACACTTTACTCAGGTTTTGTTCGATATCATTGCTGTATATTGGTAAAGCAAAATATTTATCGAATTAGTCGTACAGTATACGTGTAAGTGCGCTCGTGGCCCGAGTTAAAACGAAACTCGAAAACATATTTCTTTGCGTTGTATTATCTAATGTCCTAAGTTCTGAAACCAGGCATTGCTCTTTAGTTTCTTTTGTGTGTTCGTTGTATATTCTTTCGTGGTGTAATAATTTGTTGTTTATATTTGGTAAGATGTTTATTTTTTTCATTTGTTTCTAAGGCAGGATCTCAGTTCCTTACCTTTTTGCTGCTTGTTGTTCCCGGCTCTAACATAGTCGATATTTGCATGAAAACTGTTATTTGTAGGCGTTGGTGACGGAAAAGATACTATCTTATATGCAATGACAATATTAAATTTGTATATATAATTGGCCTTTTCTATCTTCTTTATTATGACTGGCAATGATTTATAGCTCTCTTGAAATACAGATTCACTGGATAAATTACAATTTACTTTTCTCATGCAGAATTTCTGTTATATTACATTCTTTTCACACTCGAAGCGTTGTAACAGAAGACCATTGTCTTCCCAAAGCCATTTTATATTTTATTTTTCCTTATGAGGGCTTAAAAAGGAAAACTGCATCACTTCTAGTTTGTTTATACTGGATTTGTAGATGTAAGTCACTAGCGTAGATAAATGTAAAGGCACAGAGTGAGTAATTAAGCCATACTATTGCAGAAATGTGAATTAATGTGTCAACTAAATCAACTTTATTTCCAACTCAATTACATGTTACATAGTAGATACTTCTCCTTCTCCTGTTGTTTTGCATGTCCTCATTTGAACAAAGTCTATGGAATATTGCATTCATTCATTCACAGGAAACGCAATTAAGGTCTATTAAGGTATAATCCAGCAACTCTTTGGAGACACGTGAGCGAACAATGTGAAGTCTCGACACTGTCCATTCCAAATCTAGATAAAATTAAACGTAACAACTTTCAATAATGAAAAATTTGAAAATTTAACAGTATCCAAAAAGTATTGTCACCGCGGTCATGAGGCGGGTGGTCGATGGCAGAGGGGTGGAGACTGGCCCGCACCAGCCTGGCCTTCTACCTGCCAGGCCCGGCTGGGCTAGTCATCCTTGACAGACAATAGTCGGCCAACAGAACGACCGTTGTGTGCCGGTATTGCAATTAGAGAGTTCCTTTGGGTAGGATCCAGAGGCTTCGCTTTCGAGAAATTTCTGCCGTGGGACCGGGCAATATGTAAAGGGCTTGTTCGTGCTCAGAGCACACTTACGCAGTGAGATAGTGAGGCAGTTAAACATGTACGAAGCATTCGGTGGACAGCGACTGTTCAGTGTGTGTGGTGATCCGGTAGTGACATTCAGTTCTGATTCGAGTCAAACATGAAGTTCTGATCTGAGTTTGTGCAATAGTGACTTGGGTGTAACCTGCAACCGACAAGAAGAGAAATAAACTGTGATTAGCAGTAACTGGTGATCTCATTTGTTGCATTATTGTTTATTTCAAAGAATTAAACGACACCACCCAATACCTAAAGTATCAAGTTGTCGACAGTATTGGATCCCATCCCTAGTTACTTTTTTCTTATTTTTTAACCTTATATATGACAGTAATTAAAGACAAGCTTTTCAGTCAAAGAATTTGGGAAACTCTCTTTTAGACCAAACAAACGTTGGTAAATTTACTGTAAGTTTTGTTCTGTTTAGAAAATAAAGCAGCTTGTTAGTTAAATGTTGCCACCACCTGTCTCTGAATCACAGACACAAATATCACTCGAGTTTCTTATTTAAAAGTATTACTTCGTTTGATGCCTTATAGACCTTACTTCTTTCGTCAATAGTTAAAGCCAAGAAATCTTGTCAATCAATACCAAACACCTTACAAGAAGCTCAACGAGTAAAGAACCTCTCTTCGTCTGAGGAGGAGTGTGGTAGGAGTAGAAGTGGAACGACACTCGAACTTTGTAGACCATTTGTACCTGTGTGCCTTATGGGACGCCCTCGAGAGGGGGATGAGGGGAGACAGAGGGCGGGCAATCTAGGAGTCACAGTAGAGCAGAGGGCAGGTTTCCTGCCAGTCCTAGATTTAAGCTCTCCGACGTCAGCTAGCACAGACAGTACGGAACGAAATCAGCATTGCCATCTTCATTCCTTACCGTTTGTAGGGTACCTTATTATATCTTGCTTTTATTTTCTTGGCTGATGCTGTCAGCTTGCAGGTGCCTTATGTTCTGTATCGAGCCAATAGACCATGCCTCTTCTAGTGCTGTCAACTCATTAGCTAATTACGAATAAGCATAGCCACCTTCCTCAACTGGAACTGGTGGAGACCGACATCAGGAGACACGCCCTATAAATACCTCTAAAGACCATCAGAAATTCGACGTCTATTGTATTGTGCGTACAACCAGCCGCCGTACGTTTGCAAAAAACCCTCCCACAAGGGGAACAGGAATTAAACTTCCTTCAAAATAAATACATAAATAAACAGATAAATAAAATTAAGTTTATACACTGCAAAGGGTCCAATAATTTCTGTTCCAACAATATTTATAACTTAGGCGCTAATTTTGAATACGATTAAAAATTATTGCTTTATCCACTCTAGAGACCAGCAGACCGCTTCGTTTCGGGACATGGGTTTCTAAGAACATCACTTTTCCCTGCCATGCAGCCCCGAGAAACCTATGGACACGTTCTAACCCTGAAAGAACCAGGAGGATGAAGAGGGAAGTGAAATGAGAATGGTATATGAGGTGGAATAGAGGGAAAGTAAATTCGGGGGATAAAATGAACTTTCCCAGCATTCGCCTTGCGATCTGGGAAACCCCTGAAAAACCCATGGTCAGGAAGGTCGGCCGCGGGAATCGACTCCACCTGACTCGGTTTCGCCTGAGGAAAACTTCTTTATAATTCTATCGTGCGACAGTTACCTGGCTACTCTTTCGTTGTTAAGTGTAATTAAGCAAGGCATTTACATTTATAATTACGTGTAACATAATGTGTTCTTTCTCATTTTCTAGCGGAAATCTTAATTGCTACCGTGTTGTTAGATTAATTTACAGAAAGAGGGGAGTCCCAGGATAATGAAAAACACAATGCAATGTCACTTGAAAATTATGGTAAAATTTCGGTTTCCTCACAAGACCTTGAGGTAGACTATTTTTTCATTCTAATTCAGTCATAAAGCTTTCTTGTTTAAACGAACATATTAAAATACACACTTAGCTTTATTGAATTTATGATGACCTATTTTCTGCCGCCGTATTAATTTCCTTTCATTTTAATTCAATTCTCATTAAAGCATACCCATCGCGTGATGGGTACGATTTGCTTAAGAGGTATGATTTCCTCATTTCTAACATCCTTTCGGAGTCTATATTTTATTTCTGTAGTTAACAGCATGACCTCGCTTCATTTAATTACGGCCTTCAAAAAGAAACCGTGATCTAGCTTCTACAGGGGTTTTGCAATATCTGTGATTGTATTTCACATTTTATTTTACTGGATATTAAAACAGTGCCCAGTTTCGCCAGAAGGAACCAAATCACGTGCTAAGTAAATAAACAAGGAACAAACATGGGAGAATGTGTTATTTGTTTTGTTGCGGTAAAAAGCCATAAGGGACAATGCAATTATATTACTTTCTCTACTACGCACAATGAGTAGAGGAAGTAATGTATTCGACCAAAATTTTCGATGTCAAGATTTCACCGGAAATATGTTTTGAGGTCCCCCTGGATAAAAAAAAAGCATTTTTAGAAAAACGTCCGTTTGCGTGCGCGCGCGCGCGTGTGTGTCTGTCTGTGTGTGTGTGTGTGTGTGTTTGTGTGTGTGTGTGTGTGTGTGTGTGTGTGTGTGTGTGTGTGTGTGTGAACAGTGTAGCTCAAAAACGAAAACTTGCTCAGCAATCAAAGTTGTTATTTAAGTTTAATATCTTTGAACGATGTGACACGATTTTAAAGAAAATTCTTCTAACCTAAACTACCCTTTACCTGGAAAATGTTCCGAAAATTTTGATTTTCTCAAAAATGGCTCTAATGATATTGATCAAAATGTCATAATTTTAAGACACTTTTGTGACGAATGCAATGCATATTTTGTATTTTGTGGCTATAGCCTATGAGTCCTGTTTATTCTTGATGCCTTTTGCATAACTGTTAAACCGTAACTATACAAAAATGTAGATCTCGTTGAAAAACACAAGTTATGCCCGAATGCTTTTTTTTTTTTTTTTTTTTTTTTTTTCTCTGTGGGGTGAACCATTTCAGAGATATTCCTTGTTATTTGTTCACAATACTTAGTTTTCTCAAATGGAAGGCCGTTATTAACTTTATTTCTCTCTTGCCGTGCGAAGAGAACGGAATTTCAAAGCTTTCACATAGCGACCACATTTATATGATTTGACTATCGCTCAAAGCCTACTGTATTCCCATATTCTTCTTGCACCTACAAGAAAATCAATAATTCTTACAAATGTTTATCTTGAATAACATAAAGGAGTTAGAGGAATAAGAGCATGTGAGAATGGTTAGTACAGGAGTAGAGAAAGTCATGTGAGTGCAGCACATCAAATTTTGTTTTTAATTCCTTTATCATGTACCCAATAGATACAGAAAGTATTCTATTCCATCCGAAAATTCGATATCGAGATATCACCGGAAATACTTGCTTTATGACCTGGATCAAAAGCGTGTTTATTGAGAAAAGTGTATGTCTATCATCTGACGGAAGAGACTTAAAGTTTCCTATTTTTTGTATTCTTCCTCCTTGCATGCCGTTTTTTTTTTTTTTTTTTTTTTTTTTTTTTTTTTTTTTTTTTTTTTTTTTTTTTTTAAAATCCGGGTGAATGAATGTAACGGTGAACCCAGGACTGAAGGCGCCTCTGAACCCAGGATTCAATGAACTCACAGGTAAGCTAAGGATATAGAACGCCCCTTCCCCTCCTATTGAGGCAATTCAGTTCAGCCAAGATTCGAATTCGGTAGCCATATCACAGCCTACATTTTCTCAAAAGGAAAATAAGGACAAAGCAATTTTTGGTATAGGTAACCCACCCTAGCGTTTATATAGCGCAAGGAAGCACAGTATGACGTCAGCTGACACCAATGAACATGCAAAAGTCTGTTTATTGTTATAAATGATAGTTCTGCATTGGTTCGATTGACGATGTCGTTTTCTTAATTGTAAGTCTTCAGCACAAATAATGATGGCGTTATCTGCCATGTATTTCATTTCACTAAGCATAAATATTACATCCATAAGTACTATTGGAGAGATTGTTACTAATTTAGGAACAAGACTCGTGTGTAATCTATCACTCATTCTTTTTAATATGTATATGTGTGAAAGCGTAAGAATATAGAAAAATATAGTACATCAAGGAATGCAATAACTTCTCTACCTACTAGATACTTTCTGACCACCAGAAGAAGGCGAGTTAGAGAAATATGCTATGTAAATATTTTCTACTGCCCTCCTCATGCTTATAAGCACTAGTACGTTAAACAATACACAGTGTTGTCAAATAATTTCGTAGTAAACAAATCGACTACGTGAGTATATTAACATTAAAATTCCCTCTCATACCTCAGACCCGTCAGACAGTACGTGTAAAAAATATTCAGAGTAGTGAGAAGGTTAAATTTACTTCTACTTTAAAAATAGTGTTCCCTCTTTTTGTTTTTTTTTGTTTTTTTTTTTTTTTTGTTTTTTTTTTTTTGTTTTTTTTTTTGTTCCCTCTACATTAACGAGAACTAACAAACTTTACTCTTTAATAAATTTCTATTAAAGGGCCCATCACATGAAAAGTTTTAGTAAGAACATTAATTTACACATTTATATGTCCGCCACATACATTACTAAAATCTATGCTGTTTTTGATATGAGGGATATATTTTACATTAACTGTGCATTCTCTCATTTTGTTTAATTTTAGTTTCAGCATAATTTTTGACTGAGAGACTCCAATTGCTAATTTGCATATTAGAATCATGCAGGGTGCGTGAACCATGATATGCAAAATGTGTATAGTGATGGAAATGGAATGAAATAATATAAACGAGCATTCATGTTCTGCTGCACCTGAATCGATACAACAGGTGGCGCCGCTCTTTGTGGTGCGTCAGTACTAGTCAGGGGATGACACACGTAGATAATATTTTCATTTTCAGATAGTGTTTCATGATCACACTTATTGAAGTTGAGTATGAACGCAACTTCCAAATACAAGTTTACCTTTTTCCTCTAGTCTTACAGTTATGGGTGAATCACTACTTCAATTATAATAAATACAAATAAATAAACCAATACATAAATAAAACTGTTTTTCCTTATCTTTTATAAAGAGTGGCGTTGTTTACTACCAGAACTTGGAATTCATGCTTATGTACTATTTAGGCTGCAATACACTTACACTGGATCCGCTCTAAGAAACGCACTTTTATATTACTCCGCGCAACACGTATTCTCACGTATGCTCAGTTTGAGTAAACCGATTGGCTTTTATTTACAAATGAAACTGAAATGTAGCGTACTGCAATGTAGGCATTAAATTATCCATTAGCATGTTTTAAACGTACATTATATAGTAAAGATAGGATCTATTTTTTGCTCTTGCCAAGTGTTGCGGTCAGGAACCACTCACTACAGCCAAGTGCTTGGGGCTGCCTCTCGCCTTTGTTTACCTCAAGTATGTTTCTTATTTCGGTAGAAGTACAGGTTATTGTTATTTTCGTTTTCAGGAGTGCACTATAATATTAATAAACAATTTTAATAATAATAATAAAAAAAACACGTTGCATTTTAATCAAACTAATTAAGAATCATTTTCATCCAGCAAAATGACTCCGCGGTAATGTAAGGCTTGCATTTTGGTCGTCCATCCAGTCTGACCTTTGGTTTTTTGTGATTTTCCCTGATCGGTGGACCAATGCTGGGATTTATACAATCTATACAAGTAATTGCATTTCACCCAAAAAGTTCCATATCGAGATTTCATGGGAAGTTGGCCTTCTGAGGCCTCCTGAATTAAAAAGGCATTTTTAGGAAAAGTTTCCCCGTGTTTTTGCTAAGGAAGATGTGATTTTTCCCGATTATATCATCAATTATGACCACCTCCGTAGCGCAGTGGTAGCGCGCCTGCCTCTGGCGCGGAGGACCCGGGATCGATTCCCGGTATCGGCGTGTGGATTTTTACCCTGCTGGGAGGTCTGGCACGGGGTGCACTCAGCCTCGTTAGGTCGCGGAGGGGCCAATTGAGGAGCTGCTTGATAGAGAAGTAGCGACTCCAGGTTGCAAAGGCCGCATAACCGGCCGGGAGGGCTCGAGGCGCTGACAACGTCCCACCCTCCAATACTACACCCCACTCATGACACCTGTTGTGGGCAGAAGTGGGGGTCGCAGCGGCCGGGCGGTAAGCCTTGGTCCATCAGGGCTGTTGTGCTAGGGGTTTATATAATCAATTATATCATTTTTAATTAAAATTTGTCAGTAATTTAAAAAACAACTAATAAACTTATTAACACCAAAGGAGCTTCACAAAACGTAATTGCTGTTTTTTCCATCCTAAAATTTAATGTATATATTTTCAATAGTTTCTGAGAAAGTGGATCATTACCAAGAATTCGTCATCCATAGCAAAAGCTGTTCAAAGCGTCTTCTATCTCAAATTACTTGTTTAAGACATCTCTGCTTGCTCTGAAAATATTTCGGTGTAGTTGTTTAACATCCTGTATATTCATTTCGGTGTGTTAGCTGTATTTTCTGTTCGTCTAACAGATTTCTCAAAAAGCAATCACATAGTTTACTGCCTGATGTTTTTTACACAGTCGTGATTGTTCCACGAAATGAACAACGCCTGTGAGATAGACTATCCCATTTTCTTCACACCCAATTCGCAATCCACTGGCCTGGAGAGGTTATTGACCTTGCAGAAAGCATTGGAACTCAGTTCCGATACAGTATTCGTTACCGCGTTAGAGCACTCGTTCCGCCCACTCTGCATCGTGTTTTCTGTGACACGCCTACTTGAAGGTGCTATCCAACCAGTAAATACACTATTCATAATAAGAAAAATTATAAGTCTGCAAATTAAGCAATATTGAGGTAATATAGTTCATTATAAGTCTTCAATTATAAGTACAAGTATCTCGCTTATTGGTCATTTATTGATCATTTTCGACGTATAGTCTTCCTTAAAATGTGAAATTCAGAAATAAAAGGAATATGACTATTAAATTTTCACCACCCAGTTAATAAGACATCGGTCTCAGAGTATCGTGTTTATAGTAATGTGATGCCGGCTGCGGGTGCACCCCTCGAAAACTCAAGATGAAACTACCTGCTTGTAAATACATGGCCAACGACAATGGAGCGGTCAGAACACGGACCACTATGAGCGCGGCAGAACAAAGCGTTTCCAGATTGTTCCAGAAATTGTCGATGCCCGGCTTGTTTGTAAGTGGTTCGAGAAAAGGTAAATTTCGAGAGAAATACATGCTACGTCATTCTCGTCTATATAAACGAGTGCGGCGGCGAAAGAAGCGAGGTTTTGTGATGTCGTGAGGGTTGAACGAGATGACTTTTAGCAGTGTGTTCAGAGAAATGTGTGTGTGTGTGTCGTCAGAGACAGCTTTGGGACATTTAGTTGTCGCGTCGGAGTTGTTTGTTGTGTGAAGCAGTTTTAGTGAGTGTGAGCGTCGGAACTAATTTGTGAGACAGAGAATGACTGTAAAGTATGTGTCAATGTTACGATAAGACAGAACAGCAGTGAGATGCAAGGTCATGATGAATAATAGATTATGTTAACGATAAAACAGAACTGTATTTTTGTGGTACAATTCTAGGAAATAAATAAAGTGACAAGAAAAAGTAACTGTACATTGTTTTTTGTCACACTGGTGTCAGAAGTGCGATTTGTCACATTGTCATTTTGTCACAGTATTGCATTTTACTTTGTAATTAAGCAGCGAAACTTTCGATTAATGTTGTAATACACCAGGACATTCTTCTACCAGCGGCATTAGAGAAATGCGTGTTTTGCAAAACACTCGTGTAAAAGAAGCTTCATCAGGTTAATGGGCCAAGACTTAGTATCAACAAAGGTGTACTTCATATGACGATATTATCGCTTGATACTCTGCGTTCTGAGCGCGTTCTACAGGTGAAAGCAATTAACTAGAGTACGTGTGGGACAGAGAGTAGCAAATAAATGGGTGGTTCTATATTTGCAAGCCAGGTTTACACTGCGAGAATAAAGTGAGCATTAAAGAGATCCAGTGTGTTTTTGAGTTCAATTTCTATGCTACGTCCTGGCAACGCTGCGTTCCGCTGTATATCTGTTATTTTGCCCTTTAATAGCCCACAGAATTGTTTAGTTCCGTTTGATGGAAAATTAGAAGTAATGACTAAAGACTGGCAAACCTTCAAATTTCGTTTTCTGTATCAGCTCGGCTAATGAGTATACAAACAGCAAACTAAGATTTTTGAGAAGTATTAGGTAATAAAGCTCTCTCATTAATATGTACACCTCATTTATTCTAACTTGGTTACGTGGTAGCCAAAGTTCTACCTTAAGTTTAAAACAACAGTGTAAGTGACAAATAGATGGTAATAATGAATGGTGTGCATCTATCCGCAGATAACGTAACCAAATAGATTGGATTGCACCCTAATGACATCTGCTGTCACAGAAGTGAAGCTACGGTTGCCCTGCACCGCTTCCTCTTTGGCCTTGTGACGAAGCAGGATGGTATAGTATAGAGATAGGACCTTTAATACTAACTGTCCACCTCACACATTTTCTACAAGTATCTCCTAGCAGATTCGTCGCAATATGACTACATAGTTAAGTGATGTAAAAGAAATAGCAACAACAAATCTTACACTTCTTTACCTGTCATTTAACTTCGGGTTAACCAGCGTGACTCGCATTCAGGAGATCGTGGATTCGATCCCCGAGGCCAAACTTCCTGACCTGGTCTTTAGAGGCACACTGGTACGTTAATGATGTATCTACATTTCAGTTCACTTCTCATTTCATGTGTAATCCTCTTGGTTGTTAGTGTCGGCGAGGGTCTCGGTGTTGCATGGCAGGGAAAAAGGATACTCTATGTAAATCTTTGTCCTCTGGATCAGGGTGGTCTCTGATTCTTCGGCTACCCAGTGGGATGTGTAAGCTGCAGAGGCGAAGGGGCGCCAGTTTTACGAGCTGTTACCGGGGAGTTTAAATCTAAACTCTAGGGACCTTGCCCTCTGTTGTCGTAACTGTCCAGCTACCTCTGAATTTACCTCTTCCTCCAGGGAGACGCTCCAAGGACATAGGTACAAACTACCTTCAATAGGTCGAGGTGCTAAGACCCCCTTCGAATCTTGTCTTACCTCAACATACTACAACCCAGGAGTTATCAAATTTGTCATCACGATTGCACGAATTGTGACGTCAGGGAACGCTACCCGGCATGCGCAAGATACACAGATCGAAGGAAGGGGTTTTAAAGCCGCAGTGGCGGTATAAAAGAACTCTAACACACGTTTGATTTTATACATACTTAATTCATATACAAAGACTGAGAGGGGTTTAACGTTTATTTTTCATTAATGTATTGATTACTTCATCCGGAATGTTACGGTTTCGCGTACATCTAACGTTAATTCTTAAGTACTGACATACAACAGAGCACGTAGGTTTTCATCTGTCAATTTCGATCTGCTTTTAGATTTTACAATCTTTAGCTTAGAACAAAATTGCTCACACATAGCTCTAGTTTGCACAACAAATGAATGTAGACGGAAATATTGTATCAAGTTCTCTACATAAAAAATCTGATGTGCTGTACTCACATGACTTTCTCTATTCTTGTACTCACCATTCTTAAAAACTCTTATTCCTCTATCTTCTTCGTGTTACTTAAACATTTGTACAAATTATCTTATTGCTTATTTCCTTGTAGGTACAAGGGGAATAGGCTTTTTGCGATAGTCAAATCTTTTAAAGCTTTGAGATTCCGTTCTCTTTGCAGACTTAACATATAAAAAAATGAACAACGATGTTCCATTTCACGAAAGTTTTAAGTTTTCCGAAACTCACACACATAACAAGGAATATCTCCGAAATGGTTCACTCTACAATAAAATTTATTTTAGCAAGATCTATATTTTCTGTACAGTAAGATTATGTCTATTTCTAACGGTTTACCAGTTATGCAAAAGTAGTTCAGAGTAAGTACGACTACAGGGGCTATAGTCAGGAAATTCATGATATACATTTCATTTGTCATAAAAATATCTCAAACATGACATTTTAATCAAAATTTAAAGGGTAGTTTAGGGCGGGGCTATTTTCTTCAAAATCTTCGTGTCGCATCCTTGAAAGACATTAAACTTAAATACCAACTTTGGTTTTTAACCGATTTTTCGTTTTTAAGTTATGCTGTCCACAGACAGACAGACAGACAGACAGACAGACAGACAGACAGACAGACAGGCACACACACACACACACACACACACACACACACACACACACATACACACACGGACCTTTTTCTAAAAATGCTTTTTGTTATTCAGGGGGTCTCAAAACATATATTTCCGGTGAAATCTCGACATCGAATTTAGCAGTAGAGAAAGTAAAAAACAGCCTTGCTTTGTAATTGTGATTTCAGAATTGTGTCTCTTTGAAAATTCGTGGACCTCAATTTGTAAATGTGGTTTTACACAACGACCTTTAAGGTTTTATAAACTGGACCACGAAACTTCATTGAATATTTAAACTTCATTGTTACATTTACGGACAAAGATTGGTTTTATAACATTATTTTAAAATATCTTACCTTTCTAGTGATCTTTGTGACAATGTTAATAATGTTGTTTAATGTCTGATTTGTGAACACCAATCAAAACTTTCAAACACAGTAGGCATTTAACATTTTCACCCATTTTGAATATTGTTCTCCTCACTCCTTTTGGAATAGGAAGGTTCCTTTTCGTTTTCGTGGTTTCGAAAGAGCCACATCTATCAATATGGTGTCAACCACTTGTTTTTGTTTGAACGCCTGTAGCGCAGTCGGTAGCGCGCTTGCCTCCGGCGCGGAGGACCCGGGTTCGATCCCCGGTACCAGCATGGGGATTTTATCCCCTCTGGGAGGTCTGGCACGGGGTGCACTCAGCCTCGTTAGGTCCCGGGGGGACCAATTAAGGAGCTACTTGATGGAGAAGTAGCGGCCCCAGGTCTAGAAGACCGCATAACTGGCGGGCCCGCTGACCACGTCCCACCCTCCAGTACTGAACCTTACCAATGACGCCTGTAGTGGGCAGAGGTGGGGGACGCAGCGGCTGGGCGGTAGGCCTTGGCCCTTCATGGGCTGTTGCGCCGGGGTTTAGTTTAGTTTAGCCTGTTGTATGAAGGACGGAGGGTTGAAACTGGGCGACATTTTAATTGCCTCTGACAGTGATATTACGTCATATAATCAGCCAGTGGTTTGCCGAATGCTGCCAAAACCTATGATTTTATTACTTTAGTTGTAATCTACCTACCTATAAGTAGATAAGAGTAATTTTATTGCATCCCCCCTCAAAACAGGTAGCTTGACTGCATTCTGTTTTCCTATACAGACCTCTTATCATGAATAGTAGTCATACCATATAGGTTAGTTGTTGTTGTAGTGTTTAACGCCCGCTTTTACTGCTACGGCACCGCAGGCGGTGACACTGATGATACATGAAGATGGAGCACCGGTGGAATGAAATGGCGGGGGAAACCGGAGTACCCGGAGAAAACCCGCCCTGACGCCGCTTCGTCCACCACGAATACCACATGCGGGTCCCTGGGATCGAACCCGGGCCGCCTAGGTGGTAGGCGAGCGCGCTAACCGCTCGGCCACGGCGCCGCCATATAGGTTAGTGCAGTACACGTATTTGAAGGGGTTGAAATCTAAGGGAAAAACTTCATGAGCGACCAGGTTGGCAAAATGTATAATGTGTATGCGTGAGAAGATTTTAAGGGAATGTAAATTAAAGCTTCAATGGTACTCATTGAATACATAGCAAGACAGGACTTTATAATAAAAAGGTAAACAGGATTGTATTCTCACTATGATATCAGTGCTTGTTGCTGTATGATAGCAAAAATAACTAGGTAATAAATAAAGTAGCATGTTTTCCCTCTAATTCCAACTATAGTTGGTTAACTTACCTTTACTAACACATTAGTGATCGCAGGAATACAACAGAAATATAGACAAAAATAAAAGACAATTTTACTGCCATAATATGTATGTCACATTCCTGTAAAGCATATATATTCAAAGTAATGTTGGAACGCACACCCATTGAGGTTAACACAAAGAGTGCATCGGCGTGCCCTATTCTGCCGTGCTCTCGCAAAGACACCAGCCATTTCTCTGGTTTAAAAGCTTGTCGGTCTAATTTTGAATAGTAAAGCTGTGATAAACTGTAAACAATGTGGTGTGGTTATGTGTTCTGTGTTTGTTTCTTGGATTAAGATTGTGTGCCTTATTAAGACAAATGCAATACTAATTTGCATTGTTGATTTTGCCGTAAACACTTAAACTGGGTGGGAGGCAGTGGTTATAACATTAATTCATCTAGCGTTTAAACGAAGCACCGCAGCACAATCTTTCCTTAAAAAAAGTGTTTAAAATAGTGTTGTCTATCAGCTCCCAAAGTCTGTTGGTCTCATTTTGGGACACCCTATATAATCACAAATGTTGTGTGTGTATGTGTGTTTGTAAATATGCATCACCGAATCGTTTTGAGAAAAGCAAAGGCATCAACCACCCTTCTTTTCCCCCTTATTTCTGTTTTATCAAGCCACCACGTTCTCTGTCGGTCTGGGTGGCTCAGTTGGTTAGACGCTGGCCTACTGATCCCAAGGTCGCGGGTTCAAACCCGGTCCAAGCCGATGGTTTTTAAGTGTGCTTAAAAACGACAGCTCCATGTCAGTAGATTTACTGGCATGTAAAACAACTCCTGTGGGACGAAATTCTGGCACACCGGTGACGCTAATGTGATCCTGGCAAATGACAGCGTCGTTAAACAACAAAAGAATAATTATTATTATTACCACGTTCTTTGATGGGTAATGTGAAGAACACGCCTCTAAAGACCCCAGGAAACGATACGACATCCATCGATGATTTTCGTTGGTGCTGTTTGTACCTGGATATACCTAAATGGAGCAAACCTAGGTATGTGGGAGTTGCCTTGATGCACGTACTTGAACCGATATGACGAGTTGCTGCAGAAAATCGATGTAAGCACGTAGCAGGGTAATTCATCACGTCTTTGCCTCGACACCAATTTAATAGCCTTAGTTATGAACCAGTGGGAAACGTTTATCAGACATTGCCCTGTAAGGCGTCTATGCGAAACCCCAATAAGTAATTTACTGCACCATCTCAACAAAGGCATTCAAACCAAACGCATTGTGTCGCATTCAAAGGCTGCCTGCCGTCTCCTGCTACATTCGTTTCTCGCTCCATTAATATGACCGTAAAGCGAAATTGATTCCGATGGCATTCCACTAAAAGCTTTTAGAGCGTGTCTTGGAAGACTTCAGATTTCAGTAACAAACCTGGGACCAGGGTTCCGCGAGTAAATTACCTGTGCGTATTGCACACGTAATTTACATGTAAAATGTAACGTAGGAAACTGCTTTTAACACAAAGTGTTAAATAAAAGAGACTGGTGTGTACATTCACATGCCTTTCTCTACTCACTATCATACAAACTAGTCTTAACCATTAAATGTATGCTTTTTTTTTTTATTTCAAACTGAATAAAAAGTTACATAATGCATTCAGCACATACTTCTCTTAATGCTCACGTTATTATTGTGGTTACTATTTCACAATAGTATAAGTTGCTTATACAGGGTGTTCAAAAAGAGTGCAATATTGCAGCAGGAGTTGGCATTGATCAAAACTGGAATCAATGAATAACTAGAATAATTTGTGTTATAAGATTTTGTCTATGTCTTACCGTTTAGCTGTTATGCAAATGTCAACTAGAATGAAGAGAACTTCTGAGGATTTGCCCAGATAATTTTAGGTATACATTTTTTTTTTTTTTGTAAATAACTTAAATATGTGGTATTTTGGCCTAAATGGTTAGAGCCATTCTAAAGTAAGAACAAATTAGAAACTAAAAACTTCACTTATCTTAGTAATGTTGCAAGTTTTTCATGCAAATTGCTGACTAAAGTTTCGAATTGACTCCTACTCATTCTCAAAGCTATACAAATGGGTTACCAAAGCTACAGATATTCATTTTAATCACTAATCTCTGAAAACAAAAAACATAAATACTGATGCTCATTTTAATTACCAATCTCTGGAAACAAAAATCTATAAATACAATCTATAGAACCATTTTTGAGAAAATCAAACTTTAAAACGATATTACAAGCAAAGGGAAGTCTAGGGTGGGGATGTTCTCTCTCTCTCTCTCTCTCTCTCTCTCTGTCACACACACACACACACACACACACACACACACACACACACACACACACAGACCTTTTACTTGAAATGCTTCTTATTCAGGTAGTCACAAAACATTTCCAGTGAAATCTCAGTATTGAATTTTTGGGTAGAACACAATACTTCCTCTACTTTCAGTAAGTATGTAGTAGAGAAAGTAAAACTCACATTGGAAACTGGCGTGTTCAAGGTCATTTTATTAATTCATAACGTTCCTGCAAGAACGGATAAATCGACAGCTTTAATGACAATGGCTAAAGGTTCTAAGTTGACTCGGGGATGACTGTGGGCCATGCTATTAAAGCTTACTTAAGCCAGTCGCGAACATTAGCACTTTACACAAATAATTCTTCCAGTTAATTACGCTCGTTTTCTTTTGGAGAAGATGCTCTCAATAATTTTGCCTTTTAGTAAATGGAGTATGAAGGGAAGTTAGCATCTGAGCACTCAATTAAACTCTAACTTAACCTTTTATCAAGCCAATTACATTGGTAACAGCAGATTCCCTCTTTTCCTTTCGGTTTATTTGGTTTCTTTAATTTGAAAAATGAGCAGTACTACGTGGGGGATTCCTGTGTCTGTCTCTGTGATGCTGCTGACATTGCCTAAGGGAGGTACATCTCGCAGATAATGATGGGGATGGGAGAATGAACGTGGTGGAAGGGGTAGCTGTAATGAACTGATCCATGCGCTTTTCCTTCCTTGCGTTATTCATTTGGAGTAGGTGGCTTTCGTGGGAAGATGAGAGCTTTCGCTTATTCAAATAGGAACTATAACACTATCAATAAACACAACTCCACAAATTCTTAAAATTAATCTGACCATGCTGATTTCGAATGTTATTTGTATTTTTTTTCCATCACCAATAAACTTTCTTATTCAGGCATGTCATCAATCTTCATCTCACTAATGCTATAGCAGTGCAGATGTATGTGTTTTAAATTTATATCATGCAATTCAGATAATACAGTGGTTATGTGAACAATTTTTATTCCGTTTTCTGTTATCCATAATTAAAAAATCTGTGTTGCACTCACATGACTTTCTCTACTCTTGTAAAATCCATTCTTACAAAGTTTTATTCCTGTATCTTCTTCTTGTTAGTTGAGATAAACATTTGTACAAATCATCTTATTGCTTATTTCCTTGTAGGTGCAAGGGGAATATTACAATACAGTAGGCTTTGAGCTATAGTTAAATGTTTTAGAACTTTGAGATTCCGTTCTCTTTGCACAATTAATATATAAAAAGATGAACAACAATGTTCCATTTCACGAAAGTTTTAAGTTTTCTGAAACTCACACACATAACAAGAAATATCTCCGAAATGGTTCACCCCGCAAGAAAATTTATTTGGACATAGATTTTGTATTATAGCAAGATCTACATCTTTTGCGTAGTATGATTTGGTCTATCTCTAACGGATTACCAGAGTAAATACAACTACAGCGGCTATAGCCAGAAAATTCAAGATATACATTTCATTTGTCATAAAAATATCTCAAACATATGACATTTTAAACAAAATCCTTAGAGCCATTTTCAAGAAAATCAAAATTTTCAAAAAAGTTTCCATGTAAAGGGTACTTTAGGGTGGGGCTATTTTCTTCAAAATCTTCGTGTCGCATCCTTGAAAGACATTGAACTTAAATACCAACTTTGGATTTTAACCTACTTTTCGTTTTTGAATTATGTTGTCCACAGATTGACAGACACACACACACACACACACACACACACACACACACACACACACACACACACACACACGCACACACACGCAGACATAGATTTGTGGGTTTAAGGGCGCTCAACTTCTGGGTCATTAGCGCCCTTCTAAAATTCATGGGAATAGCCAGATATAAACTTGAATAAAAAATAAAGTACTAGTATCAAAGAAAAAATACACATTAACGTAAAAACAGCGGCAATAGCCGGATATAATAAACAATGTAATAAACAGGTCAAAGGCATAAACAGATATCTAAAATTTTAAATCCTCAAATTGATATTACAATCCGCTAAAAACTTAAAAACTCTATCAACCGCCGTTTTGTCGTCCGCTAAAACCTCTGCATGTCTGGCAGGCAGCTGCAGAGAATCTTGAAGGTGCGCTAGAGAGCAACACTTCAGCAGCACGTGGCGAACCGACAAAAGGTTGTCACACAGCGGACATATAGGAGCAAGGTCCCTTTAACACACACACACACACACACACACACACACACACACACACACACACACACACACACACACACACACACACACACACACACACACACACAACACACACACACAACACACACACACGGATCTTTTTCTAATCTTTTTTTTTTTTGGGACACAGGTGGTCTCAAAACAAATATTTCCGGTGAAATCTCGACATCGAATTTTTGGGTGGAATACAATACTTCCCCTATTTACCAGTAGAGAAAGTAAAAAGTGGATTCTTTTTTAAATTTTAGTTTTATTAGCAACACCATATTTTTCTTATTTTATTAAATTTCTATCATCAAAATAAAGTAGCTCACTCAGAAAGAATGCATAAATATCCTGTAAACATAGATTTCTATGTCTCGTATATTCTGAAATAATTTCTCATTACTGAGGTAGGTCTTGACAAATTCCATGGTTTTATTACATTATGCATTTGGTTGGAGGCACCTAACGGAATTTCAACAATGTTCAGCAATTTGAAATTTTTATTCATCTATCACACAAAAAATCAACACTACACGTGGAATTTTCTAATACATTGCCTTTAGACTCCGAATCCTAAATCAGATGGGAAGCTTTTTTCTATGGAATTTTCTTTTATGCGAAGATGGATCTTCCTGCTGAAGAAACTAACAATAGTCGCTCATCATGGAGGGATCCCATCTACCTTGATATCTACGTTCTGTTTGTAGTATATCTTGTTGAACACTGAGATTAACTATACAGTGTACATATTCGCCATTTAACCTCAAAATGAATGTTTTGTGTTACAGTATAGACATGGAGGTCCCATAGATCCCGTCCGACACGTTGGAGATCTTGGAAACATCAAGGCAGGAGAAGACGGAGTAGCTATGGTGCATATAATTGACCCCATCATAAGCCTGACAGAAGGCTTTACAGGAATCGTGGGTCGATCCCTCGTGGTGCATGCTATGGAAGACGACCTTGGTCGAGGGAACACTCCGGAAAGTTTGGAGAATGGAAATTCGGGCATGGCAATCGCTTGTGGAATCATTGGCTACCTGCACTAGCATTCTCTTCCACTCAATTGTGTTCTGTATAATAATATTCTTGTTCCTATTCTGTAATTCTTCGCTATTAATAAATTAGATTATAAATAGTATGTTCTCAGCTGATGTTTTAGATATTTGATTTAGCCTATCACCAATAGGCTGCCTCAAAACATGACCACATTTTGTATCTTATACGGATCGTAAATTGATACTTTTTCAAAATGAGACCCTTGTTGGCAAAGCATTGTTTGGGCATTTAAAGCTTGAAAACGTTTCGGATAAGGTGAAATTTACAAAACGGGTTTCCAAGTGTTGATTTACTTCATTACAGAGCCTTATCAGATGATTATCAACAATGTTACTGCAGTAGTACATACTACAAATATATTGTTGGGTTTCCCATAAGTAATATTGGTTATTTAATTGGGTTTATATCGTACGAAAGATGTGTGTATTCGTCAATACTATTTATAGGAGCTATGGTTATAGTTCCTTATAGTTAACATGTTGGTAATACAAGATTTTAAACTAGAGATAACAAATTTTGAAGTTAGGTTGCTGAAGAATGACTGATTATACAAGATAATAAACTTACTGCCGCAGCTCGAACAATATGTGTCGTTAGTGAGCGAGTAGCACAACGATGGTTTCAGTGTTTCAATATTGGAGACGAACACATTGAAGATTTACAACGTTCGGAAGACGCAAGTCATGGAATATTGGGAATACACGCAGATTTTTGGGAGGAAAATCCACAGGCAAGCACTGGGAGGTGTCAGAAGAACTTGGTGCTTCAAAAGATACCACACCTGATCGAGTTCAGCGTCGCCAGCTGATCCCTGGGATAATACATGAATCAGGAGAACTGTTACGTGTGATCGAAAAGTGGATATGTATCTACTTCGGTCCACAGCTAATGTTTTAATTTTCTTTCTGATTTTCCTCTCTTTTTACCGTGGTCTTCTATGGCTCTATGCATGTCTGAGTCATTCCCTTCTGACATTGCTTCTAACGCTTTCCTAGGTATTCCATTTTGATCCATTGTATTGATAGAATCATACCATCTCAGTATTTTCTAGCTCTCTCATTAATGGTTCTTGTTTTAATTCTTCTCTTATTTCTGTATCTCTTTCTTGATCTCTTTTTGTTGTATTATTTATTTTCCTAAAAAAAAAGCCATTGCTGCTGAGTTTTATTTTAATAGGCAGTTTTGTGAACCATATGTTAAAGTAGTTACAATGGGCACAAACTTCTGGAATTATGACCCCGATTACCAATCCAGCCGCCGAGCCTAGGAATTGTTTAATGTTTAGCTTACTCGGAGTAAGGATATGATACCTTCGCTCACTCACAGCGCGCAAAACACAGTCTGCATGAAATCTGCATCTAGTTGAGTTTTCAAAGAGAGAAATACATAGTGATTATCTGATATTTGTGATAACTAAATTTAACTGGCAGGGTATTACGTAGAGCAACGAAATACTTGCCCATGTCTTAGATTTCATGAAGAGATGAAGGACTAAATGGAGATGCGGTGCAGTACAGAACCACAGTACGGATATTTGTTACTGATTGTTTCTCACACTCTTCAGCATGCAGACGGCTGGTCATCTGCTAATCTGGTGAAACTAATTCGTTTCGTGGCTGTCATTAAAACTGTCATACCCTTTTTGCACTAGTTGTACATGTATCGTTTTGTATATTATGGCGCTGGCCGCGCCTCCGTCAGAGACATTCAACATCAACCTACCTCACACCACTGGGCGGCCGTGCACCTCAGAAGGAAACTGGGTGTTAGCCACCTTACACCACTGCACAGCGAGCAAAGACTAACAATGGAGTGGGCCTGAACAAAGACAGATTATTCCAGACTGTTCGAGAAAACTGTTTACGGGCCAGGCTTGTCTATGAAAAGGTGAACTTCAAGAAAAATCCGTGCTACGTCATATTCCCCTATGAAACTAAAGCAGCTGTTAGCAGTTAGTTTTAAGTGTGTGTTTGAGTATGCGTGTGTGTGTTTGTGTACAGTCAGCGTTGAGAGAAATTTAAATGTGTATCGTCAGAGACAGCTTTGGACTTATAATCGTCGTCTCGGAGTTGTTTGTAGTGTTGGAAAACTTTTAGTGTGTAAATCGTCGGAGTTAGTGTGAACAGTTGAGTAATATTAATGTTTGTGTCAAAATTACGATAAGACAGAACAACTGTGAGATGTAAGGTCACAATGAATTGTAAGTTGTGTAAACGATAAAACAACTGGTTTTTGTGCTTCACTTTTAGAAGAGAAATAGAGGTACAGAAAAAGTAGCTGAAAGTGTCATTTGTCACAATATTTTTAATTTAGTGTTTGTTTCTTTATCTTGTTTTCCTATGATTGTATTGTTAATCTGAAGTACATGTTTGCTTGCTTTATTCTATTAGTATTTCTTGATTTTACTATTTGTATGTTAGTTGAAAGGTGATTATGATGGTAATAATAATGATAATATTCCTTAATAACTGAAACTATTAGATAAAGGTGGATCAATTAACTTAGAAGACATGCTTCTACCTATCTTGAATAGTGTCTGATATAACGACTTGAATTTAGCAGATTTAATATTCGCGGGATGCTTAACGAGCGTATTGTACAAACGCGGGTATAGAGGCCGCCAAGTTTAGTGGCCGAGGTGGAACATACATCTGCCCTGATGCACTATCTGTGGTCATAAATGTTGCAGTGCACGTATGACACTAGTGAAGCTGTGTTTAACATACCTATCAAATGTGAGGGCGTTATGGTCCAGAGGTAACCAAAATCCACTAGTTCAACTATCGATCCATCACAACTCGACAGCTTCAGACTGCATTGAGCAAAAAACATGCACTTTAATTAAGGTTACCATAAGCGCTCTTGACCATTTGGGGTCTAATTGCGCGTAACATTCCCCCCAGCCGCTGTTACTGTGGACCACCCTTTCCCAACTAATCTGTCTTCCTACCCCGAAGTGCTGCATAATAGCTTACTGCAACAGAAACCTGCAATTTATGTATAGTACCATCCCTTAACGACCACATACCAAGAAATGTAAACCTCTTCCTCAACCTTCCTGCACTGCTAATGACATGAACACAATAGAGAGGTCCTCTCAATGTATTCAGAATCTGCTGTTACAGTTGTGGCTTCAGTGTGTTGTTAAAGACATTCTTTGTTGAGTTACACCTCAGAGGGACCAAAGTAACAGATGTGATAACACCGTCTACGTGACCAGTTGGCACCCTAAAAGGCAATAAGGAAAGCTATTAAGCTATTGACGACTCTATAAAAGCAAGTTCTCTTCAAATTTCTGTTGGGCTAAGAACAACTTTGTCAATGCATATTTTATATTTCTACAGATGAATAAATTGTTGAGAGCATTTTCAAACTTTTAGAATTATAAAAGTTAATTTTCGAGATCTCCGCACTCTTAAAAGGAAATTTAATGTTTCGAATAACTTCCGTTGTGTGTGTCTCTTCTAGTCCATTAAAAATAACACTATAAATAAAGCTTGACAGATTAGGTTCTTGTCCCAGAAATCCCAGATTTGATTCCCGGATGAAACGGGGGAATTGTTTTAATAGAATAATTTCCAACGCTCCACAGCACTTAGAGTATAATGGGGAGTAAATATTGGTGTTTCTTAAAAGAAGTGAATAAAAACTTTCTTTAACTTTCTCTACTCCATGGTAGTGGTTAGACCATTTGCTCCTTACCAAAGCGGCCCGGGTTCAATCCCAGGCAATCGCATGTGGGATTTGTGGTGGACGAAGCGGCGCTGGGGCGGGTTTCCTCCGGGCTCTCCGGTTTCCTCCACCATCTCATTCCACTGGTGCTCCATCTTCATTCCATGTATCATCAGTGTTACTGCGGTGCCGTAGTAGTAAAAGCGGGAGTTAAACACTACAAAAGTACTCCATGGCGCAACAGCCCAACGCCGGTTCAACAGCTATCCTACTACTGCTACTTCTTCCCCCTCTGCTCATGACGGGCGTCTTGAGTGGGGTGCAGTAGTGGATAGTGGAACAGAGTAATGTTAATTAATGCGGCTATTGCTGTCATCTATGCTTCCATAACTATGATAGAGAAAGAATAAACTAGGTCAGCCCTAGAAAACTGTTTTCGCCACGTGTCTGTGTTTGCTCTGAGCTACTGCAAGTAACAAGGGCAGATGTGGTATTCTTTCAAGCTTTCCGAGCAGTATTCATGAGAACTGAGCAGGTAGTTTTTACTGTCAACACCCCTGACCTTTCGCGCTACGTGGTCGCCAATCGTGTGTACATGAATTTATTACAATAGACAGTTTGGAATACAATTATTTAATATGATTTTGTGACAACAAACGGAAAAAGACATGAATAACTCATCTTTAAAGGCTCTAATTGCAAAAGTAAACGATAACGGGCTGGTGACATTGGCAACCAAGCATTGTTTCATTTTATGCGGTCTTCGCAACCTGGGGACACAAATTTTCCCTCAAGTAGCTTATCAGTTGCCTACCCCAGGGATCTGATGAGATTAAGTGCATCCCACACCAAGTCTCCCAGCGGGACAAAACGCCCACACCTCTACCGGATTCCAACCCGGACCTATCGCTTGGTAAGAAGCTGTGTTACCATCGCGCTGAGAGAAGCAAAATTATCTTTAAACCATCTACAATTAATAAGTTATAAACTCTTTCCGTTATTTCAAAGCACAGAGCTCTCGCGATGACCATGGAAGTTTAAAGGGGCTGTATAAGTAAATAAAGAGCCAGGGTCTCACCCATTAGAATGGGGTTTGACACGCAGATAAAACCTTAACTTTTACCAGTAGCAATACTTGTTAACGTTCGCTTCGTTTCTAGGTATATAGAGAGGCACGATACCATGGATCACCTATTAGCACTGTTTTATATATAATACAACTCACCACCTGCTCAAAGAACCTAACTTTTATATTGGGGAGTCAGGAGACGGTGGAGCTCCCAGTAACTGGAGCACAGCTATATAAACGGCACCATGAGTATGGAACTGGAGGGTTCAGTTAGGTGTAACGCTCTGGATGACAATATCATGGCCAGCACAAATAGAACGGAGCAACCAGTGTTTCTGTCAGCTGTATTATGAAATTAGCTAAGTCAAATCCCCAAGTACTTCATCAGATCACAACCTAACGTACGGTCTTCAATTACGAATTTCCTTCGCATTACGTCCTACCATTGATAAACTAGTTAAGGAAAAACGAAACAGAAAATGCCCACATACTTTTGTTCTGTACGGCTCTCTTCTATTTTGCAGAGAAAATGGCAATATATTCTGTTTTGTTTACTTTATAACATGGCTGTCCTTCACATAAATTACAATTGTTATGTATTTTCTGATAACATAGAGGTGAAATGTAAAGCTGCACTCCAGTACAATTTAGTGACAGTTGCACTCCAATTCTGGGAAACTTCAATGCTTGGGTCGAGCGTAAATTAGTAGGCGGCAGTGAGCGTAGTGGGGGGAAATCACCCCTATTGTTACCTGAAGCTGGGTTTGTTAGTTCAACTCTCTACTTACTCAGCCGAGATAGACTGAAGTTTGTTTTCGTTAAGTTGTTTTTACATCTGGTCTCACATCTGAAAATGCAAAGCTCCGGCTTTTCTACGATTTGTTCGTCGAGCAGTGGTTCGAGAACGACATGCTTCTGAGATCTAGGGCAAACGACACAGGACCAACAACGTCTCTGAAGGTTGGAATAGAAGGCTGGGCATTTAATATAGAATGCACGCCCAAATGTATACAGATTAGTTAGTAGACTCCGAGAAGATGCCAAATACCATATACTGTCATCAAGATATCAATCATGAAGGGGGGGGGGGAAGTCGGAAGAAACAGCAATAAAATCTGATCAAATAATTAATGAAGCATTGATAGTGTTGGAGGAAAATGGAAATCTCATGCATTTCCTTAAAGTAATTACATACGTACAAAAAATACAGTAAACATATTTTCTCTGTTGAAGAACCAAGCATGAGAGGGTGTAAATAATGTATGTACAAACATTTGACGGTTCTACTGGAACACACACACAAATTCTCTTAATAAAAATGTTAAAATGTCTATTTCCACTGGAAAGATTGATTTGTAATACATTTTAAGGATAAAAAGAAAACAAAACCAGAACATGCAAAACGCAAAGAGATCCTCCTCACGGTGCTTCCTGGTAACGACATTAAGTTGCCTAAGTGTCTCTTGATTAATAATGCCAATAATAATATCCAGAATAATTTTTTAGCTAGTAATGGAGAAAGATTATCAAATTCAGGATGGTTGAGTGGACAGGTAGTAAGGTCATTAGCGAGGAACGTTTTTACTCCGGTATAAGGGTGGTTGAGTGCAAGTGTCCCGAACCCGACCTGCCATTCACCGGGGATCCCACGGCACCATAAGCAGCTCCTAGAAGAGGCGTCGCGGCAGTTCCACCAAATGCCACACAGAAATGTTTCCAGGGGGCAAATTCCACTTCCTACTGCAACACACCAACCAACGTCGCCTGTTCCTACAATCCTGAAACAGACAGACGGAGTTGACGGGAACAGAAAATAATTGATAAAAAATTCGTGGTGGGATGGGAACTACACCAGTATTTCCCTACCGATCCAGAGAAACCATAAAAATAACTATTGTCCAACTGATAGTTGAACCCGGGCTTCCTGGGTGCGAGCCTCAGAGCGGAGCTTACATAGGCCAACTGGGGCATTACAGAAACCCGGAGCAGCAGGGTGGTGCAGACAATCCGAGGCTCCTCCCAGAGCTTCATAACAGGTCTTTCCTTGCTCTCAACAAGATTCAGATAATTGCCAGTTGACTGCAACCTATATCTGTGCTGTTTAGTCTGAAAGTTGTACAACTTTGCATTGCTTTTATTATGGCGTGCCGATTTGATGCATAATGTTCTTGAATGTCCAGGTCACAGTGCTTGCTTTGTCCTTCAATTGTGTCACTATGTATAATATTTCCAGAGAATATGGAGATATGGGTGAGATAGCAGACTTATGGCCTGTTTGTTCAAACTTCTATGTTACGGCTATAAGTTCCTGTAGTGTTACTATACCCCTGGGTAATATCATCCATTCAAGAGCCCAGTGCTAAGGGGCTGTTTAGAGCAACCTCTGACGTAATTGTTTGCTCTCGAGTAAAAAGTCGTCATACTTGCTCATGCAAGCTTTTTGAGTTCGAGTCGTTCACCACTTTTTTCCTTTGTTTTCTTTTATTTTGAGTAGAACAGTTTTAATCACAATTTTAAATTCTTGTTTCAATTTATCCATTTTTGTTTCAACATATCAGTACAATTAATTGCAATGCTTGCTAACAGAAAATTGAATCCTACTTGACACATTCATACGCTGAATTTCAAAACGAGAAGGAGGTTAAAGGACAAAAGAAAGTATAAAAACATCTAAATCCTTAGTTTTATAGGAAGTGCTCAAAATGGTAACCTGTATTTTCACGGTAAAGTTGATAGCGACAAAGGAAAGAATGTCTATTCAAGATTTCTGGTGTGAGCCGAAATTTAAGGAAATAATAACTGTTGATTCTCTTCTTCGTATGGAATAAAAACAGGTCACTATATGACACGAAAGGAACCCATGACCTTCGAGATATCAATGATGGCTCAATGACAACTTGTGGAAGGGTACTTAGCACCTCGACCGAAAGGTGATCTTTTCTGCCCATACCCCTGAAGTAGCACCCCTCGGGGGAATATGGATGAGGTGAATGGATCCTAAGGGTGGCCGGAACGTTGCCACGAAAGAGCAGGTGTCAGGTGTCCCTACATTTCCCAGTTAAAAGTACCTCGGCGGAGGCTGGCTTAGCTCCCCCACCATTCCATGGCGAGAGGGTGGGGGGGGGGATGGAAACCAGAGGTTCGCCTTCCAGTCCGGAGTACTAGATTCCTAGAGCGCATGTTCCCTCTGCCATGCTGCTGCCGCGACACTCACCGACGCTTCAAACCCTGAAAGAAACCTAACGGGATAAAGGGTGAAATGAAATGATTTGTGCAACAAAATGAATGGACAGTAAATTCGGAGATATGGAAATCCTTCCCAGCGTTCGCCTGGCGACGCGGGGAAACCTCCGAAAAAAAAAACCCATGGGTCAGGAAGATTGCCCACGGTAATCGAACCGGCGACCTCCCTAATGCATGAATAGCTCTGGAAGTTAATTTGCTTTCCTGTAATAAAATGATCTGCAAATACATTTTAAAGTAAAAGTATTAATACCTTAAAGGTGATAAAACGCAGCAGATTTTAAGTTGTGGACCAGACGTTATCGCCTGAACCATGCCGCTTGGTTTAGGGACAACAGCTTTTGACATCACGAATTAAGACACAAGAACAGTTTAAAAAGTGCCTCTAGAGTAGCTTCACAACGGAAGAAGTTGCTTTAACATCGACTTAACATCATCATCTGCTACGTCAATACATATCACACCATATATCTGCTTCATGAACAGAAGACGCAGCTGAAAGAGAGTAAAATGAGTTGTATTAACCCTTAATTATTTTTACCACCTCTGTTCTTATCAGAAGAGGATTTACACCACTGAAGAATTATATCCATGCTCTTCTCTGATTCTGTTACTACAGAGCTTAGGAATTCGACCATCACAGATTTCTTACTTCATTGCATTCAAAAGATGTTTTCAATACAGTTGAAGCGATGATTGTATATTGTTTGCCCCAATTATGGGATCCAATTTGTAGCGAAAAGTGAAGCTTCGTGGTAACGTATCGACCGTTGTCGATTCTTGTAGTTCTGCTCCGGCTATGCTCGAACATGAAACTTTAATCCAGGGTATGCGTGGGTATATTTAATATGGATCACCCAGAATAACTTTGGAGACTATTTATTGTCAACTCTTTAACACATTTCGGGAGTTATGCCGACTTCCAATATATCCTCGCAGAGCAACCGCAACTCACATGTGTCCACAGCTAAGTTCTCCACTGATCTGGTAACGCTTACTGGCGTCTCCCTACGCTAGGAAAAAACGTTCCTCCCGATTTCAAATTTCATGACGTCATCAAAAGAAAGCCTCGCATCCAAAATGCTATTTCATTCCTTTTCACAATTTAGAAATGTTCCTTTCTATTAAAACATGTCCTTTTTTGAATTCCGAATATATAGTTACCTTTCTATGATTAAACAATGTTTTCTTTATATTTTATTAAACATATCACGCGACTTTTAAGGTTGGCAGACCTGAATTTTGACCGTGAATTTCAAACTAGCTTAGTTTTTCAAACGTTGGCTAACCTTAAATTTTGATGGCAATTTCAAATTATGTGGTATGACGTCATGACTCGTTAATTTCAAACCAATAATGCATTTATCCTACAAATTTAACGACTATTATTTACTCATATTTTGCTCACCTTACAACACTTCCTACTCTATTATCTACCTATGTTATTACTCAACACTTATCGCAAATCTCACATCCGGCAATTAAATTAAAACGTGTCTTTATCAAGCCCATTCGATTTGAATCTAAATTTCGGTATCACAGTCTGACATGTTTTTTCGCATCAGGGGAACTTTTATTCCCGAGAGCATTTGGAAGAACTAAAAACTTGCACATGAAGCTACAAAATATTTCAGCAAGCCGAATAAGATATATTATTGGAACAGCGTGGGACTCAAACTCTGGTAAGAGTTTAACGAATTTTCAATTACAAAAAGAATGCGGAGGATATGGCTTCTTTTATGAAGCGGGAGCACAAAGTACTTCTATATAAAAAAAGCAATGAAGAAGCGTTCTCAAAAAATGAATTGCATATGGGACTTTAATAATACAAGGAAGGAAGAAAATAAGGTCGTGTAGTTAGAAGACTTCTTACAGTTTGCTGGAAGTACAAGAGCAACGCAATAAGATACGCACGCAGAAGAAGTATATCCTGGAACTTCTGAAGTTTGCTTTGGAAGCTCTTCTATGTTGCTACCGAGTTCTTCAAAACATTATTGATGGGGTTGCTGATCATACAGAAGCACGCTATGTGAAATAAAAATATTTCTCTAAATACAGTTAGAAATGGTTATATCATTGTGTTAAAATCACATTTATTGACCTTCTAAATTCATCAAATATTTCAATTACACAAATGTCAGTAACAATAATACACCCGGTGGAAGGTACTGCTTCGGTCATACCCTAAACATGGATTCTACATGATAAGTGTAACAGATATGGCCAATACAATTATTATTAATAAAAACCGTTACGCCAAAAGAAAAAAATAGTCAGATACTTGGAGCCATCTAGCTTGTTGACAAATGGTTATAAATGCCTTACTATTTCACTGTCACTCAAACATTGTATGAATACTACTGTAATGTCTTTTTATTTCAATTCAAATAAATTTAGTCACAATTTAATGCTAACGTGACGCTGCCAAATCTCTCTTGGAAATTCAACTTTGCGTGTCATTTTACCATTTAATTTTAACCATTTGTAAGAGAGTATTGCTGTCCTGATTTCAGATAAAGGTATAATTTACAGACCTCTACACTAAAACATCATTTATGTCCATTATTTGGTAGCTTATAATTCTAAAATTTCCAATGTTTACCTGTTAAGGTCTAAAATGAGTAGAAATAAACCACATTAAAACACAAACAGACACTGAACAATAACAAATGAACTTTGTTAAATCTATTAAAGATCTAAGTGTAAATTTTAATGGAGATTTGCCCTTCAAGATGCATATTGATGTGCTATGAATAGACGTTTAAAAGCGTAGGACTTTAATTAGGGACATATTAGCAATATGTCTTGTGCCTTTTCAATAGTTTTGTAAGATCCAAACTGGAATACTGTTCTCTATGTAGTCATTGCGTTACAAATCTTATACTAAAATTACAGAATAATGTTTAAAACTGTTATATACGCTGCTAGCAGAGTAAGTGCAGATGCTTTACACTTATTGGTAATTGAGGAAAGGGTATTGAACAATATAACATAAAAATTGGTTCATTTTTTTGACATATTATTTTGCATATTAATAGCAGTATGTTTTCAGGTTGTTAATATCTCTAAGTAGGCGTGGCACAGAGGGCGTGGCGCAGAGTGAGCAGAACGAATACTGTAACGCGGTAATGTATGGGAACTGAGTTCCTATGCTTTCTGCATCGCATTTTATCTAAGCTAGTAGCTGTGCATTGAGATGTGAAGCAAACTGGATAGTCTATCTGACAGGCGTTGTTCACTTCGCAGCGCAGTTACGACCATGCAAAAAACTTTAGGTAGTAAACTATGGGATAAGTTTGTGGAAAAACTGTTAAACGATAAGAAAAAAGAAAGCAGCTAACCCAACCAAGTGGATACATAATAAAGTACCAATTGTAAAATTTGCTGCAGTTATACCTTAACAGCCTGTATTGCCCGCACGCTTACAACTTACAATACAAAACAAAAGTTATGTAATATATTGAAACGTAAACCTATGCATGCAGTATTACTCCACAGCAATGGAGTAAATAAATCAATTTCAACCCTAATTACATTAATTATACTGAGCTGTTAAAACTGTTTTAAGTTGTCATTAGAAAATCGTAGGAATCTGTAAGTTTTTCCTTTATAAAGTAACTAATGGTACTATAAATAGTAATAACAACAATAATAACAACAATAATAATACATTTCTACAACAATACTCCAGAAACTCAAACCTCCGATCACGTTCCTTGCTTTCTTACACTAAATTTAAGACATTAATTCATGAAAATTCTCTGTTTATAAGCTCAGTGCGATGATCTTAGTTGTTTATGATTTGGATTATAGCACTTTGTATCATATATACAGGGTCATCAGATTAAGTGGCCATGCTATTATTGACACCTGGTTCTCGGGCGTTCGCGGCTCGTCTTCTAAGATTCCAGTTCCCGCTATCGCGTCAAATGTGACTGACCTTCTGACTCAAGCCGGCTGACAAACGAAGACAGTCGTGTATTAGTCCAGTCGATTCTAATTCACTAGACAACACTTCTTTTTTTTGTTTGTTGTAACTTTACAAAACCGAATCTCCGTCTCTGTGTCGTAGAGTATTTCGGGAATGCTTTCCTGAGATTGATTCGCCTAACAGAAGTACAGTGCATAAAATAGCCAAGAAATTCAAAATTACGGGATCAATATTAAACCGGGATAAAATCGAAAACGTCTTCCTATTTGAGCAAGGTACTCGCATTCCGGAGGTCCCGATTTCGGTCCGCGTCAATCGACCACCCTGACTTCGGTTTTTCCGTGGTTTTCTTTGTCACTAGGTGAATACTGGAGTGGATTCTCTTCTCCAGGATTCCTTTCCCTTCATTTGTCATTTTCCTCCCTTGACATCTTTCAGATTTGGTTTTTAGCGCGGTAGGTTCCCATGGATGTGGACAGATGGCACAGATGCTTGCGCTCTGGAAGCCCTACCCAGGCCTCTCCTGGATGTTGCCACCCGGGTTGCTGGGGTTGACCTTCGCCCTCTCCCTGGTTAGAGGAAACACTTTGCTAGTGTGCCAGGTGTCAATATCTGTATGTTAGAGACCTCTGTGCATCTCTGGTTTTCGCTGGCTCCGTTCTCTGACCAGCCTACGGTCACACTTCGCCTCATCCCTCCCCGTAGTGAGGTGATAGCCCCAAAAGCTCCATGAGCGGAGGTCTTCCCCTCCGTTCCTACACACATACACACAAGCGCTTGCGCGCACGCCTTTCCGGTTCAAACCCATCTTTCCAATCTATTTAAAGGTATTTGTGATAACGAATCTTGTTATGTTCGCGGTGAAGAAGGTTGACGTCACATATGGGCAAGCTCAGGTTGTCCAGCACTGACCGCACATGAAAAAATGTACAACACCTCGGGCCACTTTTGGACGTGTTTGCCTAATCAAGTTTTCATCTCGGTCGCATCTGGACGATCCCAGTGCAGGAGTTGCGAGGGAATCGGCGCGTGACTGCGGTCCAGGCATCAAAGTAACCCAGCAGCAACGGAAACGTGAACACAGACAACGTCAAGCCCCAAGCCAAAAGGAGTAGAACGCCAATCGACTGCCCATTCCCGCGCTTTTACCTTAACCAATTAGATTAATCAATGGATTAGCAACCGCCTCCAAAAGCTGGTGGCAACTATGCATCAGAGCCGGCGTATCATTAACGTAATTGCTGAAATTCGAACATGAAAGATGTCCTTGCTGGCTCAGCGTTGATAATCGAAATACGCTCTTAGTAATCTAGTACCTCAAAAGTACTGTCGCAATTTCGCGTATTCCTCTTTGGTGCAGCGCTGTTAAATATTGTGTTGCAAATCTCATTTTTAGGTACATTCCTGAAGACAGATTAAAGGTTATTGAATATCTGTTTCTTTTGACGAGCCGCTTAAAGGTTATCTATACCCCTTCCACCCATAGATATGCATACAACATTGTGTTCACCATGTCAATACTCCCAGATATATCTGTTAATCAACATCGTTAATCCACTTTTGGGAAAAATGAAACTATTACATGAAATAGTTATTTTAAGGATTTCCTTAAAATACTCGTGTACTTAAAACGTGCCCTACTTTTAACCTGGGACATGGTAGTTATCCGAATATTAATTTCTGATTACACTTTTTCACAGACTCAAAACTATTTTAAAATATGTATAGCTTCATTTAGTGGACCTGTGCGATGTTTAGTAAGTAGGGGAAATATCGTATTTGATCCAAAAATTTGACGTCGAGATTGCACCGGAAATATATGCTTTGAGGCTCCTTGAATAAAAAAAATAATTTTTAGAAAAAGGTCCGTGCATGTGTGTGTGTGTGTGTGTGTGTGTGTGTGTGTGTGTGTGTGTGTGTGTGTGTGTGTGTGTGTGTGTGTGTATATAACTCATAAACGAAAAGTGAGCTAAAAACCAAAATTAATGTTTAATATCTTCCTCCATCCTAAACTACAGTTTAAATGGAAAATTTTTGAAAATCGTGATTTTTCGAAAATGTGATTCTCTTACGAGACTTATTTTACACCAAAATTTCAATAAACCGTTATTTAATGTACAATTTTTATAAAAAAGGCAAACAAATAAAATAAGGAGCTAAAAAAATTATTCAGTTTAATATACTATAGTGTCTAATTTTCCTTTATGTGGAATGCCTTTTTGGCTGGATTTTATTCAAAGGATATAATTTTGGAAGTAGTATCTATAAGAAATTTAAATACATTTATGTATTTTTTTCAACTGGTTTAACAGTATGTTATTTTTTTCGTTTATTTTCTTATGTTTTGTGCATGTGCGTTTTGGCAGTATAGGTCCATGGTGGATGAGGTGTGTCCCTAATTTCTTGCAACCAACCCAGTACAAGAATCCGCCATTTTATTTTTGGTTGATGTTATTGCATGCATATGATAGGTCCATTTTATCAGAAGCGTTTACTGTATTGCATTGTTATGTATACTCTAGTAAAGTTTGTAAAATCGGCAGGAACACCGGAATTTGCTCTCAGTAAACGAGTAGTATGTTTTTGAGGCGTACATTAGTACGTTCTGTCTCTTAAACAGCTGTTCCTCTAAATTTTGCGCATGTCTCTCTATGAACGTGAAACAATACGTTTTAGCAAGCGCAAAACTGAACTAAAGCGCACATGGCGTTTGATGGGTGGCCTACCTTCCAAAAAAACAAGGGGCGGCTGACTCACCTGGAATATTGCGCTGTTCTTACCGGCGTGACACTGGGCATCTGGGCAGTTTTCCAGAGCTTCAAAATAGCTGGTGATTTATAACGGCTGTTTTATGGCGATATGGTGCATCCAGGTTTGAGTTCATCTCATGCAACATTTCTTTAGCATGCACTTCCCTGACATGTAAGCAGAGGAGTGTCTAAAACGTTTTCAAGGACAACAGAGTACATTTCTTAGAAACTTACATCATCTACCTCAAGCATAATAAGCTAAACTAAGTCTTCATTCAGTTATTGTATTTTCTATTTATTTTATTTTCTACCACATCAGCATGAACCTTATGTAACTCTCAATGTACAGTCATGGCTTCCCCGCTTCTATTTCTCAGCCATGTCCAAACGCCGAGTCAGTCTCCTTCAGGACATGCTTACTTGGAAGCGGGGAGGGGACTAAATCGACCTTTGCACTGTCAAGTGGTGTTATCGTAAGACTAAACATAGTGTATAGAAAGGTCTACTATGCATTCACAAGACTGGAGAATTTAAGGAATGTTATATAATAAACACTATTCTTCAATAAACAGTAAAGCAAGCATCACATAGATTCTAGAACATTCCAAAATATAACTGTGACAGACTTAGAAATAGCATACGCATTTCTATTCTGTTACTTCTTCGTTGGAAGCCGCAATATCTTCCAAATTCGGCATAATGTCTGTCATATACCGGGTGGAAGGGAAGTCATTACATTATTTTAAACCAGTGGTAGATCATTTTCTACGGGTATATTTTAGTTTTGTCAAAAACAAGCTGGCAGCACAACAGATTACGTAGGTGAGAATTTCCCTAGCTCAGAACACAAACAAACACCGTAACGGTGAGGCTTAAAAACATAAACACATACCGTGCCTTGTCCTTTTGTGTTTACTGTGCATGTGTAAGCCAATCACAAGCATTAGCTTCCAGAACATAAGGCGAAAATGAAAGTGCTTACATCCACAAACCAGGTCAATTCCCTGACCAACCTCAACGCAACGTTGTCGACATGCTACACGTCTGAATGAGCTGAACGTAGTAATCCTTCACGTCTTTTAAGTGAATAATTATTTCGAAACTCTGTGTGATGTCTCATAATTACTACCGAAGCTAGGTCAGAAAGAAGTTCCTCTACTAATTTTACAAGTAACAAACTGTTATCTTCGTAAATTCTTGTGGAATCACGTATCCAATTTGGATCAAAAATCATTTATTCTTTCGAAATCGGCTGACCAAAGAACAAAATGCCATTCGACTTTTTTGTTTGTAATGCTTCTATGAAGCACATAGTGTATTTTAGCTCTGCCGAGAGATGAAAATATATTTCAGATCTATTTTTACATTTTAATTGCTTCATTTGAGATAAAAGTCGCTCCCAAATGTATGTTGAGACTAACATTGCCAATATACAAGTGATAGATGTCCTAACAAGAGGATGTTCACAAGTTTAAATACCTCGATTCCTAAATGATCTTTAGAAATACTTTTAACAACTTCCATTTTACAATGTAACTAATTCCATCTGCAGCTGCAATGATGCTGATTTTTGTTTCATTGACGAGGTGTTGCCAAAAAGAAGAGCTATTTTCGAAGCTTTTAACATTTTTGAATCTGAGAACTGTAAACTCATACTTCAACCTTTTTATTAGTTATAAATATTCGTTCACCCACTCCTCTTTTAACTTATGTTTGTAAGACATTTTAACCCCGTTACAATCCACCACTATTTGTTAAGAGAACGATGACATTCATGGCAAGTGAAGGGGTGTGTTGTAGGTACAAAGTCGCACAGGGACGGTGAGCCAAAGTTGGTTCCTGCCCCTGCATTTGGACATGGCTAAAACCTATTAGTAGCTAGTATAGGAGGTGTTGTTTCCACCCAAAAATTCTATGTCGAAATTTCACCCAAAATACATGTTTTGAAGTCTCCTGAATACAAAAGGTGTTTTTTTAATAACGCCTATGAATGTGTGAACAGTATAATTCTAACACAAAATGGCAATAAACATCAAACTTGGTATATAAGTTCAGTAACGTCCAAAGATGCGATACGAAGATTTTCAAGAGGATACCCCACTCAAGAGGATACCAAACTACCCTTAATAGGGGAAATTTTTCAATATTTTAATTTTATGGCAATTGACTGTAATTTTTATTAAATATAAAATGTATATCTCGAATTTTCCGAGAATAACATGTGAAGCACCCTTCATTTGAAAGGAGTTTGTATGTTCTTGTATAATGGATAAAGCATAAGATATAGGAAAAGACTTACTGCACATAAAGCAATATAGATCTTATTGAAACATGTTACTTCTCTTAGTTATACTTTTGTGTGCCATTAGCCATTTCCGAGATATTTGCAATTATTGGTTTGAGTTTTACAGTACTTTCAAACTTCTATGGTATTCAGTTATTTCTCGGGATGTAATTGAAAGATTACGGAACTTTAAAATCAGCACAGCTTATCTCGGTTTTAAACATCTGACTGTCTATTCAGTTTACTCCCCGTGTGCCTACAACAGTGGCGAAGCTGAAGGCGTGTCAGAGTCTCAGGTTACCCAAACTAAGTACAGATAAATTGTATGCTATATGTTGAATGCAAAAATCAAGAAAGGAGTACTTAAAAGACGTCAATAAGTTGCTCGTACGCTCCTAAAACGAGTTATAACAAGCAAAACTTGTATAACTTATGAAAAGTTAGGAGTCTGAATAATGTCAGATTCGCACCTTCTGTGACGAGTGGGGGGGTTATAAGGCGTTGCTAAGCAGCAGCCCCTTTGCGAGCCACGTTATTCTAATGCTGTAGCCATTCTCGGAGTCTAGACTCCGGCTTCCTGCAGCATGGAACTGCAGATTACAAGGCATATTAGTTTTAGCATTCTATTGTGTTATGAATTCCAAGTATTCGCAGTTTTTCCTACATGCTGCGCCTTTCTCTCATAATTTACATTAATGATTTGGTTGTCCACTTTAATAAAACACGTTTATCGTCCCTTTCTTTTGAAGAAAAATGCGTTCTAAAGAATATGAGACAGACACCACATCTGAATATTGTACAGAAGGATGAAGACCAAATAAGAACTTTCCAGTCCCAATGGTACAAGGAGTATCTATGGCTCACATTAAGTATAACGAACTGTAAATTATATTGTTATGTTTTCATATTATTTGGAGGAGAAAGTGAATGGAATGAGATTGGCATCATTTGCGTAAACTTTTTTATAGAAACATCAAGTTTCCAAAAGAGTAAATCGAACAGCGAGCGTTTTCATCCTTTTAGAAAATGAAAAACCAATCATGCATTGTCGGAAGCAGCACAATGAACCAGTAAGTCGCAGTAAACGATTTAATCAAGTGTTATGTTACCTAACATAACGGGAACTTCCATTCGTGGCCACGACGTGAATTAAGACTGCTAACAGGAATTATTATCTTGAGTTGCTTGGGCAAGAAGAACAGTTCATGAGGGAGATTTTGAAATACACCTTAGGATTTAAAGGTACTTCGATTCATATTCAAAATGACCTTATTGAATGTATGACTCAGATAATAAACGAAGAAAACAGGAAAGAAATCTCAGCTTGTGGAATTTAAGCACATTTATAATAGACAAATCACTACTGAATCAGAGTTTCAGGGATCGTGTCAGTGATGTATTTGCTGGCGCAAAAGAATGTTGTGTGGAATTATTGTTCAAAAAGGTAAGGTAAGCCCCAGAATTCCCAGTCAGTTCTGAATAGCTTCGCCACTGATCTACGGCACCATTTTAATAAAACTATTTCTGCTAAGATTTACCTTTGTTATGTTGAAGATGACAGAAGAAAACGATTCTGAAAGAATACTTTGTAGACGCTATACAAAAATAAACAACATTAGACAGAGAAAGCCACATAAATGTAACTCATCAGATTCCCCCCCCCCCCCCCCCCCCCAATATTTGTTGTAGTTCATAGACACTCTTAATTTATTGCAAAGAGATGCAATGGATAAAAAATGCTAGGAACAGGCTTAAGCGGAGCTTTTGCATTGTGCTTAACAAATTTTAGAAACAAAGGCTTTACTTTGTTTTGTTTGTTTGTATAAGAGTATTCCTTATATCTAGCAATTTAATGCAAATTCCTTAGGCAATAGATGCTCTCTATCGTAACACGTACGTCAGCCATGGAAACATCATTGAGCACATTAGGAGAGCAGAATATTTGAAAGTCCCATCTCGTGTTGCAGCGCGGTTTACACTAGTCGATGTTTCCAACATGCAGCTAAGTTTACTGATAGTCTTTGTTCCATGTGTTATCGTTTGTCGGACACACAAATAGACTATGTCTTGAATCACCACTCGCTTTTGTATACATACTCACAAAAACGAATGCGACCCCAGGCGATCACTTGTAAGTCGTAGGAAGTATATGTCCTCCATACAAGAACAGAAAAAGAATAAAAAGGTCTCATATTTGTTGAAGTCACCTTTTTCCGCTCGATCATTCCCTAAGTTTCAACAAAAGCCTTTTTCTTCTGACAGGTGTTGGAGATGTTCAACCCATTCATTTCTATACTTTCCTGTTCCTTCTATTGGTGGTTGTATCTTCTCTGATTGTCTCTTTTCTAATGTGTTCCTTCTTCATACAGCCCTTGACTGATCTTAAAAGTCTCATGTCAGCTGCTTGGATTTTACATTTTCTTTTTCTTGATAGCCATGCTTCACTGCCGTAATTTGTAACTGGCACTGTATAGTATAGTAATTATGTAAGACTGGATTTAGGGATAGGAAAAGTTAATAAACAGGAGTGCATGTTCCTGAAAGAGGAAAAACTGAATAAATGAATCAATTTTATGACACTCACAGAAAGTGACAGACAAATATAATAAAACGGATTATGTGATATTGGTAGGAGATTTAAATATAATACTGTCCCATTCTAAATGTATGCGGGGTACATGGAAAAAGTAGCTGTAAATGAGAACGGCAAAACGTTGAGTGGTTTTAAAACATTTAAGAGTCAAAATTGACTAATATGTTTTCTAAGAAAAACTTTGACAAGGAAGGTAGGCTGCTGAAAGCAGTATATCCATTGAATTGAATCTATAAAAAATGATATAAATATATCTAAGACAAAAGTTTTAAAAAATGGCATTCCAGAAAAGATATACTAAGAAGCAAAACACTATTATAGTGTGTGAGGTTTAAGTTGAAACATGACCTTGTACTGCCACCTGATGATTCTAGGAGAGGCCGGTGAGCTAACGACGGTCACCCTTCACTGCCAGGTCTCTAAAAGTCAGTTATACTTTCGAAATATGGAAGAGTTTCTATAGAAATATGGAAGCTGTCCTCATATGGTTAGCCGTCCTTGCTTTGCTGGTTTTCGCATTGATACAAGCGGGTATTGGGAAATACCTTTGCAGTCCAGAATTTAAATAGCAAGTCTCAATAGTAAAGGACTTGAGATTAAGCATTTAAGGATTACCAACTGTCCTGTGGAATACAGCGCTATCTTTTTCTACTGTCCATGTTTCAAACCTATAAAACACTATAAAAGACAACAAATTACACAAGTATCGCATTTTCAATATCTCGGCCGTGATGTAACTTTTGATGAAGATCAACAGAGAAACAAAACATGTTTTTTTTGTGTTGTATATTTACTGCACCAAATATCTTCTTTGACTATATAAGAAACTTTTACATAAACTTTTTGCAAGTGCTTTATTTATGCCAGAGTTTAGACTAGGTTTCTGCACGTACCAAATTAATGTTAACTTTAAACCAGATATTCAGAAATTGTGTTCTAGGGCAGAAGAGAAATTAACACATCCATAGCATTCCAAAGTGTCACGGAAGAGGAATGGTCTGTGGCTATCCTCCTCTAGTATATTTACATAGAAAAACAGTCGCTAATTTGCAAGGAGTGTGCAGTAAGAGACAACTTTTTGATAGAAAGGACCTGCATGCTTTGGGAAGAAATCGCGAATGGCGTTCGACCTAGATCAACTTTGAGAACATCTGGGACAGCAAAAAGCCTGGTAATCACTTTCCAATCAGCAACAGTGTTCGATATTACTAATGTTGGCCAATTAGGTCTATTTAGATTTTGGGGTAACTTTCGCGAGAAAATGCCGGAGGATGTTCTTGTTTTCTCATCGTCCAGAGTATCTTTGGATAAAATGTATCGGCGGTCAGTTACCGAAGTTCACCACACTCAATACTGTTTAGCTTAAAGGACATTTCATGAGTCTGAGTCAGTTTTTGTCCAGCATGGCTAAGGTTAGACTCAAAATGACCACGCACCACCTAGTGGCCAGCAGTTCTACCAGCTATAAAGAAGAGGCCATCAGTTCGCACAAAAAGGGCGAGGCGCGCTTACTATAATAATATTATAATATTATATAATAATAATTTAATCATATATATAATATATTACTACTACTATTATTATTATTATTAGTATTATTATTATTATTATTATTATTATTATTATTATTATTATTATTATTATTATTATTATTATTATTATTATTATTATTATTATTATTACTATTATTATTATTATTATTATTATTATTATTATTATTATTATTATTATTATTATTATTATTATTATTATTATTATTATTATTATTATTATTATTATTATTATTATTATTATTATTATTATTATTAAGGGGCATATGATAAAACCATTCTAGTGCAACAGCCCTTACGGGCCAAGGCTTACCGCCCAGCCACTGCGCTCTCCACTTCTGCCCTCTACAGGCTCGGATGGGTGGGAGCAGTAATGGAGGGTGGGACGTGGTTAGCGTCCCGAGCCCTCTCGGCCTGTTATACTGCCACGACTGGGGTAGTTATTTCTTTATCAATTGGCCCCTGCAGGACACAACTAGTTTGAGTGCACCCCGTGCCGGTCTGGGTAAAATTCCCACGCCGTTCCGGGATCGAACCCGGGTCTTCCGCGCCAGAGGTAGACGCGCTACATTGCGCTACGGAGGCGATCTACAAGCATATGATGTTACCTCTTCTTTATGATCAGTTTCTGATTCTAAAGATCTCTCTTTCAGTTTGTCTTCAGAATTGGAATTATCTGATTCATACAAGTTGTCATACACGTGTAAGGTATCATCAAAAGGTAGATGATGCACTTCTTCCAAATCCTTGGGAGTTTTACATCATATATTTTACTCTGTTTATGAGAAGTAGTAACATAGTACTTGCAGTGGCAGAGCAATATTGTACAAGCAACGTAATGAGAGTAGGCGTGCCGAGTTTGGTTGACCTGTGCGACACTTGCTAGTTAGTCATTCTTGCAGTTAAAGAAATAAACAGATAAGGAAGTCAGTCGCTCCAGCAAGCATTCGATAAAGGTGCAATATTAGATGTCCTAACCAGGCGATTGCATTGGTGCGTTTGTTTCAAAACTAGAGCGTTTAAATAATCGTAGGGTCTCTCAGGCCCTAGTGACCAACGGAGGGTTAAAGCATATCCAGAAATGGCTGTAGGTAAATATATTAATATACCTCCTCCTTCAAGGAATCCATAATCCTCAAGCAAAATCAAATGTATTTGTTGTTTACCTTGAGGATATCTTCCAGACAAACAAGTGCTTCTCCCCAAGATGCTAAATTAGCTCATTTTTCAACGGTGTGCTGCATGAACATGGTCCCAGATTGATTATAGCATAGTGTTCATAGAGCAGATGCCTCTGATTCAGATTGGAATAAATGACTCGATTATCGTCCTGCCGTCACTTCCCAGTGAGGCTACTAGACGCAGTCTCGACGAATCCATACATGAAGGATAAGATTAGGTACCAGGTCAATATTATACCCCAAATTGCCACATCATGAGAAAGAGGCGTTTGATTCCTGGCGAACTACTTGTCAAGCAATCGCCGCTTCAGGAATTATCTATCCAGGATGCAAGTAATGCCTCTTACCGAAAGTCGGTGAAATTTAAAAACTGAAAACTGACAATTTCTGGCCACAAAATTACACGAGTGGAGCAGCAGCCGAGGGCGTTGCCTTGCAAAAATTAATCTTTCAGAATTACGAAATCTAGCACCACATTTTTGCCAATTCTTCACAGAAATCTTCTTACAACTATCCTCATCAACTCGGTAATGAAGTCTAATAGGATGGTGCACTAAAATCACACTTGGGCTATCACAATGAATCGGGAACGTCTTGTGCAGTTTGCCTCGTCGTTGTATCCGTTCAGGATTCCGGGAACGGATCTCCTCGACTGTTCTCGTCAGAGCTGAATGAATCCTAGGCAGCTACCTAACTCTTAACCATCTCAGGATCTTCTGAGGGTGAAGGCAGTTGTTGAAAAGTGAATACTGCTAAACTGATTTATTTTCAATAACGAATCCTTACGAAGCAGCCTATGTGTGCGAGGTTGTTATTTTTGATAAACACTGTACTTCGTGTTTAAGTAGTATCTTCTATGGATACACACAAACAGTTTCAAGAAAATCCTCCCACTCCAAACCACATTTCCATGGAAAGCGCTCATTGCTTTGTATCTTTTCGAAGTCGACTCCAACGATTTTGTTACAAAATATCTGCACGACTAATGCAATTTGTATACCGAATTTTCTGTGAAGTTAGGTGATGTCACTTTTATTGCATATAAGAGCGCACTGAACGAAAAATACCTCGTTAAAACACACAATTAATTTATTTTGCGGAGGCAATAACCATTTCCGATATATTCGTTGCCATTGCTTTAAATTTTCGAATACATACCTAAAATTTCTTTAAGATGTTAAGCTACCAGTCTCGCGACTTCATACAAAGAGTAACATTGCAAACCGCCTTTTTAAGCACCGTTTCAGTCTTATCTCCTTTGTACTTTGAAGCAAATATGTTAATTGCCCGACGTTATGGTGCCAGTTTGAAGCAAATACGCACGTGGTTGTCGTCAATTTGAAGCAACAATGGTTCCCTCGCTGCGGTAAGTTGGCAACTCACCGTTCTGCTGAAGATCTCATGTTCTGGGCGCCAGTGTATTTTCAATACACAATATCTTCTCTCGGTGTTTTCCGGGCCTTGCTCAAGCAATCTTACTCTTTAACTCGGGGTATGCGTGGATATTTGTGAATAACGACAACACCAGTTTGTAATATAAAGTAAGTGTACTAACTTCTTGAATTGTCGAGAAATTGCCGATCGAGTATTACAAGAATAACGATGATACTGCTGGTTAAATTCGCAGACTGGAGAATGTGCAAGTTTACAATTTTTTACGTAGCGGGCGAATACTTTTAACCGCGCTACAATAAATCGCAGCTCTCGCTCAGCTGAGCGTCCCGTCGCTGAGTGCTGACTGGCTACTTTCCCTAGACCCGACTAACCCTTTCACTTTTGTCAGTAATGAGTCTATATCACTAGCGCGTCATATCCAGTCGGTGGGCCTAGAATTGCCTGGAATTTTAACCAGGGTGACGCTTCCTAAGTCAAGTAGACACTGTCGCTAATGACTTTTGCAAGTTTAGACGGGAAAAATCGATTAGCCTAACGACCTGGTTCAAAACATATACGCTAACAACTGCCCTTGCCCTAATGATACCTTTCACCAACACAACTAACCAGCTCTTAATATGTATTTCCACTTTAACATATATTCTGAATATTTTTATTACTTTCTCTACTGGTAAGTAGAGCAAGTATTGTATTCCACCCAAAAATTCGATGTCGAGATTTCACCGGAAATATATGTTTTGAGGCCCCCTGAATCCAAAAACAGCATTTTTTGAAAATGGCCCGTGTGTGTGTCAGTCTGTCAGTCTGTGGACAGCATAACTCAAAAACGAAAAGTCGGTTAAAAACCAAAGTTGGTATTTAAGTTTAATGTCTTTCAAGGATGCGACACGAAGATTTTGAAGAAAATAGCCCCACCCTAAACTACCCTTTACATGGAACATTTTTCGAAAATTTTTATTTTGTTGAAAATGGCTCTAATGATTTTGATTAAAATGCCACGTGTTTGAGATATTTGTATGACAAATGAAATGTATATCTTGAATTTTCTAGCTATAGCCCCTGTAGTCATATTTACGCTGGACGACTTTTGCATAACTGGTAAACCGTTAGAGATAGACCAAATCATACTGTACAAAAAATGTAGATCTTGCTAAAATACACAATTTATGTCTCAATAAATTTTCTTGTAGGGTGAACCATTTCGGAGATATTCCTTGTTATGTGTGTGAGTTTCGGAAAATTTAGAACTTTCGTGAAATGGATCATCGTTGTTCAGTTTTTTATATGTCAAGTGTGCAAAGACAACAGAATCTCAAAGCTTTAAAACATTTGACTATCGCACAAAGCCTACTGTATTCCAATATTCCCCTTGCACCTACAAGGAAATAAGCAATAAGATAATTTGTACAAATGTTTATTTTAACTAACACGAAGAAGATATAGGAATAAGAGTTTGTAAGAATGGTTAGTACAAGAGTAGAGAAAGTCATGTGAGTGCAACACATGAGATTTCCTTACTACTATTTCTCATTTTCTTAAATTGTTAATTTTGATTAATTTCTTATTATTTCGTCGTATCATTATTTCGGCTTCAACCTAAACAAAATATATGAAATGATTGTAATTTACGCAAACATGTCGATTAACGGCACATCGTAGTTCAACACACTGATCTAAAAATGAAAAATAAATAAATATTGTAATGTAAACATCACGTGAACTATTACACCTAATACGCACTACACATTATACAGTACTTGCGGTAGAATGTATGTGAAAATCAAGTTTGTAAGCACAAACAAGGTATCCATATAAATTAATACAAACCAAAAAATAATTTTATTAAACTGATGCCCACTTGGAAGCATTTATTTAAAGAACCCTTGTTCTAATGAGTTTAAACTTATGGTGAACCCAGAAAAAAGCAGTTCTAACGAAATGAATGGATTATTTTTTCAAAATTCTACTTTTACAGTGAAATTTGCTGTTTATATATACTTTTGAAAAGTTAGCTCAATATTTGTAATGCATAACATTATAGTTTCTAAATTGTATGTAGTGTTCTATTCATTTCAAAGTTCATATAACCTTTTAGAAGCTCAGAATATTTTAGGTTCCTAGACGCAATAGTTTTGGAGAAAATGGTACCAGCGTATAGCAAATTATAAGTTGCAGGAAAACGCAGAAACCTAAAAAACCAGAAAAGGGGGTTGCAGAAGCGGCATGTTATTTAAATGCGATTTTGATAACTATAAAATGTACAATAGTCCATATATTTATATAAATTGATGCGAAAAAGAGTGGAGATTTCAATAGTGGAAAGAAAAAAAATTTTTTTTTACCTCGGAAATTGTGTCCTTAACACAAATAGAAAAACTAAGATCTATAAACAATATTGTAGAAGAGTTAGGGCAGGGAAAGCCATGTGAATATAACACAGAATATCTTACTTCAGCACCGAGTTAAACATAAGTATAGCACAATGGTTGTTTATCAGCCTAAAAACACAGACACGTCTAATATCTTCTAAGCAGTTCTCAGTTTGGTGCAGGTATAGTGGCGCAGTCTGGTTCTCTGGCAAAGAAGCTGTACGCTGCACGATGGTGCTTTGTTTTTGTCCTTGTATTTAACTGTGCCGCGGACTGGAAGTAGTTATATTGTAGCTATCCGTTGAACATACAAGAACTGCTTTGGCATCACTACCAACGCTGTTCGAGAAGAAACTAGAACCGGCGCGGTGATAAATCTAGGTAAGTGGATAATCCAAGGCTAATGCACATTTGTTTCAACAATAAAGAAATGTATCTACATGCTATTGTTAAATATTTACTCAATAAGATCAGATTAGCTTGTAATCTCATCTTGCTGGGTTATTGCACTCTGAAAGTTACATAAACTTATCCGATCATATACGTTTACAGTCCAACTTCGGGGAAAGTGAATTATGTAATCCAACATCCTTAAAGCATGGAAATATTTAAGTTTTGGTTTTTACTGATACTTCTATTTGGTTTACTTACTTCGGCAAGCAATATTTATCACGCTGTGCACCCTTTGAAACTTTCCTGAACATAACCTGTAAGCATGGGGTCGCGAAGGGGAGACAAGGGCCCCCTCTGTCTACCTTGGAAATTAACAAATTTAATGTGCAGTCAATCACTGACTATTAAACTATTGGTTTAATTTTGAAATAAAGTACAATTTTTCCTCACGATACTCATACCAAAGATGTAGGGCAGGTCATGGGCGTCGGAAGACTTTTTTTTTTTTTCAACGAGGGGCCGCATGTTGGAAGTTAGCAATCAAACAGTATTAATTCATTAGTCTGTTGTCAAAAGTTATAGTATTTGTTGCGGATAACTGTATTAATTAGTGTTAAATAAAAAATCTGATGTGTTGCACTCACATGACTTTCTCTACTCTTGTACTCACCATTCTTACAAACTCTTATTCCTATATCTTCTTCGTGTTAGTTGAGATAAACATTTGTACAAATTGTCTTATTGCTTATTTCCTTGTAGGTGCAAGGGGAATGTTAGGCTCTGTGCGATAGTCAAATGTTTGAGATTCTGTTGTCTTTGCACACTTAACATATAAAAAAAATGAGCAACGATGATCCATTTCACGAAAGTTCTAAGTTTTCCGAAACTCACACACATAACAAGGAATATCTCCGAAATGGTTCACCCTAAAAGAAAATTTATTGAGACATAAATTGTGTATTTTAGCAAGATCTACATTTTTTGTACAGTATGATTTGGTCTATCTCTAACGGTTTACCAATTATGCAAAAGTCGTCCAGAGTAAATACGACTACAGGGGCTATAGCCAGAAAATTCAAGATATACATTTCATTTGTCATCAAAATATCTCAAACATATGGCATTTTAATCGAAATCGTTAGAGCCATTTTCAAGGAAATCAAAATTTTCGAAAAATTTTCCATGTAAAGGGTAGTTTAGGGTGCGGTTATTTTCTTCAAAATCTTCGTGTCGCATCCTTAAATAACAATAAACTTAAATACCAACTTTGGTTTTTAACCGACTTTTCGTTTTTGAGCTATGCTGTCCACAGACTGACACACACACACGCGCGCGCGCGGAACTTTTTCTAAAAATGCGTTTTTTGGATTCAGGGGGTCTCAAAACATATATTTCTGGTGGAATCTCGACATCGAATTTTTGGGTGGAATACAATACTTCCCCTACTTACCAGTAGAGAAAGTTAAAATTATTCTTTACATCAAAAGGAAAGCAATAATCTGTGTGATTCTACTCTTACCGTTCAGCATCTGCTCACTGTTTGCCCAAGATACACTCACCAGCGACTTCAGTATGGAGTTCCTGAGAACCTTCAGCTAGCTTTGGGTGATCAACAATATCACAAGAAAATCATCAAGTTCATCAAAGCATGCAAAGTTAATGTTTAAATTCAATGTAAACTTCATTATTTGTTTCCTCCTTTTTTTTTTCTCAATGTTTAGTCGCGATATGACTTTTATGTTGAAGCGACTTCAAATAATAAATAAATTAAAAAAAAAATAATAATCTGGTAGTCATTAATTAACTGCACATAACAAGGGGGACCGTGGCCCCCTTGCCCCCCTTCGCGAACACCGTGTTTTTTACCAAATAGCATTTGACATCTTCCGGAAATCATTCTAATTTCTATTGTTGGCTTCCCTTTTAGCTGCTAGAAGCAGATAACTTCATTATTACGTTGTTTATATTTGAATGGAAGCACTGCAGCTCAAGAAGTTTGAAACTTTTAGCAACGTAACATTAAACATTATTTCTATTGCTTATATTAATATGACTTGTAGGTTTTTTTTTTTTCTATTCTAAACTATTGTTTATCTACTGAACTGCAAAGTGGTATATTCATTAATTTGACATTAACATTCTCATGTCGAGGACAAATAGCTCGTTTGGAAAGTGGTAATTGGTGCTAATATGAAATAGAATGTTCCATATTACAACCCCTTTGTTTAGTTTTTGGCCGTAATGCCGAGAAATCACGGGAGTGTGTGACGTGTAGAGAATGGGCATCCATTTTGTGTAGTGAATGTGAAACTGACGCTTCTGATTGTCATTTTTTTTCTCGTAAAAGACTCAGGAACAATTTTAATGGAGTTTTTCTTTCAGATGTTAGGTGTTAATATTTAATTTTAACCTTTGTCAATGCAGTTCCGAGTGCCTGAACATATGTGGCAAAAAATTGACAATTTAGAGGTTAAAAATTTGAAGTGTTGCATTCACACAACTTTCTCTACTCTTGTACTAACTATTCTTACAAATTATTATTCCTATATCTTCTTCTTGTTAGTCGAGATAAACATTTGTAGAAATTATCTTACTGCTGATTTTCTTATAGATGTAAGGAGAATATGGAAGTACAGTAGGTTTTGAGCTATTAAAGTTTTCAAATTTCGATCTCTTTGCACAGGCAAAGGATAAAAAAAATTGAATAACGACCTTTCATCTGCAAAAATTTATGAGTACTGCAAACTCACACATTTAACAAGGAATATATTCGACATGGTTCACTCCACAAAAAATGCATGCAGACATAAATTGTATGTTTTAACGAGCTCTACGTATTTTGTACAGTAAGATGTAGTCCAACTGTTACTGTTACCAATTTTAGAGCTATTTTTGGGAAAATCAAAATCTGAGAAAAATTTTCCTAGCAATGGGTAATTTAGGGTGGAGGAACTTTCTTCAAAATCTTCGTGTCGCATTCTTGAAATATGTTAAACTTAAATATCAACTTTGGTTTTTAACCAACTTTTCGTTTTTCACTTACACACCTACCGACCCACCCACCCACACACACATGGACCTTTTCTAAAACTTTTTTTAATTCAGAGGCTTGAAAACATTTCCATTGAATTCTCGACATCGAATTTTTGGGGGGAATACAATGCTTCCCCTACTTACTATACGTGGTAGAGAAAGTAAGCATAAACTGTATATGATCATTAGGGCTCGGAAGTTCATGCCCTAAAAACACTGAAATATGCATGCAAATATGCTCTTAAAAAACTTGTAGATATTCCAAGAAATATACACTATTTAATTAAAACAATTGATGTCCCTTTGCAGTGGACAAGACGAGTTAGTATAAATAATAAATAAAGTTACCTTATTCTTTAGAGGTTGAAGCAGAAGTGGTCCCGCTGCTAGTATCAACTGCTAAATTGCAGTTCACAACCAACACTTTGCACAAATTTTCAACTGTAAAGCATCGTCTGTTGTCTCGCAAAACACTTTTGTAACGTGAAAAACTTCTCTCCACGCCACAAGATGTTATCGGGGCATATTTAAATGATGTTAACTGCTTCTCACACACACACACACACGCGCGCGCACACACACACACACACACACACACACACAGAGAGAGAGAGAGTCAAGTATCTTGGTGAGACATGGTTTTCTTTTGAGGATGTCTCGAATACCGCACATCTGTTTATAAGCAGAATTTTTTGAAATTACATAATTCACTTTCTCTTTCACTTTTTGTCTTATGCTACCAGGAACCAAACTTAGATCACATATTGTTTTTTTCAAAGGCAGCAAGTGATTCATGCAAAGGAGATCCTACAGCTTCCAATGCTGTTATGACTGTTGGTAAGAAAGGAAAATGGGCAGATATGAAACTAAGATCCTTCTTTAACCCAGTGCCTTACAGAATATTTTGCACAGTTTCTATTGATGAAGCATCTTTCAAGTCCAATGAACTAATAGCCTCTTCGGGTATTTCTATGTGCTCAGCATAATATAAAACTGCATCGATCCATGTTCCCCATCGATTAACACTGGTGCAGGAAGAAGTCGGATGTTAGGTGCTGTTGATCTAAACAACTTAACTCTTTTAGGAGATTTAACAAAAATTATCTTCGTACTGGACACAAATCTATCCACCAATGGGAAAGAACCATTGTCTCAGAAATGCTACCAATAGGAAAAATATTATAAAGATGAAAGAAAAAAAAAAAAAACAAGCATAAAAATCTTTAAAATATGCAATATAGGGGCAATAATATTGAAATCTTCGTGAATTGCGTCATCATGTGCAGTACTGCCAATATGAAAAATATTATCCAGATAGAAAAAAGTAATAAAAAGCCATAAAAATCATTAAACTATGCAATATAGGGGCTATAGTATTGAAATAATATGCATTTATCAAAAATCAAGAAAATATCCAGTTATATGCAGCATAAAATCATGTCCAAATAACTGAAAATTCCATAATTCGTGCACATAATGTAAAAGCATACATTTTTAACCCCTATGAAAAAAGATGCAAATGCATGAACTTCCTAGCCCTAATTTTCATAGCAGTAGCAAAAATTAGGTATCTTCATTTGAACACTCGTTTCATATTACAATCCCAGTTCCCAAAATCCATATTTCGTCACATGTTTTCAAACGTTGTGAAAATTCAAAAGTCTTCGTTCTTTGTTTTAAAACGTATTATTAATTCCATAATATAGACATTAAAAATGCTCCTTTTCTTCCCCGCGTAAGGTACTTATAAGTACGACTCCGGTCATGAAAGTTTACGTACTTTAATGACTATAACGCTTTTAGAGTTTTTGACAAGAGAATAATGAATTATAATTGTTTGATTGCAATGTTCTAATATGCGCACCACCTGAAAAAAGAAGTCTACCAATGTCCATGACTAATACTAATTCCAATCTTAAATTTTTCCACTAACTGGTTTTTAAAATTTTTCAAAACTTAAAATGCTTTAGGTAAGAATTTTTAACTGATTAGCTTCTAATCTTCAGTAAAACAGCGTGAATAATTACCTGTTTAAGAGACTCACACAGCCATTTTTGAAATGTCACGTTATTTTTGTAAAACATAGTGATAGCATAGCATCGTTTAAATTTTAAAAACTCGTCATAACTGTCTGTTAAAACAACTTAACGATACAGATAAGCAATATATTGACGACAAACTACATACAAGTTGTATGTAGAGTTGCGACTTGGAAATTGATAATGCAAACCAATGGAGTGCCGCAAGGTGATGCACTAAGCCCCTTGCTGTTTAACATTGCGTAAAACGATGTGGTAAAGGCAACTAAGATCATTGGATCAAGTTACCTGCATACAGTACAAAAAGACATAGATAATTTAGACAAATGGACAAAGGATAAGACGAAAATCAACACAAGGGCGCTGATGACCTCGAAGTTGAGCGCCCTTATACCAAACCAACCGACCCATATAGCAATTGCGGGACTGAAAACAGCCACAGCCACGATGTGGCTTTGTTTTTGTCCTTGTATTTAACTGTGTCGCGGACTGCAAGTAGTTATATTATAGCTATCCATTGAACATACAAGAACTAGAATCGGCGCGGTGATAAATCTAGGTAAGTGGATAATCCAAGGCTAGAAAACATTTGTTTCAACAACAAACAAAAGTATCTACATTCTATTGTTAAACATTTACTCGCTAAGATCAGATTGGCTGTGTAATCTCATCTTGCTGGGTTATTGCACTCTGAAAGTTACATAAACTTATCCGATCATATACGTTTACAGTCCAACTTCGAGGAAAGTAAATTACGTAATCCGACATGCCTTAAAGAATCGAAATATTTAAGTTTTGGTTTTTACTGATACTTCTATTTGGCGCCTTTGATTTATTACTTCGGCAAGCAATATTTATCACTCTGTGCACCCTTTGAAACATTCCTGAACATACAACTGTAAGCATGGGGGTCGCGAAGGGGAGACAAGGGGCCCCCTCTGTCTACCTTGGAAATTAAGGAACTTAATGTGCAGTCAATTACTGACTATTACACTATTGGTTTAATTTTGATATAAAGTACAATTTTTCCTCACGATACTCATACCAAAGATGTAGGACAGGTCATGGGCGTCGGCAGACTTTTTTTTTTCAAGGAGGGGCCGCATGTTGGAAGTTAGCAATCAAACAGTATTAATTTATTAGTGTGTTGTCAAAAGTTAAAGTATTTGTTGCGGATAACTGTATTAATTCGTGCTAAATAAAAAATCTGATATGTTGCACTCACATGACTTTCTGTACCCTTGTACTCACCATTCTTACAAACTCTTATTCCTATATCTTCTTCGTGTTAGTTAACATAAACATTTGTACAAATTATCTTATTGCTTATTTCCTTGTAGGTGAAACGGGAAAATTAGAATACAGTAGGCTCTGAGCGATAGTCAAATCTTTTAAAGCTTTGAGATCCCTTTCTCTTTGCACACTTAACATAAAAGAAATGAACAACGATGTTCCATTTCGCTAAAGTTTTAAGTTTTCCGAAACTCACACACATAACAAGGAATACCTCCGAAATGGTTCACCCTACAAGAAAATCTATTGAAACATAAATAATTGTGTATTTTAGCAAGATATACGTTTTTTGTATAGTATGATTTGGCCTATCTTTAACGGTTTACCAGTTATGGAAAATTCGTCCAGAGTAAATACGACTACAGGGGCTATAGCCAGAAAATTCAAGATATACATTTCATTTGTCATAAAAATATCTCAAATATATGAATTTTAATCAAAATCGTTGGGGTCATTTTCAAGAAAATAAAAATTTTCGAAAATTTTCCATGTAAAGAGTAATTTAGGGTGGGGCTATTTTCTTCAAAAACTTCGTGTCGCATGAACACACACACACACACACACACACACACACACACACACACACACACACAGAGAGAGAGAGAGAGAGAGAGAGAGAGAGAGAGAGAGAGACAGATACACACACACACGGATCTTTTTCTAAACTATTTTTTATTCAGAGGCCTCAAAACATTTCCAGTGAAATCTCGACATCGAAATATTGGGTCAAATACAATGCTTCCCCTACTTACTATACGTGGTAGAGAAAGTAAGCATAAGCTGTACATGATCATAGCAGTAGCAAAAATTGGGTATCTTCATTTAAACACTTGTTTCATATTACAATCCCAGTTCACAAAATCCATATTTCGTCACATGTTTTCAAAAGTTGTGAAAATTCAAAAGTCTTCGTTTTATGTTATAAAATTTATTGTTAATTCCATAATATAGACATTAAAAATGACGAGCTATAACTTTTCTTCCACCCGCAAGGTACTTATAACGTCAAACTCCGGTCATGAAAGTTTACGTAAGTTTAATGACTATAACGCTATCTTTTAGAGTTTTGACAAGAGAATAATTAAATATAATTGATTGATTGCAAAGTTCCAATATGCGCACCCCATGAAAAAAATAAAACAAGAAAAGTCTGCTGATGTCCATGACTGTAATGCTAATTCCAATCGTAAATTTTTCCTTTAACTGGTTTTTAATATTTTTCAAAACTTAAAATGGTTTATTTAACTGATTAGCTTCTAATCTTCAGTAAAACAGCGTGAATAATTACCTGTTTAAGAGACTCACACAGCCATTTTTGAAATGTCACGTTATTTTTGTAAAACATTGTGATAGCATAACTTCGTTTAAATGTTAAAAACTGTTCATAACTGCCTGTTAAAACAACTTAACGACACTGATAAGCAATTTACTGACGACAAACTACATACAAGTTGTATGTAGAGTTGCGACTTGGAAATTGATACCTAATGCAAACCAATGGAGTGCTGCAAGGTGATCCACTAAGCCCCTTGCTGTCTAACATTGCGACAAACGATGTGGTAAAGGCAACTAAGATCATTGGATCGAGTTACTTGCATACAGTACAAAAAGACATAGATAATCTAGACAAATGGGCAAAGGATAACAAGATGAAGATCAACACAAGGGCGCTGATGATCTCGAAGTTGAGCGCCCTTAAGCCAAGCCAACCGACCCATATAGCAATTGCGGGACTGAAAACAGCCACAGGAGCTGTTGTTGATTCATTTGAAGTGGCCAACACGTTTGGCAGTGCTTTCACTCAAGTATCTAGCTCGGAAAACTACTCCCCTTCCCCAAAATCAACACAGAGAAAAGAGTGAAAATGACATTTCGAAAAGGCGGCCGAGAGGCTGCAAGAGACAGGATAAATCTAGGATCGACAAACCTCAAGACTGTAAATACTACGATTGACTATGCAAACAACAGCAAAACGTTACAGTCTGGAGCAACAGTGGCCACCAAAGCCATATATGACATTAAAACAATTACAAAGCTCTCACTAGAAACCGCGATGACACTATTTGATGCGAAAACTGCGCCCATTGCCACATACGGACTAGACATCATATGGGAAAATCTGTTCCTGGCTGACTTGAGGACGCAAGAAGCAATCAAGTCACGCTTCCTGAAAGCTACCTTAGGAATATCAAAATATACAAAATCTAGACTAGGGTATGAACTTGTAAAGGAGACCTTCATTCAGCACCTCTAAATGAAGCTAGTGCTACCATCCACAGACGTTTACAGGACTGAGTGAACAAGAGGGAAGAAATCTGGCTCGAGTTCTACTCAACGGAGGCCATGACGAATAGGACATGGCCAGACCTGCGACACTTTGTCAACTCTATGGCGGTACATGGTTACCACCATAAACTGTGCAACACTGAATACTTCCATGACCCAGACGAAACTTGTGTGTGCAAGCTGTGTGGTGAACAATGCAATCGATACCATGTCAAAACCGGGGATCGTCCATCACGAACTTTTGCACTCAGACTTATTAACGTTGTGCACGATTGGTGCGATGTATAGGTTGCGCGTTCGTTCTTGACGAATGACCTTGAGCAGAAATCCAATGAGTGAGCCTACCCTTAATAAACAGGTCAGCAAATGTTTATGCTACGATAACAGACACCTCTGTTTTCCTCTGTCGCGTTTGTGTATACAGTCGACTGCAGAAGTTTTGTGCGGTACGGATGTATGTATGCATGCAACGAAAATAGCAATTCAGACGAGGGAGAGATGTCGGGAATAGAATAAACGCAAGAAAGTTAAGTGGAAACAGTTATAGAGGTATAGTGTATAATACGTGTGGCTGATATTACTGCAAGTGTCATAAATTGATTTGTAGTGTTGTACTACTTCAGCTCAGAAGCATGCGCGTCATCTCACTGCAGACTGTACCTCCTCTCTCTCGTTCCCGCAAAAGCTGAGTAGAGACTCGCATTCAACCTTTCATATAAAATTTTCATTCGTCAAGAAGTAACGCGCGACCTATATCTTTATTAATTATGTTTAATAAAGACTTTATTATAATTGTCTCTTAAATGCAAAATAAAATGTTTAGCAGCATATTTAAAAAAACCGTTTGACACATGGAGCAGTTTTAATCAACACACCTAATTAAATTAAATCCAAAACTGAAATACCTAATATCTTAAGCAAATGCAGATATCTGATTGAAATTTTGTATGTAATCATTGTATTTCATCACTATCTATGATACCCGCCTCTGGGGTGTGGTGGTGGCGTGTCTGCTTCACATTCAAGAGGTCTCGAGTTCCAATCTCGGTTAGGGTGAGTTATCTTGAGAAGACGAATGTCGGGTAACTTTAAGCCCTATGGATCTTGGGCTTATTTGAGCAACATTTTATTCATTCGCTGTCTGACATATATTACACTGGAGCGCGCTAATATAAAAAATCTGATGTGTTGCACTCATATGACTTTCTCTACTCTTGTACTAACCATTCTTACAAACTCTTATTCCTATATATTCTTCGTGTTAGTTGAGATAAACATTTGTACAAATTATCTTATTGCTTATTGCCTTGTAGGTGCAAGGGGAATATTAGAATACAGTAGGCTTTGTGCGATAGCCATATCCTTTAAAACTTTGAGATTCCGTTCTCTTTGCACACTTGGCATATAAAAAATGAGCAACGATGTTCCATTTCACGAAAGCTTTTCTTCCGAAACTGACACACGTAACAAGGAATATCTCCGAAATGGTTCACTCTATAAAAAAAAATTATTTGGATATAAATTGTATGTTTTAGCAAGACCTACATTTTTCGTACAGTAAGATTTTCTCTATCTCTTACGGTTTACGAGCTATTCAAAACTCACCCAGAGTAAACAGGACTACATAGGCTATACATATTTAGAATGAGCAATTTTGGAAACATGCTCCAAGCCTTCTTCTGTTACAACCAGAACAAAGTTCACTCATGCCATTGGCACCCGCTTCATAGGAATGGCGTCATTGAGTTCTGCAACTCTTAACCCACGAAGGCTTATCTATTTACCCCAATGCCGAATGAAATGGACCACCTCGTATATACATTAGAGTACGCGCTTCCGTGTGTCAAATGAGACTGAAACAGCTACAATAATCAATTAATAAGGAATTAAAAGCATCTAGTGATTTTAATGTTAGTAAAAATATTACTCTAGACAGCTTTTTACAAATAGAATTTACAAGTTTCTTGCATGTAAGCTTACTGTCTGGGTAAGAGAAATGGCTGATAACAAGGTTATCAGTTTTACCAAATTTAAACTCAGGAAACTAGAAGAAAACCATTAAAATGTTATTAGGACTTTTAACCACTTTAAAGATAGTAGTGTTGTATGCATAAAAAGTAACATTCTATATATAGATGTTCACGATTTAACAAATAAGAAAGTTGGCGAATAGGATTCTACTTATAACTTCCGTGTGTATGAGATACTTAAGCCAAAATATTTTAATGACCTCAGTAAAAAATCTTGTGTTTCCTTTGTGTTATAGAACTCTAGGCAACATCAGCAATTGCTTAACTCGATTTCTAGTCAAACAATTGGAAACATTATTCTTCATGATGGATACACACTTTGGGCTGTGGCATAACTTGAAAATTCTAGAAACGCGTGCTACTTGAGAAAAGAATTATAAGATTATACACAAATAATTCCAACTTTCACTGTTCCAAGAATATTTATCATTCCCGAGTGGCAAACACGGCCGGTAGGGGATCCTACACAACGTTTCAGAACCGCGTAACTAACGCGTGAAGTTAAATGTGTGCACGAAGTTGTTCTCTTTGTTCTCCATCTTTAAGTTTTTCAAATCGTGAGTAGATGCCCATGTTTTGAATTAGGTCTAACTTATCTTAGGATGAATATGACTGAGAAGGTTTATTAAATATGCTTAATGTAACACCAGTTTCAGAATCACCCATAATTTAAATTTTCAGAGGTAAAATTCACCGAAAGGCACTCAACAAACACTGTTCGTACAGGTCGCGCGTTACTTCTTGACGAATGAAAATTTTATATGAAAGGTTGGATGCGAGTCACTACTCAGCTTTTGCGGGAACGTTTGCATGGAGAGAGAGAGAAGGTACAGTCTGCAGTAAGATGACGCACATGCTTCTGAGCTGAAGTAGTATAACACTACAAATCAATTTATCGCACTTCCAGTAATATCAGCCACACGTATTATACCTCTATAACTGTTTCCATTTAACTTTATTGCATTTCTTCTATTTCCGAAATTTTTCCCTCGTCTTCTTCCTCGTCTGTATGACTGTTATTTTCTTTGCATGCATACATCTGTACCGCACAAAACTTTTGCAGTCGACTGTATACACAAACGCAACAGAGGAAAACAGAGGTGTCTGTCATCGTAGCATAAACATTTTCTGACCTGTTTATTAAGGGTAGGCAAGCCGACTGGATTTCTGTTCAAGGTCATTCGTCAAGAACAAACGCGCAACCTATACCTTGAATGCACCAACACGTGGTGCATATTGTAACAATTCGACAACTCAACTAATCCCGTTTCTGACACCGGTGTGACAAAGAACGACAAAAATCCACTCCAATTACTTTTTTCTCGCTTTATTTGTTCTACAACTTTTGTACAAATATACAATTCTTTTTTACTGACGTTAAAACAGTCTATAGTCTTTAGTGATAATATAACTCACAACGGCTTTCTTTTCGTAACCTTGACTGTCTTTCTTCACTTTGTCTCTCATACACTAACTCTGAAGATACAATCACTCGACACTCATTAAAACTTCTTCACTTCGATACAGCTGTCTCACACTCGGTGACACACAGACCGACTCATGTCTGTAACGCTAACTCGTTGGCTCGTCTCCTTATCTAGCGAGGATGACATAACACGCACCTGTCTGGAACTTCTACAAACACACCGGCTGCCAGATACTTCGCAAATGCTCTAGAAAACCCTTTGTGTTGCCGCTAGATTATTGTTAGTCAGGTGTGTGCTCGCGTAAGTGGTGGGTCTTGCACTCCTTTGTTACGTACCGCGGCAGTATGGTGGGACAGCCCGAGCCCGGCCGCACTTTGTTGTGTTGCCACTGCTGTAGACCGGCATCACAATATATTGCTCTGTACCTCTCAGGTTGCTGTTATATCATAATGCAGCCTATGTTGTACATTACCTCAGGACCTCTCCCAGGCTGTAAAAACAAATAAGCAATCATCCGCACAAGCACATCATCCCTTAATCAGCATAGTAAACGTTCCTTTGCAAAAAAAATTAGTGCAAGGGTTTAAAACTGCATCTACTCTAATTATCTGCATAATGACTCGACCATTCCGATTACCATCGATAACGTAACGCCAAAAGATGCTTAAAGCTATACAGCACTTACAGAAGTTAAAAGGCTGTTAAATGAGGTTAAGGAAATCAGAAATAATATAAGTCTCGGCGAGGTGGTGAAGTATTCTCGCCACATAACCTGCTATAATTACGTCATTACAGCAACCGTGACCTACGGTATAGGTGCATTCAAGGTGTTTACTGAGTGCGTTTCAGTGAACCTTGCCACGAGATATTTAAATTATGGATGATTCTAAAGGTGATGTTATATTAAGCGCATTTAATAAACATTTTCAATCAGTTAATAAGTTAAGAGTTAGTTAACATAGGAGACCTACTCCCGATTTGAAAAACTTAAAGAACAAACTGAAAAACTTCGTGTATAGGCTTAATTCTAAACTTTGTAGAAATATAGTTTGGTTATGTAACTTTGAAATTTGTATAATGCCGATTTGCCACGGTCCAAAGCATTGTGTAACAAAAGTGCATCGTGAGAAATCGAGAGTTGGATACAATTTTGTTGCATACAATTTATATCCTATTTTTTGTATCCAACCTGTTTGTATAAATGCGATTGAGTTGTATCTGCCGACCAGCGTCTGTCACGTAACAATATGGCGGACCGCGCAGGCAACATGTAGTCAGCTGTTGTGGCACCTTTAATATGATGAGTATTTTAATAAAACGTTGAATTTGTTTCTGGAATATTCATGAACAATTTTTGCTGACCATTAACATATATTACTGAGGTGGTTATTACATAGCTATATTTCATGAATAATAAGAAGTCCAGTTAACAGTATGCTTAAATTTTATGTTAAGAAATGAGTTAAAATCACGTGTCCATCCATACTAAGATTAAAACCATTACAACTGTTCCTTATGTCTTTCGTTCTTGTCTCATATTTGTGTCATGGTGTGTAATGTAATACATCAAGTACGTAACAATTACATAATACATAGAATAGAGCATTTATTGATCTTATATCGTTTGTGATAGAATAACAGTAAAATAAAAATAGATACATAGTAATAGTGGGGATCACTCTGTAGATGAACCTGCATTGGGATACTCCACATCAAGAAATTGGTACCTTGTGCACCAAGGACGACCACTTTTACAGCAGCTTGATGTAGATTACACAGTTGTCTTCAAGTGCTTGGTCAGCATTTTGCACATCTGCTACACAATTCTTCAATTAACATTGTACTTCAGAATCTTCATTGTTGTTTAAAACATCTGATGTGATGCATTCGCATGCCTTTTACTACTCGCTCTTCTTTCTACATATTATTCTTGTAATATAGTTTACTTCTTGTTAATCGTAATATACCTTTATGCATTGGCCATTGCAATTTTACGCATGCCGCTCTTTGTCCGCTGTGCAACAACTTCTTATCGGTTCGTCACATACTGCTAGAGTGTGTTTCCCTAGCACACGTTCGAGACTCTGCAGCTGCCTGTCAGACTTGCAGAGGTCCTGGCGGACGACAAACAAGCGGTCAAAGAGTTTTGAAGTTTTTAGTGATGGTAAAGATTATCCTGAGGATTTAAAACTTTAGATATTTAATTTTATACTTTGTAGACCTTATTATTACTTTGTTTTAATTCTAGCATTTGCCTCTTTGGTATATTTATGTATATTTGCTTTTTTACTAGTATGTTTACTTTATATTGATATTTATCTCTGGCTTTTGCCATGATCCGTCTTATAAGGGTGCTGATGACCAAGCAGTTGGGCACCCTTAATTCTACATAACATCATCATCAGCATCATCATCATCATCATCATTAGAAAGTAGCACATCACTATTATTTGCTACAATATGTTGTCTATTTAGCTCTGAGAGTGGAATTGTGAATATTTTTACTTTTCTCTTTACAGATTCAGAATGGGTGTTATTCACATTTTCTGTATACTGGCAGCGTGTTTGGTGTTTGCAGCTGCTGAGGTAAGCGCATTTCTTCCCTGTGAAAGAGAGAGACATGGTGACTTAACCTCTGACTTTTGCTCTTTCATTATTTGACCTTTAAGAGCGAGCCTCGCTGATAAAGCTGTAAAAGTACTAAATAAACAGTGTACACACCACATGCCTTAACGGAAATGTCTAAATATTACAAGTTCCGACTTGAAACAGCTTGAAACGTTGGTCACACTTAGATCTAGCACAGTAACATATACTGCTAAATTTAATTTTTACCTCAATCCCATTTTAGTTTATTATTCTTAATATTATGCATAAATGTATTTTTGAATACATATTTAACAATCTGTCTCGTATGTAATATTGTCAACAGCACACAGAATACAATGAATGCAAGTTAAGGAAAAAATAACTCAAATGATTAAAGAAATAAGACATAACCAGAGACTGGAACCTTAGGCATTATAAATCATTAAAGTAGGCAGGCAAAAAGGCATTATAAATAGCTAAAATAGACAGAAAAAAGGCATTAACAGGCAATAAAGGGCAACTAGAAAAACCCGTTTATGTAGTAGATTATGCTATTCGTCATATTTTAAAGAACTTCAAAGTGTTAACAAAATGCTAGTGTTGTAATTGATACAAAAATGAAGTATTTTTAAAAAGGCCTGTATATTGCAATGCCTTATTCATTGCGCATGACAACCAAATGCTTTTTAGGTTCTCTGGGGTCATGTTGAGTCTCCTGATAGATAACACATGTTTCGTATGACAAAATGACCTCCCAACATCGACAGAGGTTACTGGAGCAAATCTAAAACTTAGCATCATTATAGGATCCACTTCAACTACAACAGAATTGTCACCTTGTAGAATGTTTGAAACGTTTATAAGTTTATCCAGGTAAATAATGATAAATAATGAAATAAAGGCAACAAAAATAAGTTATTTTTGTAAAGTAGGCATTTATATTTAAAGCAACAATAAGTAACTTAATGCTAATCAAGTGTGTGATTCTTGAATATATATGGGTACAAATTATTTAATAATGCTAAATACTACATTATGTTAATTTTTTTTTAACATTTTATATTTTCATGCCCAGCTAAGGAAGTTTCAAAATTGTGGCAGGGGAACCAAATAAAATAGCAGTAACATTTATGGATTGCAGCTTGCAGAATCCTATAAGATATGGTAAACTGGGTTCGTTGATTTCTTATCGACGTCAGCTTCTTGTATTACAATGCTAATCTAAAATTTAAAGCAACCATATGCAAACGCCGAGCCAGTCTTTGATCTTCCCGCATGACTTTTAGGGAGAGGAGTAAATCGACCTTTGTACTGCGGTGTTATCTTACGTTACAAGTAAACATTATGCACAAGAAAGGTCTACTATGCATTCATAAGACCAAAAAAGTTTAGGACATTTATAATTAAGCTTTCAAATTCGGCATAATACCTGTCATAGTTATTTTTAACTGTGCCGAGAGATCGGAATCTAACTTTCTAGTTCTATATTTACGTTTTATTTGCTTCATTTGAGAAAACAAAAGTTTTTCACAAATGTATGTGGAGGCCAAAATTACAAATCTCCGAGCGCTAAGCTTCTAAGATGAGGATATTTATTTGTAGGAACAAGTTTAAAATCCTCGACTCCTAAAATCTCCTTACAAATACTTTTAACAATACTCTTGGCTTGTAACAACACTACGTTCAATCCACTTCTGTTTGCTAAGAGTACAGCCGGCTCTAAATGTTTTCCGATGTGATAGAGATCTGAGGGGAAACGGAAAGAGAATTTCTTATCGAGTAGTTCAGTCTGTCTAAGGTGAGGCGGGTGGGGTAGTTTCTGTTGAGAAAACAAGAAGCGAAATAGTTTGTTGTATACTTATTTTGTCCAAACAAAAGAAATCTTTGCATTCTTTCTCCAGGTGATTTAAACAAATTAATGTTCAATTTTGTGGTAGCGCTGTTGTTTTAGAAACATTATTAAAAATGTTTAAAAACAGATAACGAATGTAATAAATGTTAATAATAATAATAACAACACCAACGCCAACGCCAACGCCAACGCCAACGCCAACGCCAACGCCAACGCCAACGCCAACGCCAACGCCACCGCCACCGCCACCGCCACCGCCACCTCCACCGCCACCGCCACCACCACCGCCGCCACCACCGCCACCACCACCACCACCAATAATAATAATAATAATAATTAATCATAATAATACAGAAGACAGGACCTCAAAGCAGGCTTGGCAAGCTAGAGTGGAGGGAAGGAGATGAATGGGGGGCCTAGACGTTCCTGGGAAGATTGGATTAAAGGGATTTTGAAGGGACAGGGCTGTATATGAATGAAGCAAAGAAGCTTGCAAGAGACTATGTGAAATGGAAGGCTCTTTTAAAAGCTTCGACACTGGAAGGCACAAGAGGATTGACTAAATAAAGTAAAAGTAAAACAAAATCTGATGTGTTGCACTCACATGACTTTCTCTGCTATTGTACTAACCATTCTTACAAACTGTTATTCCTCTACCTTCTTCATGTTAGCCCAGGTAAATATTTACAGAAATTATCCTATTGCAAGCTTTGAAATTCCGCTCTCTTTGCAGGACCAAGAGATAAAAAAGTGAATAACGACCTTCCATTTGAGAAAAGTTTTGTATTGCAAAACTCACACAAATAACAAGGATATCTCCAAAATGGTTCACTCTACAGAAAAATGCATATGGACATCGAGATCTAAGTGTTTTGTATAGTAAGATTTGTTCTATTAAACTGAAATACCAACTTTGGTTTTCAACCAACTTTTCGTTTTTAAGTTATGCTGTTCACACACACACACACACACACACACACACACACACACACACACACACACACACACAACACACACACACACACACACAATATGTGTGTGATTGGTAGCATTGGACAGTATCACAGGTCGGCCGTTCGTCGTCGGCTCTAGGCGTAGGTATAGGAATTAGTTTTATACCGGTTTATCCTGAATAACGCTACTGGCAGCCGCCGGGTCTGACTAATAGCAGGTATCGGATTAAACGACCGCTCTCCGTGTAGCCCAGCTCACGCGGGTAGCGATATTTGGGGCACAGTGCAACATTGATTGGCATGGTGTATTCTGAGAACGTCATGTGTAGTAACTGTCTGTTGATTGTGTTTACTGTGCGTAGTTAACATTGTGTTTAAACAGCGTCTGTTTATTGTGTTTAGTTTTTCTCGAACGGAGTCACACGTGGACTGTAAACCTGAATTATACAGAAATCCCTGGTGTCGCAATTCGTAATCACTCCACAATCAGTAGGTTGAGAGACAAATTTAAACAGCTGCATGTTAGACAATCGAAACGTAGCAGTAGTTCTAACCGAGAAAAATAGATATAGAAAGAATCCCACGTGTATCATTATAACATGTTAGTATTTTTTAAAGACACAATAACTGACTGGCTTGAAATTATTTTCTTTGCATAATACTTAAATAAAAATTTGATGCAATAAATACCAATATTTGATGAATTAAAACACATTTACCAATATTTCGGCTGCAAATATTCGTCAAGTGTTCAATACGGTGTTCAGCTTTATAGATTCTGTGTGGCATCATTATAACGAACTTTAAAAGCAATGTAGGTTTGCTTTTTCTTTTATTATAAAAGTTTAAACAAAAAATAACAATTTAATTATCTGTCTCGTTTTTTAAATGTCCATATAAAATACTGCAACAAAACGGCAAAAGTCCAAGTCTAGTAACTTCTCTATCACTTTATTGTCCAATTTTACTACAAATGCACAGGTTTCTTCTCGTAGTTAACACAGTTTATAGTCTTTTCTGCTATTACAACTCACAACTATTCTTCTGATAACCTTTCTCAGTCTTTTCAAAGTCTTTCTTCAATTTCACTGTCTCTTATACATTAACTATGACGATGCAATCATTCGACTGCACACATGCAGGCTGGCCGACTCATTCCCGTAACTAAAAAGTAACTGCTGCTGTCTCAGGTCCTGTGAATGACGTCACGTCGACCTTTCGAGATTCCGCACGCCAAACGCACGGGAAATGACGTAGCTAGAAGTTTCCAGAATTCGCTAGACAAGTCCCTTTGGTTTATGCCGCGCTCTATTGTTAGTGTCACGTGTTCGCGTGAGTGGTGTGAGAAAGCTTAACCATGTGCGCTTCTGATAGGCGCACCGCCAGCGGGGTGAGGCAGCCAGCTTCCCCTTCCACACATCTCAGCCACACCACACCTCAACTCTAAAACTATCTGGAATGTCTTTGTAATTTAATAAACGAACTTTATACAAATAAAAAGATTAATACCACTGTAATGGGCGTGCTGTTGAACAGTTGTTCTAAAGGTAAAACTAAGGGCGGCATATAAATGGAACACAAAAAGTTAAAAAATAAATAAATAGCTTGGCAGGTAGGCATATCTATCATGGCTACCCTCAAACTTCTCAATTCCTATTATAAGTCAATAAAATGCTGTACAGTTCAAAACATAAAAATTATAAAAGTATAAGCAAAAGACTGGAAATATACAAAATCATAGCAGAAGCCATTAGTGAAGGGTGTGCACAAAGAATGCCAAGAAGAAATTAAATGGATTGAGAAGCCAATATTTGGGAGAAATCGCATTTTTTCTATGATTTCTTGTTTAGTACTAAGGCAGTAACTATTATTGCACTTACAGTTACAGCACTTGCTGTATCCATTTTGAATCTGTGATAACATATATGGTGTAATATATTCATTAAATGAGATCACAACAAATGATCAAAGGTTTCGTTTTATCACGTCACAGAAATGTGATAGTGTAATACAGGCCTTAGATGTGCCATTTGTGGCAGAAGGTTTAACAAGAGCTGTCTTGTTACATCTTATAAATAATGTATATTTATAAACTTCTGAAAATGTGTTCCTTAATGTAACATTGTAGCAGAAGAAGGCTGTCGCTGTGCTCACCGTTACAACTGAAAATGTTAGGGGAAGTGTAACATTCATCCAGGAAGAAGAAGGAGGTCCTGTAAAGATCACAGGAGAAATCAGCGGCCTTGCACCAGGAAACCATGGCTTCCATGTGCACGAGAAGGGAGATCTGTCAGGAGGCTGCGCTTCTGCAGGAGGGCACTTCAATCCAGAACACGTAAGACATTCTCTATTATACTCAAATCAAACATTGATTTCTGTATGTAGCTCATGTTGAAAGTGAAACGCATTTTAATTCGCAAACATTGGTCTCTGTAGCTCTCTTTTAGATAGTCGGTGCGCTGAAACTTAGATTCTTAGTTTCAATACTTGCCGTTGTACTGCATTTTTCACATTTGTTACAAATTATACAATACGCTATCTAAAAGCACTACAACATGCACAGAAGCTCCTTCCGTAGTGCGCATGTAGCATGTCTGATAGTATACGTCAAGTGCACCTTTGATTGGTGGATTAGCAGTGTCGTTATGAACTGGTGCAGCTTTGATTGGTGGATTAGCAGTGTCGTTATGAACTGGTGCAGCTTTGATTGGTGGATTAGCAGTGTCGTTATGAACTGGTGCACCTTTGATTGGTGGATTAGCAGTGTCGTTATGAACTGGTGCACCTTTGATTGGTGGATTAGCAGTGTCGTTATGAACTGGTACATCTTTGATTGGTTGATTAGCAGCATCGTTATGAACTGGTGCAGCTTTGATTGGTGGATTAGCAGCATCGTTATGAACTGGTGCAGCTTTGATTGGTGGATTAGCAGTGTCGTTATGAACTGGTGCACCTTTGATTGGTGGATTAGCAGTGTCGTTATGAACTAGTGCATCTTTGATTGGTGGATTAGCAGTGTCGTTATGAACTGGTGCACCTTTGATTGGTGGATTAGCAGTGTCGTTATGAACTAGTGCAGCTTTGATTGGTGGATTAGTAGTGTCGTTATGAACTGGTGCACCTTTGATTGGTGGATTAGCAGTGTCGTTATGAACTGGTGCAGCTTTGATTGGTGGATTAGCAGTATCGTTATAAACTGGTGCAGCTTTGATTGGTGGATTAGCAGTGTCTATATGAACTGGTGCACCTTTGATTCGCGGTTAGCAGTATTGTCATTAAGTGGTGGATATAATGAAGTCCATTACAGCGGCGTATAAGCGCTGCATTATGGCGTGGTCGCGCATAAAATAGTATAATAAACCAACACCTGTTCATTTTCAAGACATTTGATTACATATTGTAACTCAGCGAAAATTAAGAAATTAATAATGTCCACAAGGACCCATTTTTGGACCATTATTTTGGGATACAATAACTGAGCCGATGTTAGCAGAAATTGGCAACATGGAAGAGTTACAGACCTTATCGCTTATGCCGATGATTTAATGATTATGGTGGAAGTAAAGAATAGATTGAAGTTCAAAATATAGCTATAATTTACCCTACTCATAAAAAGGGTAGTAAATTGGAATGCAATAATTATCGGGCATCCCACATTTAAACCTCACTAAAAAAAGGAAGAGTCGATCAACAACTGAACATATATTCACACTGAGACAATGTTTAGAGAAATTTTATGAAAATAATATTCTGCTACATCAGTTATATGTATATTTCAAACTCATTTTGTACCATTGACAGAATATATATTTTACATACTATGGCAGATCTTGCCATCCCATTAAAATTAATTAATTTAACCAAAATGACTCTTACTAAAACAGTAAACAAGGTCAAAATACAAAATAAGCTCTAATATTTTCCCCAAACATAATGGAATCAAACAAGGAGAAACTCTCAACTATATTGTTTAATATTGGGTCAGAACAATGAGTTTTTCAATTGGTACAATAGGCTACGGTGCAATTACTACTACATGCATGGACACATCGATTAAGAATCAAAACTTGTTCAAACTTAATTAGAAGGATGCAAAGGCAAATATTACTTCACATTAGTTCACAGCTATTAAAACATCTGCTTTAGCGTTATTAACAATATCAGGAATCTGGTTTTTTTAACTACTTAATCAGAATAAAAGGAGCAATTTACTGGATTACATTTGTAAACTCGAAAGGACAAGGCAGGGTATGAGTTTGTTTTCAAGACGTACCGCTACGGTGTTTGTTTAAGTACTGAGCTAGGGAAAGTGACCACGCACACAATCTGCAGTGCTGCCAGCTTGTTTTCGATAAAATTAAAATACCTCCGTAGGAAATGGTCGGAGACAAAAACGTAAGATACAAAATGTGTTCCAAATACAGAGATCTACCACTGGTTTAAATTAATGTAATGACTTTCCTTCCACCCTGTATAAGTTATCTGAACAAATTTTGTTTTTCTATTGCAATGTAATGTTGATATCATAATAAATATAGAATTTGGGAAACACGTCACGATATAAGGAATCAGGTGCTGGGATGGAAGTTTTTCAGATGTTATTTATTTTTATTTATTTACATGTCGAATCTATCGTCATTATATGTCATTGTGTTACTGTTGCAGAAAGATCATGGTGGTCCAGGAGATGAGGTGAGACATGTTGGAGATCTAGGTCACGTGTTGGCTGGCGAGGACAAAGTAGCACATTTAAATTTCCAGGACAGTAAGATATCTCTGAGTGGACCCCACAGTATTCTGGGCAGGTCAATAGTGGTGCATGCACTACCTGATGACATGGGCAAAGGTGGTACCGAGGAGAGCAAGCGCACGGGCTCTGCTGGTGCTCGTCTCGCCTGTGGAGTCATTGGAATCAAGTAATTCCACCCTGTGATACTGTTATGCCTGTTTCGTTATGGAACTCTGGACCTCAAACCTCAAGAATGTTAAATACCAACGTGTGGCAGCAAGAAGAAATGGGATCATATTATTTATCTTCTAAATAATACTACAGCAAACAGAATTCAGTTGTTAAAATTACCAGTGTATAATTGTACCTGTGTGTTAATAACTTTACCTTCCTAATTAACAGAAACGTAAAACTGTCTATGAAACAAGCTCCAGAGCTACATTTTCTCTCTTAAAGCTGTATTAAATATTTGATGGTTTGTTTACTCTTGTCTGCTTTTCCAAACTAATGTGACCTGGTTTTCTCTTATCCTAGAATTCCTTCGTGTTGCATTACAAACATTAATTACATAAGAGGTTTCAATATGAGCAGTTACATACAAACCTGGGTACAAGAATTACGGAAGAGGTGGCGCAGGCGGCAGCGTGTAAGATTCGCATTCGCAAGGTCGTAGGTTCGATCCCCTACAGGCATGTATTCTATAGTTTCCACCTTTCCACTTAGATAGGATAAACAAGGTTCAGAGGACAGTTTAGCACTTCGAGCTGTAGAAGATCCTTTGTGCCTGTGCCCCTCACAGGAAGAAGGGGTGAGCTGTGGGGCCACGAAGTGTGGTAGGACCTGAGGAGAGGTGACAACAGAGGGCAAGTCCTCAACAACTACAGATTTTAATTCCTCGGTGGCGGCTGGTATTTCAGCTCCTCTCCCTTTTTGACGGAGCAGTGGCTTTTTGTCTAATTTGATTTAGAATAACTAACACTTTTTTTTCTTTTTTTTTTTTTAACTCTGTTCTATTTTTATATATTCTATTTTATAAAGCTCCTGCAGGCTGTAGATCCCCTGGGAGGCCCGGAATTTGGAGACTCCCCCAACCCGTAAGACGGAGATTTACAGAGAGTAAACACCCGCCAACCGGTAGGGCTCGGGACGCTGACCACGTCCCATCCTCCAGTACTGCACCCCACCAAGAACGTCTGTAGTGGGCAGAGGTGGGGAACGCAGCGGCTGGGCAGCAAGCCTTGGCCCTTCATGGGCTGTTGCGCTAAGGGTTTAATTTTTTAAAACATCCGCCATACACGCAGAAAATAATCCCGCTGACGCTTAGACCCTGAAATAACCAACCAGATGAAAGGTGAAGTGAAATGACAATTGAGGTAAAATGGAGGAAATTCGGGAGACGTAATTATGCTTCTCAGGATTAGCCTAGCGAACCAGATAAACCCCGAAAAAACCCTTGCGGTCAAGAGGGTTCGCCATGGAAATTGAACTCACGATCTCCCGAATACTATCCTCACACGTTACCACGGAGCCATCTCTCTCTCTCTCTCTCTCTACCCATGTCACTTAGGCGAATGCTGGGAAGCTCATCTTCACACCATGACTTTCCTGTCCAGCATTTCCCATTCCCGTCATTTACTTCTTATGCATTTCAGGGTTGTAGGACCAGGCAACGTGTTCGGTGGGCTGCGGCTGAACTGTGGTCATGCACGCTGTGAAGGTTCCGTCTCTAGCATAGTCCCGGGTCGGCCCGTTTGGACCCCTCCGCACTGTGGGCCCTCACGGGAACCACCAGGGGTGAGGGGCTTGTATGGAAAGGGTCAGGCGGCATCGGATACGTTCGTACTGTAATCATAAGGCGTCATCGTCATCGGAATTAGTTGCCCCTCGAGTCTCTCCTCCTGTCCTAACCTGCTAAAGGTGGCTTATATACATGGAGAAACAAAGTTTAGTAGTCATTGATTTAGGAGTGACAGGATAACATATATTTTATTGCCATCTGGCACAGTAACGGACATGGATTAATCAAATAACAAAAGGCCCTCATGTGCTACATTTACACGAGGCCCTCAGTTAGCAAGATTTATTTGCATATATTTCCTACAAACTATTCTTACGCAGGCTTATTTTCTATCTGCTTCACCATGATCCAGCAAAACATTTACAGATATAGTTACAATGCACATTTCGTTGTATAGATACAAGAAGCATAGGGTAAACTGAATCGACAGTCAGGTATTTAACAGAGACTTGCTATTAATGTAAAAATCCATACGTTTTCCATGACATCTCTAGAAACAAATGAAAACCATAAAGGATATTGGGTAATACATTCATTGTTGAAGGATCAACAATCTCGAAATAGTACATCTTCAATAGTGTAAGTCTTAGTTTAAAACTCAGTAAAAAAGAGACATAAGAATAGTTCATTTGAATAATAATGTAAAGAAATATGGTAAAGAGGTATGCAAAGAAATAATAGTTGCTACTACTGCCACCGCTGGTGCTACTGCTTCATATATTATCATTAGAACTTACAGAACTATGCAAAAGAGTAGAACATGGTATTAAACACGCACAACATACTAGCACGGGTGACAAAATAATATATCATCAAGGCTAAAACATCTAGTATTATTTCAAGAAGAGGAGTTGGTAGAAAAAACAAGACAAATATCAAATAACAATGCAGAAATATCTTTAAAGAAACGCAAGGTTATCGCAGGTTAAGATCCAGAAAGACTGTAAACAACATTCTAGACATTATTATCATAAGGTTTCAAAAGGATATCATGCGACCGTGAAAGCATAACAGGTCACTGGAAAAGGATCAGTATGCTCATTAAAAGTATCAAAACATACTAGACATGAAAACACTGAGAAATCAAGAGAAACGTTCAAACAGTCGAAAACGTTTAGACACTACACTACAAAAGTGTCTAAATACCTATCAAACTCCTAAAATACTATTAACATACCTTGAAATGTTTAGAAAATGTCAACCGTTCGCATGTCGGCAGTGCGAATACCTTCAAGGAGAATAAAATCCTTGAAAAACATCTACAAATCAAAACGTAATGTCCAAGCTTAGGTCGGTATGGTGTGAAGGTTAGAATAGGCTTTGTAAAAATGTAAACCCCGCGCGACAGCCCACGAAGGGCCAAGGCCTACGGCCCAGCCGCTGCGTCCCCCACCTCTGCCCACTACAGGCGTCATTGGTGAGGTGCAGTACTAGAGGGTGGGACGTGGCCAGCCCCCCGAGCCCTCCCGGCCAGTTATGCGGTCTTCTCGACCTGGGGCCGCTACTTCTCCATCAAGTAGCTCCTCAATTGGTCCCCCCGGGACCTAACGAGGCTGAGTGCACCCCGTGCCAGACCTCCCAGAGGGGATAAAATCCCCATGCTGGTACCGGGGATCGAACCCGGGTCCTCCGCGCCACAGGCAAGCAGAATAGGCTTTGGTAGAATAGAATACTTGAGTAGAAGAGGATGACATAGGTTAGGTTAAATTGTGAAAGGATTGAGTAGACCAATGGAATAGGAGGAGAAGGTAAGTTATGGGAGAGAATAAATAATTAGAAGAGGTGTTAGTGAGGTGAGGTGATGTGTGATTATGATAGTGTTATATATACACTCAGCATATAAAGTACCTACATTAAACATGATGCATCAGATACAAGAGTGTTTAGCTACCACAAACGTGCATAAACGTATACATACACTGCTATAAGCGTTAGAAATTGTTCTTGCAGTCTACTTCACACCTACAACGTCCTGTTTTGCCTACCACCTTAGCTAGTAATCCTTAGATTACACATGGCGGCCATCTTGCTCATAAAACGGTCACCTCGAAGCTATCTAAATTTGCCGTCATCTTTAAAAAGTGTACTTACCACCCTTGGACTAATTAAAGATTTAACAAAATTTTTAAAGAACATGGCATAATGTTGGCTCCTCAAAATAAATATTATATAAAAAATGTGCTCAATTTTTCTAAAAAGGACAAAATTCCAAATTGTAAGAGGTCTGACATTTATCAATTTGATTGTCGAGACTGCGATAAGGTTTACATTGGTAAGACAAAACGACATTTGGAAACTAGAAAAAAAAGAACATTTTAGAAACATTAAAAATTCTGCGGTGGCAGATCATTTTTGGTCACTTAATCATGAAATAAACCCTGAGGTTAAAGTATTAAAGCAATTAAGTGGGCCCATCGAATTGGTGGTTAGGGAAAAAAATATTCATTTTGAAAAATAGGGACCGGGTTATGAATTTTGAACTACCTTTTACTGATGTTACAAAATTCGTATTGAGAGAAGGGGAGGAGTGACATCATAGGATGTCATGGCGGGTGACGTACGAGGCTCGCGTGAATCTCGTATTTCGCGCGAGCCACGGTGACGTATACATGACGTCACTGTGACGTCATCGCGAACTTGTATCGGTTTTTCTGTAGCTATTGTATAACGTGAGTTCGCCTGATAATGACACGTAATTGGTGTCGAAACGATCGCTGTGGAAACTATTGAGTGTAACTAATTTATTATAATGAAGTGTGAGTCACTAATTACTTTGTGTTATTTGTGAATCAATTTACTTCACTGTTAATAGCTTCAGGTGTGTACTTTTTAACAAGTATTATACTTACGTTTACGAAGCAACGTGTAGACAGGACAGCATGAAGAAAATAGTACAAGCAAGATGGACTACCTGTAGAAGAAAGAAAAAACAGCTATAGAGTAGGCTATAATAATTTTCAAAATACTAAGGCAACCAAAGAAAATGGAATTAACTTACAGAGTTTATAAATATGTATGGACAATTAGCTATCTAGGTCTACCCCTGTACCATATCATCTTGCTTCGTCACATGTCCACAGAGGTCTTGCCTACCTCTGTGGTGTGGGGGTACCATGTGTGCCCCACATTCAAGAGGTCCCAATTTCGAATCTCGGTTACCTGGATAAAGTTTCGGGTTTTACCTTATGTTAAAAGATGAATGTCGGGTAACTAAGCTCTATGAACCACATTTGAACATCATTTCACCCATTTTGTTCATCGTGCGACTTGTCTTAACCGGTTAAAAAGCCGTTAACTGAGGCTTTAGTGTTAGGCAACTATGTCTCTTACTCTGACGTCAGATGGCGGCTTTGTGCTGTGTCCACGGAGCCCTTAGTGATAGGCAGCTATACCTCTGATTTTGTGAAAAGCAGATGACGCCTCGATACGTGTCCACAGTAGCCTTAGTGTCATTCAATTGTACCATTGCTATTATCCGTGACGGTCAGATGCAGTTTCTATAGTGTCCAAAGAGGCCTTAGTGCTAGGCAATTGTGCTTCTACTTCTATAAGTGACGGGCACATGATAGCATCGACGTGTTCTCAGTGCCAGGTAACTGTACCTCTGTTTCAGCACGTGCCGGGCAGATGGCACTAGAGTGTCCTCCGGTCTTGCCTGCTTTTATTTCTGGATAGATGGGATAGCATTCACAATTACCATCTATTTTAATTTTTGCTATTGTTTTACAACAAAGACGGAACTTTGGGTCGTGGTATTACATTTTCGATCCACACTCGTATTTACCTTGGCGACCACGAAAAAAGGGAAAGAAAACGATAAGACTGGTCTGCCCACGAGATTTGCACCCAGTATCTCTCGAATGCGAGCCACAGACGTTATCTCCTGAACCATTCCACTCGGTTATTTACTAGTTTACGATGGTTTAGATAGAGCTGTAAACCCTATAAAAACAATACTTTTGTAAATACCATTAATCACAAGAAAAGGAACGGAAAACACTTCAAATGATGGGATATTTAACCACCTTTATTTAATATCCACCATATTAACGTATCTATATCAAGATGTTCAACATTTCCAGCAAATTCCCGTTTTCAGAAACTGAAACCATGTATAAAGTAAAAAGTAAGCACATTGAGTCAAGATTTAGAGTAATCAGAAGCAGAGAAGTATTTAAAAAAATACTAAACTAAGTATTTAGTATTTAGCTTCAGCGCTTTCCATAGATAACACAGAAGATTTTTCAAGAAAATCCCTGCGTCCCAAGGTAGGAATGGAAAATGGTTGACTTTATTATTATTATTATTATTATTATTATTATTATTATTATTATTATTATTATTATTATTATTATTATTATTGTTATTGTTATTGTTATTGTTATTGTTATTGTTATTGTTATTGTTATTGTTATTGTTATTATTATTATTATTATTATTATTATTATTATTATTATTATTATTATTATTATTATTATTATTATTATTATTATTATTATTATTATTATTATTAATTTTTTTCCCTCAAAAACGGTTCTGGCGATTTTGATTAGAATATCATATATTTAAGAGTAGATATTGTACGAACATTCTTTTTTTTTTTTTTTTTTTTTTGAATAGCCTGAGAAATCTTTATTTTACTTTGTATAATGGTAAACCGTTAGACATAGACACAATTTTACTATAAATTCGTCAAAGCACACAATTTATATCACCTTTTATTGTGCCACCAACCGTTTCCGAGATATTCTTTGTTACTGGTTTGAATTTTTAAGTACCTACTATACTTTTTCAAGTGGTAATTCGTTTTTCGCTTTTTTCCACCTCTCCCTGTCATGGTCGTACAAAGAGGACGGAATTTCAAAGCCTGACACAGTGACCCGCATTTAGAAGATTCGACTATCACTTAAGCACACCGTATGTATTCCCTTGTACCTACAATGGGATATGAAATAAAACCATTTCTGCAGAAGTTTATCTTAAGTAAACTGACCGACCTAGAAAAAATGCCTTTGTAAGAATAGTTTGTGGGAGAATGAGTAGGGAAAGTTGTGTGAATGCAATACATAATATATTGAGTTTATATCTAAACAAATAATACAAGGAGATTTTCTGTAAGTTCACTTTTCCCGTATTTTCACCTAAGAAACATTAATGATTTTGTTGTTTTTAATGTCACTATCAAGAAGAAACGAATACAGAGAAAAATGTAGAGCAATTACGGTAAAATATTTGTATTCACAACAATGAATGCATCCCTGAATGGAAAATGCATCTCAGAAAGCACTACGCTTGAGTGTCTCTTTGATGAAACTGCTCAAATAAAGAGAGGAGAGAAATCAGTCGAAGAGATGTGTGTGATGCCAGATTGCTCACAAATCCAATATGTTTTCTGTCCTCACAACACAACAGCTGTTAGAACAGCTTCGTGAGGTGTACCAAGCTCTGCAGTGAACGTATTTCAAGGTGAACCAAGACGCACCTAAATAAATATAGTAAACTTCTCCTTGAGCTGCCTCAACAATCAGGTCAGGGCTGCATGGTCATTTCTTCTGAAGAAAATCACCATCACTGAGGAGGGACAGCTGAGGCTCACATTAGGAAGGTTTCCTTATTGTGACTGGGGAAGAAAGTAAGATCTATAAATAAGAACTGCATACCAGCATTACTCTAATTCAGGCACGATGCTCCAAAAGTGTCATCTGTTACACTCATATGACTTGTCCTACTCTTCTACAATTCTTATTCCAAGTACTTATGTTTTATCTACTTCATATTAACAATTGTCTTATCGCATATCTCCTTATATGTTTGTATGTATATCCAACATCCTTCCGTTTCCTAGTTGCCAGTTATATCTATCTGTTTCTTGACATATTTGCAATCTTTTTTACTTTCTCTACTGGTAAGTAGGGGAAGTATTGTATTCCACCCAAAAATCCGAAGTCGAGATTTCACCGGAAATACATGTTTTGAGGCCCCCTGAATCCAAAAAAAGCATTTTTAGAAAAAGGTCCCTGTGTGTGTCTGTGTGTCTGTGTGTGTGTCTGTCAGTCTGTCAGTCTGTGGACAGCATAGCTCAAAAACGAAAAGTCGGTTAAAAACCAAAGTTGGATTTAAGTTTAATGTCGTTCAAGGATGTGACACGAAGATTTTGAAGAAAATAGCCCCACCCTAAACTACCCTTTACCTGGAAAATTTTTCGAATATTTCGATTTTCTTGAAAATGGCTCTAACGATTTTGATTAAAATGTCATATGTTTGAGATATTTTTATGACAAATGAAATGTATATCTTTAATTTTCTGGCTATAGCCCCTGTAGTCGTATTTACTCTGGACGACTTTTGCATAACTGGTAAACCGTTAGAGATGGACCAAATTATACTATACAAGAAATGTAGATCTTGCTAAAATACACAATTTATGTCTCAATAAATTTTCTTGTAGGGTGAACCATTTCGGAGATATTCCTTGTTATGTGTGTGAGTTTCGGAAAACTTGGAACTTTCGTGAAATGGGTCATCGTTGTTCATTTTTTTATATGTTACGTGTACAAAGAGAACGGAATCTCAAAGCTTTAAAAGATTTCACTATCGCACAAAGCCTACTCTATTCCAATATTCCCCTTGCACGTACAAGGAAATAAGCAATAAGATAATTTGTACAAATGTTTATTTTAACTAACACGAAGAAGATATAGGAATAAGAGTTTGTAAGAATGGTTAGTACAAGAGTAGAGAAAGTCATGTGAGTGCAACACATCAGATTTTTTGTATTAGCTGTGTTGTTAAACAGAATATATTATCTAAAGCAGATCTGCCAGATCTGCAGCCTTACATATATAAAGGGAATAAAGGGATACAGCGATGATCAAATCTTTTAAGAGTTTGTCGCTATGTTATGGCTTTGAAATTCCATGCTCTTTGCAAGTCAATGAGGAAAAACACACGATTAGCGACTTGTCACTTGAAAAACGAATAAATATTTGAAAGTTCAAACCACTAACAAAGAATGTCTCGGCAATAGCCAACGCTACAAAATATTTGACGTGAATTGTGTGATTTCATGAGGTCTACATCTTTGTTCAGTAAGGTTTGCTCTTTCTCTTATATTTACCAGTAATATTTATGTCTCTCTGAAGAAAGTGGAATGCATAGGCTTTCCCAGAGAGAAATACCACAGAGTATTTACACGAAAAATAAATGGTTCTGGGGATATGAAAATAATTTTTTGTTTTGTTTCCATTAGTTTAATTTGTTGGCGATAACCACTGGCCAGATAAAGGTGTAGTGATTTTGGTTCCTTTGTGTAAATATTAAGGTATATGGAGAGTACTTTAATTGATATGTTGCTTGATAATCTAATAGTAAAGTTTATGGTAGTGCGATATTTAATCAACTGTTTGAGAAAAAAGTCATTATTAGAGGCAGTGGTGTGCATATTGTATGACACAATTTGATCCCCGCTGCCGACCAACCTGACCCTTGAGTTTTTCAGGTTTTCTCGGGTCGCCAACCGAGTGCTGGGTAGGATACTTTCATCCCCCGAATTTCCTCTCCCTCCATTTCACATCGCTAATCATTTGGCTCATTCTTTCATTTGTTTGGTCTATTTCAGGGTAGAAAGTGTCAGAGGGAGTTCGGTACAGCATAGTAGGGAAGATACACTGAGTGACAACGTCCCCTGTCACGAAAGCCGGGCTCCGATCGTGTCCCGGGTGATGAGGACCTTCAACCTCTAAGACGGCGCCTTTTGGATAGGTGTACTGGCTGGTATCTGGAAGTTTACAACTGGGAAAACGTAGGGGCCCTACCCTCTGCTGTGCCTGTGTTCCTGTGGTCTCGCCGCTCTCTGTCTCCTCTCGCCTCACCCCTACCCACCGGGGGCTTCCCTTCGGGGCACAAGATCTCTAAGGTCGGAGTGCCGAAGTCCCTCCTCTACGTCTTCCTATTCCTACTGACATCTCCCCTGTCACCGCGTGCCTGCAGCGAAATTTGTAACAAAGGCATTTCTGACATGAAGATGATAGGAAAAGTAAGCTTTTGTAAACACGATAGGGAGTAGAGAAGGTAATGTGAATGCGACACATCAGATCTTGCTTCACAGAAACTCAACTTGCTTCTTGAATAATGGTAAACTGTTTCAAGGATTCTCAACCACTTCCAATAGCTGCAAAATAAAAAACTCTGTGTCACACACGTCTGCTCTCAGTGTTAAAACCTGGGAGACCTCATGGCTTCTTTCTTCAGCGAAAGCTTGTTTATGCGCAGCGAAGAATGTCAACAATTGGATTATATACGGCCCCTTTTGGGTAATTCTTTCTCCGTCCTGTAAAGGAATGCACGAGGCAATGAATTTGCTATAATTTTGCTGATCAGATACAGTTACACAGCTGAAGATATTAAATATTACCTCGTTTTACATTTTTAATGAAAATTACTTAAGTACAATTATAGCAAACCAGTGCAAATAAATCAATTACTTTAAGTTTTGTCACTAAAATTCTAACGACAGAGAATATTAGTGGACAATAATCCAATCAAGCCACAAGCCTACAGCACCTAAGTTAAATTAAAGGGACAGAACATTGAACCAGTGTTTCACTCTATCCAATCTGATGTGTTGCACTCACATGACTTTCTCTTGTACTAATCATTCATATCCTCTTCGTGTTAAGCTAAACATTTGTGGAAATTATCTTATTGCTTATTTCCTTGTAGGTGCAAGCGGAATGTTAGAATACAGTAGGCTTTGTGCGATAGTCAAATCTTTTAAAGCTTTGAGATTCTGTTGTCTTTGCACACGTAACATATCAAAAAATCTGATGTGTTGCATTCACATGACTTTCTCTACTCTTGTACTAACCATTCTTACAAACTCTTATTCCTATATCTTCTTCATGTTAGTTAAGATAAACATTTCTACAAATTATCTTGTTGCTTGTTTCCTTGTAGGCGCAAGGGGAATATTAGAATACAGTAGGCTTTGTGCGATAGTCAAATCTTTTAAAGCTTTGAGATTCTGTTGTCATTGCACACTTAACATATAAAAAAATGAACAACGATGATCCATTTCACGAAAGTTCTAAGTTTTCCGAAACTCACACACATAACAAGGAATATCTCCCAAATGGTTCACTCTACAAGAAAATTTATTGAGACATAAATTGTGTATTTTAGCAAGATCTACATTTTTTGTAGAGTGTGATTTGGTCTATCTCTAACGGTTTACCAGCTATGCAAAAGTCGTCCAGAGTAAATACGACTACAGGGGCTATAGCCAGAAAATTCAAGATATACGTTTCATTTGTCATAAAAATATCTCAAACATATGACATTTTAATCAAATTCGTTACAGCCATTTTCAAGAAAATCAAAATTTTCGAAAGATTTTCCATGTAAAGGGTAGTTTAGGGTGGGGCTATTTTCTTCAAAATCTTCGTATCGCATCCTTGAAAGACATTAAACTTAAATACCAACTTTGGTTTTTAACTGACTTTTCGTTTTTGAGTTATGCTGTCCACAGACTGACAGACTGACACACAGACACACACACGGACCTTTTTGTAAAAATGCTTTTTTTTTTATTTTATTTTTTTTATTCAGGGGCCCTCAAAACATGTATTTCCGGTGAAATCTCGACATCGAATTTTTGGGTGGAATACAATACTTCCCCTACTTACCAGTAGAGAAAGTAAAAATGAACACCGATGTTGCACTTCACGAAAGTTCTAAGTTTTCCGAAGCTCACACACATAACAAGGAATCTCTCCGAAATGGTTCACCCTACAAGAAAATTTATTGGGACATAAATTGTGTATTTTAGCAAGATCTACATTTTTTGTAGAGTATGATTTGGTCTATCTCTAACGGTTTACCAGCTATGCAAAAGTCGTCCAGAGTGAATACGACTACAGGGGCTATAGCCAGAAAATTCAAGATATACATTTCATTTGTCATCAAAATATCTCAAACATATGACATTTTAATCAAAATCGTTAGAGCCGTTTTCAAGAAAATCAAAATTTTTGAAAAATGTCCCATGTGAAGGGTAGTTTAGGGTGGGGCTGTTTTCTTCAAAATCTTCGTGTCGCATCCTTGGAAGACATTAAAGTTAAATACCAACTTTGGTTTTTAAGCTTTTTTTCGTTTTTGAGTTAGTGTCCACAGATTGACAGACACACACACGGACCTTTTTCTAAAAATGCTTTTTGTTTTTTTTTTGGATTCAGGGGGTCTCAAAACATATATTTCCGGTGAAATCTCGACATCGATTTTTTGTGTGGAATACAACACTTTTCCTACTTACCAGTAGAGAAAGTAATAGTACAACGGAATTAAACTTTATTGAAGTTATATGGTGATTATTATTTATAAAAGTTTTCTTCTTTCATAGATTAGACCTTGCATTCTGTTTCGTGTTCACTCCAGCCATCTTTTTGGGATGTCAATGTCTCGTCTACCTAGTGGCTTGTATCTAATAATTTGTTTCTCTATTCCAAGTACTGTAACAATGACCACAAAATCCCTGTCCGGCTACTTTTTTATCACTTTATTGTCCTCTAATATTTTACTATAAATAAACAGTTTTCTTCTCGTCGTTAACACAATCCCTATCAAAACTCACAATTGTTCTCAAAACCTTGTTCATTGTCTTTCTTCCTTTCACTGTCTCTCAATACACTTATTACGACGTTACAATCACTCGCGACTATCGACGTATTTTCCGGGACGACACACGTATACACAGCAGACACCCTGACCGACTAAAACTAAACTAACTAGCTAACTCACTGACTGACTTCTATTGTCTCATGTCCTTGTATAGTGAGGATAACGTCACACGATCTTTCGAGAAATTCTCCGCACATACTCACCGCGATGACAGCTAGAAGCTTCACGAACAATCTCGACTCCCTTTGTTTCTGCGCCTCATTGTTACAGTCACGTACACACAGCAGGCACGCGAGGCAGCCTGGCCTTTAACGTCTCAACCTGCTCGCCGGTCCAGCATGTGGTGTAGAATAGCTTCACCCCGTCTTCCATTGCTGTACGCCAAACCCGTCATAATATTGAATATTTTGTCTGTAAACGACGCTGTCAGTTGCCAGGATATCAGCGCCGCCGGTGTGCAGGAATTTCGTCTTACAGCAGTTATTTTGCAAGCTAGTAAATCCACTGACATGGGGCTATCGCCTGGAAGCATACTTAAAAACTATCTGCCTGGGCTAGGTTTTAACCAGGGACAGGGGGATTAGTAAGCCAGGGCCTAACCTAGTAAGCCACCCAGACTGGCGCACCAGCTACGCAGCCAAACGATAGGCGGTTGAAGAGAGATCCAGCAAATTGATACATCGAGAGCTACAGCAAGATGACAATGTAAAATGCTTAACAAATGATGCTGTTAAACTAATTCAAAAATCGATTCATTATGCTTGACCAACCGTCTATTGGTCTACTGAAAGACTAAGCCTTTTAAAATGGGAAGGAAACGTGTGCTTTAATAATTTTCTACAGGATCGAGTTGGGTTGTTTACATTTTGATACCGGGACCGAAGTAGGCTACTTACACTCTGAAAGGCATTTTGAAGTCGGGATCGACTTAGGATTCGAAAGTCCTATGACGTTGGGCTCGGCGAACGACAAAGGACAGACGGGGTCAAGCTACTTCACAGCAGATCCCAGGCCAGCGAGCGCGCAAAGGCGTTCAGGGTCAGACTGCCTCGCGCGTCTGTTTGTATGTAACTAACAACAAATGGGGTTTACTATGGAGCCTTGAGAAAGATCTAGCTGCGTCACTGACTGCATGTTTGAAGGAGTTCGCGAAAGGTCCCTGTGACGTCATCTCCACTATATAAGGAGGGGAAAAATAGCAATGAATGAGTTTACAGTTACAGACGTTGGTCCATGTGTCAGTAAGTGCGAAACAACTGTGCGTGTGTATGTCGTCACAAAAGATACGTCGGGCGTCGAGTGGTTGCCTCATCGTAGTGAGTGTATGAGAGACAGAGATGGCGAAGAAAGACACTGAAAGGGCTGAGCAAGGTTACTGAAGTAAAAGGGGTAATTTGCGATAGCACAAAATAATATAGACTGTGTTAATAACGAGAAGAAAACTATAGGGTTATCGAGAGGTCGCTCCGCAGCTCTTGTGTAACCAAGATTCCCCTAAGGACGGGAATTCCGGTGTAGCAATGGCAGCCGTGGTTACAACGTTCTAAATAAAAATATCTGATGGATTCACATATGTAATTCATGAGAAGTAATGCAGATAAACAGTAGTACCAACGTTATCTCGAGCAGTAGGCAGTGCCACTTGTTGATAACCTTTTATGCATCTGTGATAAACTTTTAGAAGACAACAGAGTGATGGAAAAGTAACCGAAACTAATTTCATTTTCTTGCAGTACTATAAAATTGGACCGGGCTTCGCTGTGAATTCCTACAAAATCATGGCAGACGGAACTCTGTGAGGAATAGAGAGATAAATGAAGTCCTATAATATCAGAGAAACGGGATATATTAATTCCTACAACTTTATAGGTTGGTGAAGCATCTGAATAACCTTAATACTTAATTTCATTAGTTCACTAATTTCTGCTTAAAGTGTACGTGCTTCTGATTTTCTCTTTCTTCTTCACTTTTACTTTCTGTACTACGTATAGTAAGTAGGGGCAGTATTTTATTCGATCCAAAAATTCGATGTAGAGATTTCACCGGAAATATATGTTTTGAGGCCCTCTGAAACCAAAGAAGCACTTCAAGAAAAAGTTCCGTGCGCGCATGCGTGCGTGTATCTGTATGTGGACAGCATAACTCAAAAAGGCAAACTCGGTTGAAAACCAAAGTTGCTATACAAAAAAATCTAATGTGTTGCACTCACATGACTTTCTCTACTCTTGTACTAACCATTCTTACAAACTCTTATTCCTATATCTTCTTCGAGTTAGTTAAAATAAACATTCGTACAAATTATCTGTCCTTGTAGGTAAAAGGGGAATATTAGAATACAGAAGGCTTTGTCAAATCTTTTTGACCTTTGAGATTCCGTTCTCTTTGCACGATTAACGTATAAAAAAATGACCAACGTTGTTGCATTTCGCTAAAGTTCCAAGTTTTCCGAAACACACACATAACAAGGAATATCTCCGAAATGGTTCAACCTACAAGAAAATTTATTGAGGCATAAATTGTGTCTTTTAGCAAGATCTACATTTTTTGTAGTGCAATATTTTGTCTATCTCTAACGGTTTACCAGTTATGCAAGATTCGTCCAGAGTAAATACGACTACAGGGGCTATAGCCAGAAAATTCAAGATATACATTTCATTTGTCATCAAAATATCTTAAACATATGACTTTTAATCAAAATCGTTAGAGCCATTTTCAAGAAAATCAAAATTTTCGAAAAATTTTCCATGTAAAGGGCAGTTTAGGGTGGGGCTATTTTCTTCAAAATCTTCGTGTCGCATCCCTGAATGACAATAAACTTAAATACCAACTTTGGTTTTTAACCAACTTTTCGTTTTTGAGATATGTTGTCCACAGACTGACAGACTGTCACACAGACACACAGACACATAGACACACACACGGACCTTTTTCTAAAAATGCTTTTTTTGGATTCAGGGGGTCTCAAAACATATATTTCCGGTGAAATCTCGACATCGAATTTTTGGGTGGAATACAATACTTCCCCTACTTACCAGTAGAGAAAGTAAAAATGTAGATCTCGTTAAAACACACAATTTATGTCCAAATTCATTTTTTGTGCAGTGAACCATTTCGGAGATATTCCTTGTTACTCGTGTGAGTTTTGCGTTGCTTAAACTTTTCTCAAATGGAAGGTCGTTATGCACTTTTTTGTCTTTTGGCCGTCCAGAAAGCCTTCATATAGCGACCAGTTTTAAAATATTTGACTCGCTCAAAGCCTACTATATTCCCATATTCCTCTTGTGCTACAAGAAAATTAGCAATAAGATAATTTCTGCAAATGTTTATCTGTACTAACATGGAGAAGATAAGAGTTTGCAAGAATAGTTAGTATAAGAGTAGAGAAAGTCATGTGAGTGCAATACATCACATTTTTACTTTCCCTACTGGTAAGTAGGGGAAGTATTGTATTCCACCCAAAAATTCGATGTCGAGATTTCACCGGAAATATATGTTCTGAGATCCCCTGAATCCAAGAAAAGCATTTTAGAAAAAGGTCCGTGTGTACGTCTGTGTGCCTGTGTGTCTGTGGACAGCGTTACTCAAAAACGAAAAATCGGTTAAAAACCAAAGTTAGTATTTAAGTTTATTGTCTTTCAAGGATGCGACACGAAGATTTTGAAGAAAATAGCCCCACCCTAAACTACCCTTTACATGGAAAATGTTTCGAAAATTTTTATTTTCTTGAAAATGGCTCTAACGATTTTGATTAAAATGTCATATGTTTGAGATATTTTTATGACAAAGCAAATGTATATCTTGAATTTTCTGGCTATAGGCTCTGTAGTCGTATTTACTCTGGACGACTTTTGCATAACTGGTAAACCGTTAGAGATAGACCAAATCATAGTATACAAAAAATGTAGATCTTGCTAAAATACACAATTTATGTCTCAATAAATTTTCTTGTAGAGTGAACCATTTCGGAGATATTCCTTGTTATGTGTGTGAGTTTCGGAAAACAAAACTTTCGTGAAATGGAACATCGTTGTTCATTTTTTAAATGTTAAGTGTGCAAATCTCAAAGCTTTAAAAGATTTGACTATTACACAAAGCCTACTGTATTCTAATGTTCCCCTTGCACCTACAAGGAAATAAGCAATAAGATAAATAATTTGCGTGAATGTTTATCTTAACTAACAAGAAGATATAGGAGTAAGAGTTTGTAAGAATGGTTAGTACAAGAGTAGAGAAAGTCATGTGAGTGCAACACATCAGATTTTTTAAATAGTGACAGTATTAAGTATGTTGCTTCAATTTTGAGCAAAAATGGCGATTACTGAGAAAAGCTGAATTTAAGGAATAACATTGTGAAAACTTGATAAAAACAGATTGTGGATTTGAAAACATGGTCTTATTTCAGAGATTAAGCCGTTTGAACATGAGTGCTCAGGTAAATAAAACTGTTGTAAGTGATTATAAATTTAACGCAATTTATGTTATGGATGTTATCTCGTGCTTTAGGGAAGTGTTTATCAATTGATAGTTCATTTCTGTAGCACTGGCTGTCCACTGGCTGAATAGGCTGGTTGGAGCGTTGGGGAAAGTATCAAATGTATTGCGCCTATATGCTTTCAGGCAAATGAAACATAAAGAGGCAGTTGTCAACGGCTCATTTCCTCTCTTTCACCGGCCTTTCAAAAGTTAAACAAAAAGCAGCAATAAAGGAAACAGACCAATAGGGTTGAACGAAAACTCATCAACTGTTTGATCACTATCCAGTGTTACTTCCGGCGAGAAATAAACAGCTGCATCGGCATCTACACATTCCGGTGTACTAACTATAAATATGGGTTTAGTTGCGGTTTTCTTTATTTAGTGCTACTGTTTTGGATTTGAAACTCTTGTTGCTCTACTTCTTATAGTTCAAGGTCACAAAAAATCACACTTCCGTGTATCACTTAAAATATCTATATATCCTACTCTTTTATCAATTTTCAAAACTACACGGCTAGTCAAGGTGGTTAAGGCATAAATTCCGCCAGATGCACCCTTTATGAGCTTTTTCTCAAAATTTTCTCAGTCCTCATACTCGTAATAGAAAATGCTGAGGAGTACCCAAAACTTAGGCGGGATAGCCGGTAAGGTTCGCTGCGGTGGAGCTTGCGCTCTAGAAAGACGGTGTTTGTCTGAGGGGAGGCGCTGCGGTAGGCTGGCCGTCCGCCAGGGGACGGATTGACCAGCCGGATCTGCGCTCTCTATAGCGACCTGGAACTCTATCGGACTGCCTGCACCTGCTAGGAACCCACCATAGTAGTTCTGCCTGTGATGCGTTCTGGCCACCTGTAGGTCACTTTCATATCATCCTCCCCTCCAGGATCTGACAGACAAGACAAGACAAGACCTTAAACTTAGAGATAGAACTGCCTTTCAATATTTCTTTCTCAGTCATCATAGTATCATTACATATGTATCACCACAAGTGATACATATGTATGTATGCAGGGTCAAGCGATTAAAAAAAGAATAACGTATTCCTATATGAGAAAACCATAAGTATTTCAAAACTCAAACAATTAATAAGGGATATCTCGGAAACAGTTCACTCCAAAACAAGTTGTATATTACATAAATTCAGTTTTTACGAGATCTACACCTTTGTGCTCTGTAGAGACCTGGAATTTCGTCGGATCGAAGAACTTGTCCGCACCTGTTAGGGACCCATCGTAGTTGTAGTTCCGCCTGTGATGACTTCTGGTCGCCTGTAGGGTACTCCCATCTCATCCTCCCTCTGATACACAATATGCCATCGGCTGACGTACCGGAATCCTCCGTGACATACACAGACACACATACTGGTAGGGAAAGTAAAAACGTGTGACACTCAGGTCTAGTTTTTAATTCAGAGCGATTCGGATACACCTACTCTGTAACTAAAATCTATATTTACAGACATCTCAACTACAAATCCTTCTAGAATTGCATGATTTGTTCCACACTATGACGTAAGCCAATCAGAACGAAACATTTTGTTACCATTTTATCGTACAAGCTATCAGCATCGTAAATACTGTGAATGGGCACGAGAAAAGAGAATTATGACGATGATAATGGCATTGTACAAATGACATACGATTGCATACATCCTCATTTTAGGCATAAAACGAGGTGCGCCTATGGGTTGAAGGCAAATTAAGTAATGCTCCAGATGCAATACCCACATGCGTATTATATTAAATATACAAAGCAGATTGCTCGTGATTTACTTTGTTTCATAAATACGCGCAGTAACTCGTAAAATTGGCGTATGAATCTTATGTTTTGCTGTTAGCTATGTTGCATCTAAGTTTTACTTTCTTTTCTGTATATAGTAAGTAGAGGAAGTATTACATTCTACATTAAATTTGATATTGAGATTTCGCCGGATTTGGGACCCAATGAATTAAAAAAAAGAAGACATTTTAGATAACTGCCCATGTGTGTTCATGTGTGCCTGGGTGTTAAATACTTAAATACATCTTCCAAGGATGCGACACGAAAAATTTCAAGAAAATCTCCTCACACCGGAGTACCTTTACTGTAAAAATTATCAAAATTATTGATTTTTTAAAAAATCACTATCAATTTTGATTAAAAATTTGTGACGCTGGACGGGGAGCAAAACAAAGGACGGCCGGGGCTAAGCTACTTCACACGACATACCAGGCCGGCGAGCAAACCAAGGCACAAGGTCAAGCTTCTTCACACCAGTCACGTGAGCGAACACGTGACTAATAACAATGAACAATGCCTTAGAGAAAGATCTGGCTGCGTCATCACCGGCGCGTTTGTGGAGCTCGAGAAAGGTCCGTGTGACGTCAGCTGGTTACAGTTGTGGACATGAGTCTGTCAGTGCATCAGTAACTGTGATGGTGCGTTGTGAAGAAGATTCAACGAGCGTCGAGTGATTGGAACGTCATAGTGTATGATAGATAGAGAAAGTGAAGAAAGACACTGTAAGGACCGAGCAAGGTTGCCAGAAGTAAAAGTTGTCTGTTGTGATAGCACGAAAGCTAGACATTGTTAACGACGAGAACAAAACTGTGTATTTGTGATAAAATTTTAAAAGACAATATAGTGATAGAAAACAAACCGGGCCGATTCTCTGAGGAACCTTGGTGCACTAAACTCCGGAGCAGACGGTTCCACAAAGCAAACTCCACTGCCATACGTTTGCCCACCACCCACTCGCCTGATCCTTCCTCCTGATACACGATAAGGAAAGGAAATGACAGGACTTGGGGGACAGAAAAATACGCAACATTGTATAATCCTCCCCAGCATTTTCTAAACCAGCAGGTACATACACCTCCTTCGGTCACAGAAACACATTAGTGCTGAAATGTTGCCCGTGAATATTGTTCTTAGCTCCAATTGACGCAGGTATAAAAGTAGCCCAAGGAAAAATTTTAAATATTTTATTATATGCAGATGACGTAGTAATTATACAAGAAACAGAAGATGAGCTACAACGTTCAATACACCACCTTAACCAAATATGCAAAAGTTTTAATATTGAAATATCAATAGAAAAGTAAAAAATAATGGCAAACTGGGGTAAAACACCAATAAGGTCGAAAATAGTCGTTAATGATAAAGTATTGGAACAAGTATCCTCCTTCAATTATTTAGGGTGTGAAATCAGCAATGAGAAAGATAAAGATACGAACAAAAAATTAATGAGATTTCAAACAATCTGTGGAACAATTCACAAAACCCTAAAGAATAAAACAAGATCTGAAACAAGAATACAATTTTATAATACCACGGCGGTCCCAACGTTACTTTATGGATGCGAAAACTGGGTACCTACACAAAGAACCATCAGCAGAATACAAAGTTGCGAAATGAGATTCTTGAGAAGAACAAAAGGATGTACAAGAAAAGATAGAATTAGAAATGAAAATATAAGAAATGAATTACAAGTGGAAGCTAGAATGGATAGGTACAGAAGAAGATGGTTTGAACATGTTGGAAGAATGGATGATACAAGACTGCCAAAAGTAGTGTTCCAATATAGTCCTAAAGGAAAGAGGGACGTAGGGAGGCCGAGGAAAAGATGGAAGGAGACTGTGAAGACGGAACAGGCGAGAGCCTAATCCATGAAGTGAAGAAGAAGAAGAAGAAGAAGAAGAAAGAGAAGAAGGAGAAGGAGAAGAAGAAGAAGAAGCTCCAATCTTACTAGAAGACGTCGATGTTGAATAGTTAAAACCACCAGTGGCTTGTCCCTAGCGTGAATATATGCATTCACCACTGGAACTGCTGTCGGCTCGCTATCGAATTTTGGCGCGTACTTATGCGGCGATTTTAGTCTGAGGTTTTCGAAGAACTTCCTGATTCATATTTCAGATTTATTTATTAAGATTTTGTCTGGTGCTGGTACATGGGGCCCAGCGTACAGACTTAAATTGTCATGTTTTATACAATTTTTTATACTTACATCTACTATGTACATCGGGTTCTTAGGTAACCCATACAGTGACCCTCTTTGGGTCACCGAGAACAGTTCCCATCTGTATTAGTTTGCTAATGTTTTTTTTTTTTTTTTTTTATTTTTTTTTTTTAAGTTTTGACTTTGTCTCTTTTTTTTTTTTCTTTTTTTTTCTGTTGCTTTTATATACATATTTCCTCTTTACTCCTCTATATAAGGGAATATGCCTTCCCGACCTGATGTGACTTTATTGGTTGGCTGGCCCACGCCGCGAACGAAATTTTAAATTTTGAAACTCACAGAATGTCCTCATTGGGTGAGCCAAATCCCCACTTCTAATTTGCAACGCGAAATTAGGACTTCCCCGGAATATATTGCACAGATTCTCTATATCCCTCTTTTTTCGTCACGCTGAATTATCACAGTAAAGATGAATAGAAGTTTTCCCTCGTACTTATTTCAATTACCCTAACATTTCCTTCCGGGCAGCTTACAGCGTTAAATACAGAATATTTCACAAATATTAATTCTTATGCTAATCCCTAAGTATTTACAAATTACATCCTTGATTAATCTACATTGTCCTATAATCTTCGCAAAACTTAAAGGCATATGGAGGCGGGGCGTACTGCGGACTCCAGCGAATCCTACGCTTGCCCCTCCTACCAGCGCTGCCGAATGTGGTGCATGCATCTCACACAACCTTGTGTACAGACCGTCTGCCGGTACACGCACTACGCTTGGCAACAGCGCTCTGCTTGAGCATTGGCCAGCGTTCACATGCCTTTAACTTTTGCGAGCGGTATAATACTATTTATATGTATGCATTATCTGTGTTGATGATACTAATGTTATATACATTAAGGTGTTTATATTTACGTCGTAAGTTATCCTTGTTTGGTGCGAATGACGGGACATTTCCGCCTCACAGGGAACACTTCAAAGAAAAGGTCAGAGTGGCAGGCCCGAAGGGACCTCAAATTAACTGGGAGCCATCTCGCTCGGTGAGCCACCGTATGGTTTATGGATCGGTGAACACGCGAGAACATTCATCGCCATGTTTCCTCAGTTTATGCACGGCAACGGTGCAATTATTCACAGCTCAAAATAAATTGGAGGTGTTACTACCTGATGATTGTGATGGGCTGCCATGTGCTTGGGATTATATTTTTTCACAGATATTGTAATAATATGAGTATGTCCACAGGACACAGTTATTGCTGTTGATAAGACTGAAAATTCATGACCTATTCTATAGTATAAAATAAGTTAATAAAGCAAGCATACTTTGCTATTAGTAGTAAAATCAAGGACTTGCTCCAAGTTGAGTAAGTAGAGGTAAGTAGAGGAAGTATTGTATTCCACCCAAAAATTCGATGTCGAGATTTCACCGGAAATATATGTTTTGAGGACCCCTGAATCCAAAAAAAAAAAAATTAGAAAAAGGTCCGTGTGTGTGTCTGTGTGTCAGTCTGTGTGTATGTGTCTGTGTGTCTGTGGACAGCATAACTAAAAAACGAAAAGTATCTTAAAAACCAAAGTTGGTATTTAAGTTTAATGTCATTCAAGGATGCGACTCGAAGATTTTGAAGAAAACAGCCCCACCTTAAACTACCCTTTACATGGAACATGTTTCGAAAATTTTGAATTTCTTGAAAATGGCTGTAACGATTTTGATTAAAATGCCATATGTTTGAGATATTTTGATGACAAATGAAATGTATATCTTGAATTTTCTGGCTATAGCCCATGTAGTCGTATTTACTCTGGACGACTTTTGCATAACTGGCAAACCGTTAGAGATATACCAAATCATACTATACAAAAAATGTAGATCTTGCTAAAATACACAATCTATGTCTCAATAAAATTTCTTGTAGGGTGAACCATTTCGGACATATTCCTTGTATTGTGTGTGAGTTTCGGAAAACTTAAAAACTTCCGTGAAATGGAGCATCGTTGTTCATATTTTTATATGTGAAGTGTGCAAACAGAACGGAATCTCAAAGCTTTAAAACATTTTATTATCGCACAAAGCCTACTGTATTCTAATATTCCCCTTGCACCTACAAGGAAATAAGCAATAAAATAATTTGTACAAATGTTTATTTTAACTAACACGAAGGTGAGTGAGTGAATGTGTGGGGTTTAATGGCCCGTCGATAACGAGCTCATTTGGGCCAACACGAAGAAGATATAGGAATAAGAGTTTGTAAGAATGGTTAGTACGAGAGTAGAGAAAGCCATGTGAGTGCAACACATCAGATTTTTTGTGTAGTGTTTAACGCCCGCTTTTACTACATGCGGCATCGCAGGCGGTGACACTGATGATACATGGAAGATGGAGCACCGGTAGAATGAGATGGCGGGGGAAACAGGAGAACCCGGAGGAAACCCGCCCCAGCACCGCTTCGTCCACCACAAATCCCACATGCGGTTGTCTGGCATCGAACCCGGGCCGCTTTCGTGGGAAGCGAATGGTGTAACCACTCGGCTACGGCGCGGCCGATACCGAAAAGATTAATTGACGAATAAGATTAATAATTTTGTAAAGAAATGATAGCGAGAGAGATAAATAAATGCGATAAATGCCTAGTATTAGTGTGTTAAATCAATGCATAATGTACAAGTATGAGATACATCTTTATCATCAGAAAGACTCATTAGCGAGGAATTCAAGATTTTAGGGAAAGCTAATTAGTAACGCCTGTGTGGCTTAGGTAATTAAGGTTTAAGGTTTCGGTGAATTCAGTCGATAATATTACATTAGTTTAAGATCAAGCACCTACCTGAAATCAAGATGTCTGTAGACGCAGATGTGTTACCAATCAAGAGAAACCCAAGACATAATTCTGAAAATTAGAAAGGGAATGAAATTCTTTGAGTAGATCAAGCCACAGAAAAAATGGGTTTCAGATACGAATTAGCAGGTTAAAAAAATTGGCAACATTACGTAGGAACGTTAGTAGGGGTGGTCAGTAGGCGGCACTCAGGATCATGTATTTCTAAAATCCGCGTCTTTTCCTTCGTGTTTTATAACCTTCAATATGTGTTTGCTGTGATCGATTATCGGCAATCGTAGCACTTAAAATACCACGCTCGGTTTATATGGATTTAGCGGTCGCCGCCAGGAAACCTTCCGCTTAGCATTTCTACGACGTACGGTTCGCATTGTTAGGGAAACAGTTATTTTTAAACCCTAGAATTGGATATGAGGCGGCGCTGTGGCCGGGCGCTTAGAACTTTCGCCTACCACCTAGGTGGCCCGGGGTCGTTCCTAGGGACCCGCATGTGGTATTCGTTGTGGACGAAGCGGCGTCAGGACGGGTTTCCCCGGGTTCTCCGGTTTCGCCCGCCATTCATTTCATCAACTACTACATTATCACCTTCCCAATAATCGATTTCGTCTACATTTCATATCATCCTCTTCCTCACTACCCAACCAGGTGCTTGGCTGACCACCCGCTTCCAGGTCTTTCCTCTGTCCGGTCCATATTCTTCTGTTCTCCCTGACCGTAGGCACTGGCTTGTAAGTCCTATATAAGGGGAGGGTAATCAGATAAAGAAAAAAAAAAAAAAAAAAAAAGGAAAAAGAATTGCATACATTAGATGTTAGCAGGTCTAATTCAATATTACAATTTAGAATGATAAGATTCAGATAGAGTATAAAATAGCTTATCATTAGGCTTCATTAAAATTTAAATTGATCACTCCCTTGTAGATAGCGTCAAAGCTGACGCACACATTTCTTCCGCATCTGTTCTGTGAATAGCTCTGTAAAACGCCCTACTAAAACCAATGTTATTTACGATAGAGAATATCACAAGCACACCAACTTATAGCTGATAAGACTATTTATCATAAATTTCATTTTTATGGACCTCCTTAAAGCTTCATCAATGACGTATAGCCTCCTCCATGCTCCCTGCATATGCAGGTTTCAACTGTGTAATAGAGTGAGATAAAACAACACTTCAGGCATTTACTACCTTACGGTGAGTCGAAATGCTCATTATATATGTTAATATATGACCCATTAACTAGAATAGTATTTAAGATAATTAGCTGAATTTTTAAAGGCATGTTCAGTGATATTTTCACACTTGACTGATGAAACAAAAACATATTTTCTTCAGCAGAAGCAAACTTTTGATTTTTTAATTTTTTTTTTTTTTTTTTTTTTAGATTTTTATTTAAATATAAGGAGCTTAAATTTAAAAAAAAACTACTATGCCAGAAAGATAAAACTCTTTTCATTAAAGTAAAGCTTATTTAGTTGCAAATGTGTGATAAAAATTTCACCATAGGTATATGTAGAAAATTATTAGTTCTTCAGAAATTGCAGTTAAATAAGATTAGGAAGCCTAAAACCCATATGAAGCTTTATTTTCAATAATAATTTTAGAATATTTACGATTAATTTACCTCTGTGAAACTTCTACTAAATTGAGCGGAAGATCTGAAATGTTCCTATGGATCTTAAACCTGAATTTGGTAAAACATCACAAAATTCACCATTTCGATTCGTTGTAAGGTGAGGATATACTTCAAAATAATGAGATATTTGTAAAATCACGATTTAGCGAGTCAGTAAACATTAATACATTTTTGTAAGACATACCTACATAAATACTGCCAATATATTGTGTTTTTATTTGTTCCATTTATATTCTGGCTTTGACATCTAGCCATATCGCTAGGTTTGACTTCGCTTATGGACAATTACTTCTAATCGCAGTATTTACTTTTAAAAAATCTATGAAAATCAGATTTCCAGGAAATGAGATTCACATCGTATTTCTTCAAAATCCAAAGAGAAGGTTACGGAACACACAGAGATGACGATGATGATAATGATGATGGTCATCATAATAATAAAAATATAATAATAATAATAATAATAATAATAATAATAATAATAATAATAATAATAATAATAATAATAATAATAATAATAATAATAATAATAATAATAATAATAATAATAATAATAATAATAATAATAATAATAATAATAATAATAATAATAATAATAATAATAATAATAATAATAATAATAATAATAATAATAATAATAATAATAATAATAATAATAATAATAATAATAATAATAATAATAATAATAATAATAATAATAATAATAATAATAATAATAATAATAATAATAATAATAATAATAATAATAATAATAATAATAATAATAATAATAATAATAATAATAATAATAATAATAATAATAATAATAATAATAATAATAATAATAATAATAATAATAATAATAATAACAACAACGTGAAATCCCATTAGCTCGCGGCCATTTGCGCGCTTTGTGGGGCGTCAAATTGTGGTTTATGTTTGTGTTCGTAATTCAAAGTTATCAGTCCTGTAACAATTCTGTGTTTCCTTGTAAAAGCGGAGAGATAACGATGAAGTTCTGGAACTTATACTTGAGCGTTTAGCTTTGGTTGTTGTCAACACAGAGTGATCTAAGGGATTTACAAAGGTGTTATTCGCTGTAAAGGAAGAAAAACAACTGAGATGCTGCTGCTGTCGAATATATAGGGCGTTCCAGAAATGTATGAAAAGAAGGTATACGCGTAAAACAAAGATATCACATATTGTTCCTTAATACACACACGCACGCACGCACACACCCACACATACGGGTGTCCCAAAAACAACACCGACAACGCTTAGTGCGTTGCGCGGGACGGCAACCTGATTGCTTTTCAGAAAGGAACCCCTGTCTGGAAATGTACGGTTTGGAAGCTGGAGAAGATCAAAGTTTGAGAACGAACGGTTGTGATATTTGTAAACAATCTTAATACGGAGGGTATGCAACTCTTTAGCAGATTAATTGAATTATTTTGTTGTTTAACGACGCTGTCAATTGCCAGGATCACATCAGCGTCGCCGGTGTGCCGGAATTTTGTCCCGCAGGAGTTCTTTTACATGCCAGTAAATCTACTGACATGGAGCTGTCGTTTTTAAACACACTTAAAAACCATCGGCCTAGACCGGGTTTGAACCCGCCAGGGAAATTGTTATTATTATTGTATTATATTGTTTATATTATTAACATTAATATTAAAATAATACTAAAACTAATTAAACTAAAAGTAGTAATTATGATAGTAACAATAGTGGCTATGACGATGGTAGTAATAACCACAAAAATAACAATAATTAACAACAACAATAATAATAGAACTAATAAAATAATGATGGGGATACTAATGATGACAATAGCAATAATTACAAAAATAATCACAATAATAATGATACACATAATAATGCTAATAAACACGCTAATAGAAATAATTACTATAAAGTAATAACAAAAATAATTATTGTTATAATGATAACAGTAAGAGAAATAATAGTAATAAATAATAATTAATAATAAATTAATGAGAACAAAATAATAAAAGTAATAAAAATATGGCAATAACAATAGCAATAATAACCATAGCTAAAATAATAATAAAATACAACAATAACATTAATAAGAAACAAAAAACTGCCAATGAAGCATTACGTGCTCTCATGTTTGGATGATTTTGTTAGAGAAATTTACAGTTTGTAATCCATAATGCCAGACAGTAGCAGCATAGGCAGAAATGAATTTATTTCCTGGAAAATAATATTCTGTTAATAAAGTGGAAAATATTCTAAGACTGTTCCTGTGTTCGCGCTACACACGACAGTTGAAGCCTGGGGAATTCCTCTCCCGTTCGTCTTGTCTTACAAGCAGAACAACGTTTGCTCACCCCACTGCCGTCTCTCTGACTGGATTTACCCCGGTGCGTTCTGCAACTCTTTTAATGCAGGAAGGGTTATCTACTTACCGCAATGCCGGATGAAGTGGTC